>JAUJPP010000007.1:33221194-33238201 GCA_030562195.1 Nipponacmea schrenckii
TTGTTACAGTGGTATTTAAGAGTAAACGATTAAAGTGTTCAATACAGTTCATCTATCAATAAGTGACATAAATTTTAAAGGTGCTTTTCAAGTATTCAAATATTTATGAATTAGGAAGTAAATGAAATAATCAGACGTTACTGCAACAATATCTGTGAGCAGCGTCGACAATAATGTCATCCCGAATATTGAGTTTATTTCTGAAAATATCACATGCAATGTTAATACAATTTTCTCCTTCCTCTTCCTTCAAATATACGTATATGCGACTTTCGAGAATATTGTTCAAAATCATTCAGTTTCTGTTCAGTTAAGTTCAATTTTTCCTCACATTTTGATAACTGGGCCTCAAGATTATCAATTGTATTGTTCAGTTTTTCTAATGTGAAACCAATACCATGGTGGTCATCTTCTATGCATGTAACGCGGTCTTCAATTCCACGTAGTCGGTCTGTTATAATGTCAGTGAGATCAGATTTTAGTTGGATAATCGCTACAGACACAGCCCTTTCAACGATATCATTTAACTGTTTTGTATCAATAAAATATTGTTCTTTACCTGTACTGTCTTCATCAGTTGTATTCACATTTTGCTTTTTTGTACATGGCGAGTCTGTGCTTGAAGAACTAGACATACTGTGCCGGTAATTTTTACCAAATACGTTAGTACGCGATGTCATTTCTGCTACAAACACACTTATTTCAATACTCAGTTTCACATTTTAATATTACATCCATTTTATTTTCTATCTGACGCCATAGGCAATTTCTGAGATATAATCACATTTTTAGACGAGAGCAGATTTCAACACCCGTCTCTGTCGCGAGATCTCACTTGTTTTTGTTTCAAACAATTCCACACAAAACTGACAACAGTTCCAACAAAACCGCAATATAAACTACAATTTGTGTGCATTAATGTAAGTAGGCAAGTACAAGTGTAAACAGTGACAATGAAATGAAAAGGAAACAAGAATCAGAAAAGCAAATCAGAAAAGAAAAGAAATGCATGGAAGACACAGAATCAACAAAATTCCACAAAATCAAACCCAATTCAAATATGTGACACAACACATTTGAATGAAAACTGAACACTGAATACCAATACAATACAACTCCCAACTGAACAATAACACATTCAGTCACTTTTACAAAACCGAATACACCCAGTCAATATCAACACCCAAAATATCAAAATAAACTCAATCAATATATCAAATCATATCCGATACATCAAATCAAATCCAAAATATCAACCCAAATCCGATACATCAAACCAAATATCAAATCAAATCCAAATTCAAAATATAGAAATAAATCAAAGTCCAAACACAAACATTCAAACTAAACAAATCAAACTTCTAAGTCAAAATCAAAGTCGACATTCAAATGACACAAACTAATGACAAAACTAAAGTTCAAAACAATATGACTGGGAAGAATTTGTTTTTATTAAGTTACATTTTGTGTTCATTTATGGATGTTAATATAATTGTATTTATAAAGTTTTATGTTGGTTTGTTATATAGGTATATGTAACAATGTAAATAAATGTTATACTTGTATATTGAATTACGTATTTATAGTGTAACATTTGTAAAGGGGAAAATAATGGTTGAGGTACTTGTAAATGGGAACCATACCTTAATATAATATGTATAAATTAAATTTTAAACATTATGCCAAATAAATAACCATCTAAGCTTGCTATAGTCTAATGATTAACATGAAATTATTTGCGAAACAAAATATAAACAGTTTGGATTAGACAAAATGTATTGCCAAACAAAATGATTTTGAATTGTCCCAAAAAAATATACATAAGGGAGATAACTCTCTTTTGGAAAGAATTTGAACTAATTGACCCAAACAAAATTTTTAAAAAATTAAATGTCAATCCAAACCAGTTTATGTATAACTTAAATATTAATAATTACCAACCTTAATGGATCCAAATAAAAATAAATACACACTAAACTTAATCACAACTTCTAATAAATTAGAAAAATAGTTAATGTCACTTCACTTGATCAGCTACTGTTGTTTCCATCACACGCGAATGAGCTCAGGCCTTCAAAGTTGTCAATATCATCTTATATCTATACCATCATATCTATCTTATATATACCATTGTATCTATCTTATCTATACCATCTTATCTATACCATATACCATCCAGTTGTTATCAATATCATACCATGTGGTTGTTATCATTATCAATATCATCTAGTCCCTTATCGGGCTCCAAATGTTGTCGGGTGGGAGTTAAATAACCACACCGAGAGTTCAGTTAGACTAGATGTTTATTGATAAATATAACATGCAAACAAAAACCCTGAAAGTACAAATAAATCAATTACTATCAGGAAGCAAAATAAATATACACTAAAACAGAATAATCTAGATTCCTATTAAAACAATAAAACTAACACGAACTATGCACAATTCTATATACAGCCTTATACTAACAAATATGAAATACATGTATACAATATTTAAAGGCACAATTATGCATAATTACAATTGGGGAACGATGGAGAACAAAATAGATGTTAACTAATATACTAAATACTAATATAAATACTAAACCTACCATGTAAAGGGGTTTATAAACTTATCAACCAATGGGAGGCAAAGTACCTTACCAGGGGTGTAGGATCTGAAAATGAGAGGTTTATAAGAGCTGGAGTGCAATGTATATAATATAGTAATAATAAGTAATGTAATGATTAAATAGAATAAATGCATTGTAATGTATAAGAATAAAGACACTATAAAAATCTTGCAAAATCCAACATGGCTGCCACCCTAGTAACCAGGATAAACAAAAGTACCAAAAGATAACTAAAAGATAACATACCTTCAAACTGTCCAGAATATATTGAAACAATATATAAAAATAAGGAAACACACTATGACACTGTATTATATTATCCTGACACTGAAGAAGATTCAATGTACAAACAATATCCCATTCCAATCCACAAAACTACCACATCTTTGGAACAAGAAAACTATATGCTGAATGACAGAGTTGTCAACCAGAAAACACTATTCAAAAAGAGTTCAGAGATAGGGAAAGATAATCTGAGGTGAAAAGAACTCAGATACAGAGAGAGAAAGAGTGAAGAAATTTACACTCTTCAACATTGGTATTAGAAGTATAATGTTTTTTCATCATAGGTATTAGCTATTCAGCAGATCATTATAGTTTTGAACAAATTCCCTGCCATAGTTAATAGCCTCCACTCCAGTAATTGGTGTCATTATTGTCACTTACAAGTGTTGGACTACTACTGGTTATTAAGATAGCTGCTTTATGCTGCATTTAATAGTGTTTAGTTATTTGCCTTTTGTGTTTTAGTGAGTTGAACTTATAGTTTTGATCTCACACATAATTGATTTCTTTTGAAATTAGTTTATTACTGGTCGTAGGATTCGCCCGAATCTCAAAGTTGGTCGTATGATTCGCCCGAATCTCAACAAGATTATACCGCTTCTACTTATATACTCTAGTCGGTCATAACTCTTAGCATTCTTAGCATACTGATATAATATTTTGTATAACTGATTTCTCTCGAAATTAGTTTATTGTTGGTCGTAAGATTCGCCCGAATCTCAATAAGATTATACCGCTTCTGTTTATTCTAGTCGGTCATAATACTTAAATCTGCCGCGTCTATTATTCTAGTCGGTACAATGGAAAGCCCCAAGGCTGATGCTCAAACGCTTACTATGGCTGACGCGTTTAAGAGCACGCCGGCTCCAAAAAATTTCGAAAAAGTCACCCCTGACAAGACCTACGATCATGTAGTGCTTGTCAGACCCGAGGATGGATTTACATTCAAAGGATGTAAAGCAACGTCAATCTGTCGAGAAGTCAGATCTTGGAGAATTGCTAGCTACCCATTGATCAAGATCCTAGGCAACAGGTCAGTTCGTTTAGCTTTCTTGACGAGAGAAAGCGCGGATATTGCACTTGGCAAAGACACCCTCCTCGGTAGAAAGTCGAAGATGGTGATACCACAATCGGTTAGCTCATGCGATGCGTTGTGTATCGCATACCATCTGCTTACTCTGAGGAGGAACTGTCAGAAGAACTGCATGGAAGGGGGTATAACGCATCTAGTGTACGTCGATTCAAAGTCAGGGAAGGCTCCGAGGAAGGGACGGTAGTTTTATCGTTCCCGAAAGGGCAAATTCCAAGACAAATCGGAATCGTCTATCTGATTCGAATTACCTACCCCTACGTGGACGGGGTCCACCGCTGCTACAAATGCCAAAATTTTGGACATCTTGGCAAACACTGCCGAGGGACCCAAAAGTGCGGCAAATGTGGTGGCGTGCACTCCATGGATGCATGCAAGGCACTGGAAACGAAATGCGCAAATTCTAATGGAGGGCATTTGGCGGGAGACCCCAAATGTTCGAAATTACAAAAGGTCAAACACACGCTAAAGGTTAAAGCTAAGATGGCTATATCCTTCAAAGAGGCAACAGCTCTCGTTAAGATTCGGGATGACTTTGAGGCATCGAAACCCAATGAGAAAGATCATTCTTCGAAGGTGGAGAAACCGAAAAAGACCACTCCAGTATTCGAAACGAGCGTCCCCCCAATAGTGTCAAAGGGGTCCGGATTTACACCAGTGTTTCTTAAACTTGATGCTGAACATTGCAGAAATTGGTGCATAAATCGGACGAAGGGTACGACAAGCGCAGAGTTAGTCCGAAGATCATTCAGGCTATTAAAAACTCTGTTGAGAACTTTAAGGAGTCCTCACCGCAAGTAGCCAAACAGACGTTTCTAGAAAACGGAAAAAGGATGCACGAGGAAGTCCTGAATCGTCTCCTGATGCCTCGGTCGAAGACACAACTAAAAGCAGATCAGCTTTCAAGTATGTCAGAACGGTCAACAGAGGTCGTATCCTCTCAATGTCATCAACTCCAAATTCAAGTAGGACTGATGCTAAACTGAAGCCGTCTATTTCAAACACAACGGCTTCAGATTCAGAGTCAGAGTCCTGTCCAGAAGTGAGCGACGGAGAGGAGGAGGTAATGGAAGAACATGTTCGATCTGAACAATGTGACACCAATACTTGCTTAACTCCTGGGCACGACTGGCAGGACGAATAAATTACTTCGAACGGAACAGGAAAAGACTAGCATCTCTAGTTCTGTCGCAATGGATCGCAGTCTTAAAATCCTGCAGCATAACCTTAGTGGCCTTCGGGCCAGGCTCGTTGAGTTGAGGAAATTTCTTAGTACCGCCCGGTACGACGTTCTCTGTTTCCAGGAAACCAAGCTCTACCCTGGAGAAGATGATCCAACCTTGCCCAGGTATCTCTGCTCTAGACTGGATAGACCTGGTTCACATAAAAAGCGTATGGGTGGAGGAATTGCAATCTACGTAAGGGAAGGAATACCTTTTCAAACACTATCCCTGCGTAGTAATGAATTTGAGGTTATCTGAATATCCCTCTCCCTTGCCGATGGAAAGAAAATTGCAATAGTCAATGTTTATCTACCGACTGGTAAGAATGTCATTGAAACAAGCTCATATCGAAGCCTACGTGAACAAATATCACATCGGAACGTCCTGTTCTGTGGTGACTTCAATTCAAAACACGCCGCATGGGGATCGAAGCAAGATTGTCGAGGAGAGGGACTACTCGAATTCATAGAGGATAACGACATGTGCTTATTGAACGATGGGAGGCCTACTTTGATCCATAACTCCAGTGGAGGAATGTCTCATTTAGACCTTAATATCGCTCGCTTCGACAAATATAGCTTCACACTGCAACTGGCAAGTTAGTTCGACCGAGACCCTTGAAAGTGATCATCTAGTAATAGATATTACTTATAAGTCCATGGCAAACAAAAATGGCAATCGCAAAGGCAGATTGGATAAAATTTACTGAAAACTGTTCGCAGTGGGACGTAAAGGACATACAAAACGAGGATGTTGATGTCTACGCCAAAAATGTCACCATGGTCCTCATGGAGGCAGCCAAGGAAGCTATCCCACGAACCTCTGGCAAAAACAGGGCTTGTCCGAAGCCCTTGTGGTCGGACGCTTGCCATCACGCAGTGAAATTACGAAAGAAAGCACCACGTCGTGTCCAATGAAACCTCACCCCCGATACAAAACAGGATTATTTGGAAACTACAGAGAACGCTAAAAAGCGAGGCTCGCACGAGCCACTGGCACTAATTCTTTCAAACGCTAAACCAGCACACCCAGATCAAGGATGTCTGGGCCAAAATCAGATCAATGAATGGCACTAAATCTTCACACAAAATCCCAGTTGTAAAATACGGGGACAGAGTTGGAGAGAGCGACAAACAGAAGGCGTACCTAATGGCTGAGAGCTTTGCTGACGCGAGTAGTGACAAACACCACTCTGTCGAACTCATTAATTGAAAAACTAACTTCGCAGTAGGTCAACCCTAGTGTGTTGACGCACATAGATGAAAACGACCCACTGAATCTCCCCTTAACAGCTGATGAACTTCATAAAGTTCTCTCGTCCAAAAAGGACAGTGCAGCGGGGGAGGATGATGTCAAGTATTCGACGTTGAAGAAATTGCCTCCCGAAGCTTCGAAAATCCTCCTGGAACTATTCAATGAATCTTGGAACAATGGCCACGTACCGACAAAATAGAAAACGGCATCGATTATACCTATCCTAAAGGCTGGAAAAGATCCCGCAGAAACAGAGTCTTACAGACCCGTTAGCCTTACATCCACGTTATGCAAAATCCTCGAAACGATGATAACAAATCGTCTTCGGTATTTCCTGGAAAGAAAAATAATCTTCTAGACAATAATCAAAGTGGTTTCAGAAAGCTCAGATCTACGGCGGATCAAATTGTTGGACTACAACACACAATGTCTAAGACATTGAACAGTTCTGGTTTCCTCTGTGCTGTTCGTAGACTTAACAAAAGCTTTTGATTTGGTCTGGACAGATGGATTATTGCACAAGCTGCGCCAACTAGGAATATGTGGACGTATGTACAACTGCATAGCAAGTTTTCTTGCGGATAGGAAGATACGTGTAATCATAGGAAAGAGTTTCAGCGATGAATTCAGTCTGGAAAATGTTTAGCATAATGGTCAATAATATCCGCAACAAATGTCAGATCTCGATATTTGCTGACGACAGCACTTTTTGGAGCAATGGTTACTTATACACAAACCTAAAAGAACGGATGCAACTATGCTTGGATCGCATTGCAAAGTGGGCAAATGACTGGGGATTTAGAATATCCAAAGCCAAAACGGTGGGAATGTTGGTCTGCTCAGACCCCCAGGTGACCGACATGCGACTAGTTTTGGATGGCGAGCCTATCCGAATCGTCGGTGAAACCAAGCTACTTGGTGTAACTTTCGATAGGAAACTCTCATGGGGACCCCTCATCACAAATATCAAACACAGGTGGCAAGCTTTGCTGAATTTAATGAGAAATATATCTGGCAAAGAAATGGGGTGCCAATGTGTTGACGCTCAAGATGATCTATCCTGCGCTGATCCGGCCCATCTTGGACTACGGTTCACAAGCATTCGTGACTGCTAGACCAACGCTTCAGCATAAACTAGATATAATACAGCAAAAAGCACTCCGCATAGCCACCGGAGGAGGTATCGGAATAAAAACGGAGTCGCTACTCCAAGATGTTGGTGAGGTCCCTCTTAAACTCCGCAGAGAGAAGCAAGCACCTTGGAGAATCATCCCCACACTAACTCGAGATCACGAGGTTCAGGCAAGCCAAAGAGAATATAAGCTTTGGTAAGGCAGTTCGGGAATCCGTTCGAAAATATGGGCTAGATAGGTTGCCCATCAGAGCGCTTGCTCTCCCTCAAATTGCTCCTTTGACGATCACGCCACCTCTTGTCGACACCTCTCTCGCTACGAGATTGGATAAGAAACGGGACGATCCCTGCATCGCTCGGATGATCGCTTTAACTCATATGGACGCTAGGTGATCGGAAAGCATCCGTATCTACACTGATGGTTCACATAACCCGGAAAATAGTACGACGGGGTTGGGGATTTATATCCCTTCGAGCAGTACAAGAATAATCAAGCGATTACCCAATAACTATTCGGTGTATACTTCAGAGATGCTTGCAATCCTCTATGCGGTGCAATATTCCGCAGGCCACCATAATCCAAATTATGTAGTATTAAGCGACTCGCTTAGCAGTCTGATGTCGATTGTCAACGACTCTTCGAGTTCCCAATCGGGGCTAGTGGATGAAATCAGGCAAGCGTGCTCATTAATACATAGTCAAGGCAAATCAATCGAGTTGGCATGGATCCCGTCTCATGTTGGCATACAAGGAAATGAGATTGCAGATGAACTCGCAAAACAAGGATCTAACGGAAATTGACTACAGCTTATCAGAAGTCCGGAGCATGATCGGTAAAAGCATCAAATCTGCATGGGAGGTAACTCTCGTGGATGCTGATACGTTCCGCTTCAGACTAAACGATAGCATTAGCAGTAAAGTAATTTTGCACCATCCCATTCAACAGATCTGTCGGTCGGTCGCTCGTCTGAGAATGATGGGTTAGGTAAGAATCACAAATACGAACTAAAGCTATGTCCCTGCGGTGAAGCTGGCACCGCAGAACATCTGTTAATCCATTGTGAGCAATTAAGGGAAGAGAGGCAAACGCTGGTCGATTTATTGAATAAACGTAAGCTGGACTATAATCTGAAAAACATTCTGTCACATACGGGTGAGGGTATGTCGGCAATTTGTGAATCAGTTTATTATTTCTTAAAAGAAATAGATTGATCACCTAGGTAGCACATCAGAAGAGCGTCCTGCTCATCTGTAGGTATGACGTCGAACGTGGACTCAGTCTTCGGTAAAACGTCAAGAAGAATCATAGAAAAAGAACAGATGAAGTCGAAAGAGCACATAGCTCTTTACGGAAGAAGGACAGATGAAGTCAAAAGAGCACATCGCTCTTTACAGAAGAAGGACAGATGAAGTCATAAGAGCACATCGCTCTTTTCAAGAAGAAAGAAGACAGTTACAGAAGAAGAACGAAGAATAAAGATATAGAAGAAGCCATAGGAGCAGGTCGCTCCTTACTCAACGTCCACGATATGGTTTTGATTACCGAAGCAGACACCATACCCACCAGTCAGTCAGTCATTTAATGGCCTCAAAATCGTTTGTATGTGTACAGACAAAGGTAACGACGTAATACCTCATTATCTAATCACGCCAGGAGATGCCCTCCAAATATCAGCTACAATTTATTCAGCTCTGGCACTGCATGGGTTATGAGAAATAGGTCTCGGGTCACTGCACAATCTCTTTGTGGCCTGTATTTTTATGTCAAGTACAAGTTTCCCCCCTTTGTAAAGTTCTCTAAATTAAAGATTGGTTAGAACGTAGTTCGAAATAGAGTGCACGTGTTTTTGTTTACAAATTGAAAATGCCCTTTTTCATCCGAAATAAGGTTAATGCAAAGCATAAAGGAAAGGTAACCATTTGATATAAACTTCGTGCTGTTGTCTTAATTGTCATTTTTTACTATTATTTGTTAGTTATTATTCGTATGAGATTTGTTTCCGAATAATCTTGAAAACACATAAGACTTTAGTTAGGCCTATTTCACATTCAGTGTCTCATTTATTATTCTCCTCTTCATTTAGTAGGGTAGAACAAAAACATCATATAACACAATATGATCTATCAAATTCTATCAAGAGCAATACAAGCTTATATTATCCACATGCATACAGGGGTTCAAATTAAGAAAACCATGTTAGGAGCCCACTGGGCCCCTAACAAACAATTTCTTGGGTGCAGTAAAGCTTTTAGGGGCCCAGTAAAGCTTTTAGGGGCCCAGAAATAAAATAGTCATGTTAGATTTAAAAAGGAATTTCTAGAAAATTCGGGAAGATTAGAAAACGGTAGTAAGATATTTTATGTAATGAAAAATAAAAAAAATCATAAATGTACGGCAAGCATAAATTTCCATTATAAAGCAAAAGTAGTCCAAAAAGAAGGACGCCACCTGGGCAACCATTACCAGGATTTAAATCACCCATGGGAATTTTTGGTCGCCAATGGCGACTGGGCAAGTGTTAATTTGTATCCCTGATATAGTTCCTTTAGAATAATAATATGTCCTTTGTTTTAGTTAATTAAGAGTTGATATAATAAAGGGATTCACAACCATAATTTGTTAGTAGGGTACCGGTAGGCCTAACTCCCACGAAAATGTATATAATATGTAGGCCTAGACCGAGTGCTCATATCCCATCAAAATATCACATGGGAGGAACTGGGTAGGGCCAGATTGATCGAAGGTTTTTCGAACATTGTTGACTACCGGTACTATATTCAATAAACTTTTTATTTTACATGTGTCAGAATTAGCTTCAATACACAAGGACATGCAAGGATTGTTTTATGAGTATATAGTATATTCTATAGACATTGAATGAAATTATTTGGTATTTTGCCCTCTAGGTTTATTTCAAAATGGAATTGCCCTTCAAAAATACTTGGAAAATTTGAATTTTATGCTCTTAAATTTCTTTTTTCTTTTATACTGATTATTTAAGATAGAATTTTAAAATAAATGTGAGATTGATGCTGTGTTTCTTAATCTTATTTTAGCCAATAAAAAGGACCATTGAAAAATTTCTTCGTCCTGAGCCAGTTCAGGTAAAGCAACGCAAATTAGATGATGAAAATATAGATAGTGATTCAGATATTGAAAACAGGTATACATATATGCTTATAAATTTACATTAATTTGAATGCAAAATTGCCATGACCTGTATGTTTCAATTAAATAGTTTCTTCAAAATCAATTATTAAAAATTGTAACTTCAATGTACCCACAATAAAATACTGACGCAATTTTACTAAGTCAAGGTCAATAAATGAAGACTGTTCATCCGAAAAATTGTCAAATTTAGAAATGACTACTGTCTTATCAATTACAATATGCACACCAAATTTCATTAAATTCCATCAAAAATGGTAGCTTCTATTACAACTACAAATAAGATTTGACGCAATAAAGGGCAATAAATCAAACCTTTCATTGAAATATTCTAAAATTTTATCTTGACAGCCCCTTATCAATTCCAATGTTCAAACCAAGTTTCATCAAAATCCATAGAAAATTACAGCTTTTATTGCATTCACAAAAAAATATTGACATGACTTCTAAAAGCCCACATGAAATGGGGGGCATATATTGTTGTCACTCGTGTCTGTCTGTCCACAATTACTCGTAAACACTCTAGAGGGCGCAATTCTTTTTGATGAAACTTGATACGAGTGTTTATAATCACGCAAGGATGAACCCTATTGAAAATCAGCTAATCAGAAAAAATTTAGTATGAGTTCTTGCCCTTGTTCTTGAATGGCTCGTAAACACTCTACAATGTGCAATTCTTGATGAATTTTGATGAAACTTGGTGCGAAAGTTTGTTATAACTCAAGGATAAACCCTATTGAAAATCAGCGAAATCGAAAAATATTTGATATGAGTTTATAGTTCTTGATCTTGAAAATGCATTCAATTTTAGCTTGTAAACACTCTTGAAAGAATAATTCTTTATGGATTTTGATGAAACTTGGCTTGAGTATTTGTTATCACCCAAGGATGAACCCTATTGCAAATCAGTTAAATCGAAAAATATTTAGTATCAGTTTTTGCCCTTGTTTTTGAAAACGCGTTTTGGCTTGTAAACACTCTACAAAGCACAATTCTTGACCATTTTTTCCCAAGGATAAACCCTATTCAAAATTAAAAATATTGAAATGTATTTAATATGAATTATTGCCCTTGTTCTATAGAATGCGTTCGATTTTTACCTCTACAGTCAAAATTCTTGAGCGATTTTGATGAAACTTGGCATGAGTATTTGTAATCACCTAAGGATGAACCTTATTGAAAATCAGATAAATAGAAAAAATTTTAGTATCCAGTTATTGCCCTCGTTTCTGAAAACGTCAAAATTTTGGCTTGTAAACCCTCTAGAAGGCACAATGCTTTACAGATTTTACAAAATTTACTGAAATTGTTAATTATCACCCAAGGTCACAGATTTTGATGAATTTTGTGGAATTTTTTGTTATCATCCAAGAGTGAACCCTTTTAATAATCTGAAAAATATTGAATGAGTTATTGCGTTGTTGTTAGGTTTAATTCGTGACAGATATTAATGAAACTTTGGAATATTGTACACTTATCACCCTAGAAAAGTAGTATATGATTGAAGGTTGGTTATTACATTTTTTATTCATAATCAATGCTGCCAGTGGGCGTATATTACCTTGCCTGGCAAGCTATCTTACTAATTCAAGGGCAATTACTCAAAAACTGCTCATCAAAAAATCGTCAAATTCAAACTTGACTTCCATCTTATCAATTCCAATGCTCATACCAAGTTTCAGTAAAATCCATTGAAAATTGTAGTTTCTATTGCATTCACAATAAAATATTGACACTATTTTACTAAGTCAAGGGCAATAACTAAAAAAACATTAATCGAAAAATCATCAAAATCAAAGTTGACCAACATCTTATCAATTCCAGTGCTCACACCAATTTTTTATACGCCCACATGAAATGGGGGGCGTATATTGTCGTCACCCACATCCGTCCGTCGGTCCGTCCGTCCGTCCACAATTGCTTGTAAACACTCTACACGGTGTAATTCTTGACGGATTTAGATGAAACTTAATATGAGTGTTTATGATCACGCAAGGATGAACCCTATTGAAAATCAGCGAAATCGGAAAAAAATTTATATGAGTTCGTGCCCTTGTTCTTGAATGGCTCGTAAACACTCTACAACGTGCAATTTTTGACCGATTTTGATGAAACTTGGTGTGAGAGTATGTTATAACTCAGGATAAACCCTATCGAAAATCAGCGAAATCGAAAAACATTTATATGAGTTATTGCCCTTGTTCTTGAAAACGCGTTCAATTTTAGCTTGTAAACACTCTTGAGAGAACAATTTTTAAAGGATTTTAATGAAACTTGGCCTGAGTATTTGTTATCACCCAAGGATGAAGCCTATTGGAAACCAGTCAAATCGAAAAAAATTAATATCAGTTATTGCCCTTGTTTGAAAACTCTTTTTAGCTTGTAAACACTCTACAAAGCACATTATTGACCATTTTCTTGCTGAATGTTAAACCCTGAATTTTGAAAATAAATTTGAAATATATTTAATAGGAATTATTGCCCTTGTTCTATAAAATGTGTTCGGGTTTTTTTAAACTCTACAAATCACAATTCTTGAGCAATTTTGAATAACTTGGCATGAGTATTTGTAATCACCTAAGGATGAACCCTATTGAAAATTTAGTTAAATCGAAAAATATTTTAGTATCAGTTATTGCCCTTGTTTTGAAAACGTTTAATTTTAGGGTTGTAAACACTCTAGAAGAACAATTCTTAAGATTTTATAAAATTTGATATTTTAATTTTCACCACATTAAAGTTGGAATGTGAAATTTTTTATACTTTGAAAACTGGAAAATATTAATATATTGCTGTGTAGGTAATTGCAAATTTAGACTAATATTTTAACCTGAAATAGTTATAAATTTTAAGTTTATTTCATTTTTTATTCATAATCAATGCTGCCAGTGGGCGTATATTACCTTGCCTGGCAAGCTATCTTACTAATTCAAGGGCAATTACTCAAAAACTGCTCATCAAAAAATCGTCAAATTCAAACTTGACTTCCATCTTATCAATTCCAATGCTCATACCAAGTTTCAGTAAAATCCATTGAAAATTGTAGTTTCTATTGCATTCACAATAAAATATTGACACTATTTTACTAAGTCAAGGGCAATAACTAAAAAAACATTAATCGAAAAATCATCAAAATCAAAGTTGACCAACATCTTATCAATTCCAGTGCTCACACCAATTTTTTATACGCCCACATGAAATGGGGGGCGTATATTGTCGTCACCCACATCCGTCCGTCGGTCCGTCCGTCCGTCCACAATTGCTTGTAAACACTCTACACGGTGTAATTCTTGACGGATTTAGATGAAACTTAATATGAGTGTTTATGATCACGCAAGGATGAACCCTATTGAAAATCAGCGAAATCGGAAAAAAATTTATATGAGTTCGTGCCCTTGTTCTTGAATGGCTCGTAAACACTCTACAACGTGCAATTTTTGACCGATTTTGATGAAACTTGGTGTGAGAGTATGTTATAACTCAAGGATAAACCCTATCGAAAATCAGCGAAATCGAAAAACATTTAGTATGAGTTATTGCCCTTGTTCTTGAAAACGCGTTCAATTTTAGCTTGTAAACACTCTTGAGAGAACAATTTTTAATGGATTTTAATGAAACTTGGCCTGAGTATTTGTTATCACCCAAGGATGAAGCCTATTGGAAACCAGTCAAATCGAAAAAAAATTAATATCAGTTATTGCCCTTGTTTGAAAATGCTTTCAATTTTTAGCTTGTAAACACTCTACAAAGCACAGTTATTGACCGATTTTGACGAAACTTGCTGAAATTGTTTAATATCACCCAAAAATGAACCCTTTTGAAAATAGCACATATCGAAATATATTTAATAGGAATTATTGCCCTTGTTCTATAAAATGTGTTGGATTTTTGCCTTGTAAACACTCTACAAGTCACAATTCTTGAGCAATTTTGACATAACTTGGCATGAGTATTTGTAATCACCTAAGGATGAACCCTATTGAAATTCAGTTAAATCGAAAAATATTTAGTATCAGTTATTGCCCTTGTGTTTGAAAACGCGTTCAATTTTAGCTTGTAAACACTCTAGAAAGAACAATTCTTAATGGATTTTGATAAAACTTGGCTTGAGTATTTGTTTTTACCCATGGAATAACCTTTTTGAAAATCAAATAAATCGAAATATATTTAGTGTCAGTTATTGCCCTTGTGTTTGAAAACGGGTTTAACATTTTGGCTAATAAACACTCTAGAAGGTACAATTCATGACCAATGTTGACAAAACTCACTGAAATTGTTGGATATCGCAAGGGATGAGCCTAATTGAAAATTAAAAATATCAAAATATATCTAATATGAATTAGTGCCCTTGTTCTTTTAAACGCGTTCGATTTTTGTCTCATAAACACTCTACATGGCACAATTCTTGATGGATTTCGATGAAACTTGGTGTGAGAGTGTGTTATAACTCAAGGATGAACCCTATTGAAAATCAGCGAAATCGAAAAAATTTTTTAGTATGAGTTACTGCCCTTGTTCTTGAAAACGCATTCAATTTTAGCTTGTAAACATTCTAGAAAGAACTATTCTTAATGGATTTTGATTAACTTTGGCTTGAGTATTTGTTTTTACCCAAGGACGAACCCTGTTATAAATCAAATAAATAGAAATATTTAGTGTCAGTTATAGCCCTTGTTCTTGAAAATGCGTTCAATTTTAGCTTGTAAACACTCTAGAAAGAACAATTTTTAATGGATTTTGATGTAACTTGGCTGTGTTATTTGTTGTCTCCCAAGGATGAACCCTATTGAAAATCGAAAAATATTTAGTACAAGTTATTGACCTTGTTTTTGAAAACGCGTTAACTCGTAAACACTCTAGAAAGAACAATTTTGAATGGATTTTGATGAAACTTGGCTTTAGTATTTGTTTTCTCACAAGGATAAACCCTATTGAAAACCAGATAAATCGAAAAATATTTAGTGTCAGTTATTGCGCCTGTTTTCAAAAACGCTTTCAACTTTTGGCTTGTGGACACTCTAAAAATTTCCCCTTTTGACAAAACTCGCTGAAATTGTTTAATATCAACCAAGGATGAGCCTTATTAAGAATTAAAAATATCAAAATGTTATTAAGGGTGAACCCTATTGCAAATCATAAAAAAAAACGAAAAATATTTAATGAGTTGTTATTAGGTACAATTCTTGACAGTTTTTATGAAACTAGAGACCCTAGAAAAAAATAGGTTGGAAGGTTGAATATTTCATTCCACTTATTGTAACCTTACTGAAAAGTTTTTATTTGAAATAAATGCTGCCAGTGGGCGGATATTACCTTGCCTGGCAAGCTATCTTATCAAAATCCATTGAAAATTGTAGCTTCTATTGTGTCTACAATGAATATAGAAGCAGGGGCAATAATCAAAAACCGTTCATTGTAAATTCATCAAAATAGAACATGATTGCTATCTTATCAATTCTAATGCTCCCACCAAGTTTTATTAAAATCCTTAAAAAATTGTAGCTTCTATTGTGTCTAGAACAAATGTTGACGGACCATGTGGGCGTATAAAAACAAAATTGGGGCGAAATTCTTTTTGATTATATAATATAACTCAATTGATTTGAAGTAAAAAATATGTTAAGTTTAAGAACTAGGAATGCATTATGAAGTCTTTGAATTTTAGACAACAAATTATAATTGATTTAAGTTATGCTTATTGTTGTGTTGGTATCTGTATTTTATTGTATACATGGTTTTAAGTGATTTAGATAAGGATGCAGAAGTACAATTTAGTTCGGAAGAGGAACATGAAGAAACAGCACATGAGAAAAAAATACGACTGGCAAAGCAATATATTGAGCAAATTAAAAAAGAAGGTTAGTTTTGAATATTCAGTATAGTGATTGTTATAATATATACTGTACAGAATAGTAAATGATTTTGCTGGGCAGGAAAATTGATAATGAAACACTTTGTTCTGTAGACTAATAATTATTTCACCATGCTTGTAATTTGTTGTAGAAAAAGAAAACCTCAATGATGAAGAAATAGATCATGATATTATTGCTTCGAGATTAAGACAAGAAACAGTTTGTATTTTTTTTATCTTTTTGGAAATCTGAAGCTCATTCTAAACCTTTAATTTGGCTTGTCCTATATGAAACCTTTTTACTTTAATCTACATTTATAAGTAATATCCTCAATTTGAAATTTTTGATCAGTATAAGTGCTGTATATTGCCAATCATGCCACAATATG
>JAUJPP010000007.1:33238701-33254047 GCA_030562195.1 Nipponacmea schrenckii
CCCCGTGCAAAAAAAAAATCTATCACCGAGAAAGCCCTCTTCTTCGATTAGAACGTCTTGGATCATTACCAACATAAGCTTTTAAATGTTTCCATTGTTAATAAAGATGCTTAATTCCGGTATCTTCATGTCTTGTTTCGGGCCTGCATATTTGGCTCCAATAAACAATGAATCATTCTTTATGCTAAGTATCACAATATCGCCATGTTCCTAAAGCAACGTTGTTCCTAACGAACGTTGCTTAAGGAACATAACTTATCGCACGCCAGGTAAATTGTTTTGTATTTGGACACAAGATAGCTTGCCAGGCAAGGTAATATACGCCCACTGGCAGCATTGATTTTTATACGCCCACATGAAATGGGGGGCGTATATTGTCGTCACCCACATCCGTCCGTCCGTCCGTCCGTCCGTCCGTCCGTCCGTCGGTCCGTCCGTCCGTCCGTCCGTCCACAATTGCTCGTAAACACTCTACACGGTGTAATTCTTGACGGATTTAGATGAAACTTAATATGAGTGTTTATGATCACGCTAGGATGAACCCTATTGAAAATCAGCGAAATCGGAAAAAAATTAGTATGAGTTCGTGCCCTTGTTCTTGAATGGCTCGTAAACACTCTACAACGTGCAATTCTTGACCGATTTTGATGAAACTTGGTGTGAGAGTATGTTATAACTCAAGGATAAACCCTATCGAAAATCAGCGAAATCGAAAAACATTTAGTATGAGTTATTGCCCTTGTTCTTGAAAACGCGTTCAATTTTAGCTTGTAAACATTCTTGAGAGAACAATTTTTAATGGATTTTAATGAAACTTGGCCTGAGTATTTGTTATCACCCAAGGATGAAGCCTATTGAAAACCAGTCAAATCGAAATAAAATTAATATCAGTTATTGCCCTTGTTTTTGAAAACGCGTTAAATTTTTAGCTTGTAAACACTCTAGAAAGCACAGTTATTGACCGATTTTGACGAAACTTGCTGAAATTGTTTAATATCACCCAAGAATGAACCCTTTTGAAAATAGCACATATCGAAATATATTTAATAGGAATTATTGCCTTTGTTCTATAAAATGTGTTGGATTTTTGCCTTGTAAACACTCTACAAGTCACAATTCTTGAGCGATTTTGACATAACTTGGCATGAGTATTTGTAATCACCTAAGGATGAACCCTATTGAAATTCAGTTAAATCGAAAAATATTTAGTATCAGTTATTGCCCTTGTGTTTGAAAACGCGTTCAATTTTAGCTTGTAAGCACTCTAGAAAGAACAATTCTTAATGGATTTTGATAAAACTTGGCTTGAGTATTTGTTTTTACCCAAGGATGAACCTTATCGAAAATCAAATAAATCGAAATATGTTTAGTGTCAGTTATAGCCCTTGTTCTTGAAAACGCGTTCAAGTTTAGCTTGTAAACACTCTAGAAAGAACAATTTTTAATGGATTTTGATGTAACTTGGCTGGAGTATTTGTTGTCTCCCAAGGATGAACTCTATTGAAAATCGAAAAATATTTAGTACAAGTTATTGCCCTTGTTTTTGAAAACGCGTTCAATTTAACTCGTAAACACTCTAGAAAGAACAATTTTTATACGCCCACATGAAATGGGGGGCGTATATTGTCGTCACCCACATCCGTCCGTCCGTCCGTCCGTCCGTCCGTCCGTCCGTCGGTCCGTCCGTCCGTCCGTCCGTCCACAATTGCTCGTAAACACTCTACACGGTGTAATTCTTGACGGATTTAGATGAAACTTAATATGAGTGTTTATGATCACGCAAGGATGAACCCTATTGAAAATCAGCGAAATCGGAAAAAAATTAGTATGAGTTTGTGCCCTTGTTCTTGAATGGCTCGTAAACACTCTACAACGTGCAATTCTTGACCGATTTTGATGAAACTTGGTGTGAGAGTATGTTATAACTCAAGGATAAACCCTATCGAAAATCAGCGAAATCGAAAAACATTTAGTATGAGTTATTGCCCTTGTTCTTGAAAACGCGTTCAATTTTAGCTTGTAAACACTCTTGAGAGAACAATTCTTAATGGATTTTGATGAAACTTGGCTTGAGTATTTGTTATCACCCAAGGATGAAACCTATTGAAAACCAGTAAAATCGAAAAAAAATTTAATATCAGTTATTGCCCTTGTTTTTGAAAACGCGTTCAATTTTTAGCTTGTAAACACTCTACAAAGCACAGTTATTGACCGATTTTGACGAAACTTGCTAAAATTGTTTAATATCACCCAAGAATGAACCCTTTTGAAAATAGCACATATCGAACTATATTTAATAGGAATTATTGCCCTTGTTCTATAAAATGTGTTGGATTTTTGCCTTGTAAACACTCTACAAGTCACAATTCTTGAGCGATTTTGACATAATTTGGCATGAGTATTTGTAATCACCTAAGGATGAACCCTATTGAAATTCAGTTAAATCGAAAAATATTTAGTATCAGTTATTGCCCTTGTGTTTGAAAACGCGTTCAATTTTAGCTTGTAAGCAATCTAGAAAGAATAATTCTTAATGGATTTTGATAAAACTTGGCTTGAGTATTTGTTTTTACCCAACGATGAACCTTATTGAAAATCAAATAAATCGAAATATATTTAGTGTCAGTTATTGCCCTTGTGTTTGAAAACGGGTTTAACTTTTTGGCTAATAAACACTCTAGAAGGTACAATTCATGACCAATGTTGACAAAACTCACTGAAATTGTTGGATATCGCAAGGGATGAGCCTAATTGAAAATTAAAAATATCAAAATATATCTAATATGAATTATTGCCCTTGTTCTTTTAAACGCGTTCAATTTTTGTCTCGTAAACACTCTACATGGCACAATTCTTGATGGATTTCTATGAAACTTGGTGTGAGAGTGTGTTATAACTCAAGGATGAACCCTATTGAAAATCAGCGAAATCGAAAAAATTTTTAGTATGAGTTACTGCCCTTGTTTTTGAAAACGCATTCAATTTTAGCTTGTAAACACTCTAGAAAGAACTATTCTGAATGGATTTTGATTTACTTTGGCTTGAGTATTTGTTTTTACCCAAGGATGAACCCTATTATAAATCAAATAAATAGAAATATATTTAGTGTCAGTTATAGCCCTTGTTTTTGAAAACGCGTTCAATTTTAGCTTGTAAACACTCTAGAAAGAACAATTTTTAATGGATTTTGATGTAACTTGGCTGGAGTATTTGTTGTCTCCCAAGGATGAACCCTATTGAAAATCGAAAAATATTTAGTACAAGTTATTGACCTTGTTTTTGAAAACGCGTTCAATTTAACTCGTAAACAATCTAGAAAGAACAATTTTGAATGGATTTTGATGAAACTTGGCTTTAGTATTTGTTTTCTCACAAGGATAAACCCTATTGAAAATCAGATAAATCGAAAAATATTTAGTGTCAGTTATTGCGCCTGTTTTCAAAAACGCTTTCAACTTTTGGCTTGTGAACACTCTAAACATTCCTTTTTGACAAAACTCGCTGAAATTGTTTAATATCAACCAAGGATGAGCCTTATTAAGAATTAAAAATATCAAAATATTATTAAGGGTGAACCCTATTGCAAATCATAAAAATACCCAAAAATATTTAATGAGTTGTTATTAGGTACAATTCTTGACAGTTTTTAATGAAACTAGAGACCCTAGAAAAAAATAGGTTGGAAGGTTGAATATTTCATTCCACTTATTGTAACCTTACTGAAAAGTTTTTATTTTAAATAAATGCTGCCAGTGGGCGTATATTACCTTGCCTGGCAAGCTATCTTTGAGTTTTTGCCCTTGACTTCAATATCCATTTAGTGAATGTTTTTGAGTCATTGCTCTATTTATTTTTCAAATTCAATGCTGCCAGTGGGCGTATGTTACCTTGCCTGGCAAGCTATCTTGAATAAAAACCTTTCGGTATAGTAACAATTAGCGGAATGAAATATTCAACCTCCCGCCATATACTTTTTTCTAGGGAGTCTAGTTTCATTAAAATCTGTCAAAAATGTACCTAATAACAACTCATTGAATACCTTTAATAATATTTTGATATTTTCAATAGGGCTCATCCTGGGGTGATATTAAACAATTTCAGTGAGTTTTGTCAAAAATGAATGGTCAGAATGTTTACAAGCCAAAAGCTGAATGCGTTTTCAAAAACAAGGGCAATAACTGACACTAAATATTTTTCGATTTATCTGATTTTCAATAGGGTTCATCCTTAGGAGAAAAGAAATACTCTGACCTAGTTTCATCAAAATCCATTAAGAATTGTTCTTTCTAGAGTGTTTACAAGCTAAAATTGAACATGTTTTCAAGAACAAGGGCAATAACTCATACTCAATATTTTTCGATTTCGCTTATTTTCAATAGGATACATCCTTGAGTTATAACACACTCCCACACCAAGTTTCATCAAAATCGGTCAAGAATTGCACATTGTAGAGTCTTTACGAGCCATTCAAGGACAAGGCCAATAATTTTCCGATTTAGCTGATTTTCATTTTCATCCTTGCATGATTATAAACTCTAATATCAAGTTTCATCAAAATCCGTCAAGAATTGCGCCCTGTAGAGTGTTTACGAGCAATTGTGGACGGGGGACCGACGGACACACAGACAGACAGACGAACGGACATGGGTGACGACAATATACGCCCACATTTCATGTCCGCGTATAAAAATTGTGTTTCAAAAGTTTCTGGAACCTAAACCATCGCGCAAATCTGGGCAGTGACATCTATGATTTACGCTATGTCACTGCTAGAATGAGGCTCATTACATTTCACTGTCTCCAGTGCTGATAGCAATTTGGATTTAACGGTGTTCCTTGGAATTCCAGCAGCTGATGCAATCAACAATGGAACCGATGACCAATGGATACGTCAGAGCTGTCAATGGACTTCTTCAGTTTATCTTTTTGAGAGAATACCAAGAATGCCTATTTTAATCGCGATCACTTTCGACCTCGTGACGATGTCTTGAAAAGACTTACATGGTACGCGAGCTATTGGTTTGAAAAAAGCTGACGCACAAGTGATGATGCACAGGCGTTCTGGATTCAGCGTATCGTTGAATAGAAAGTATTGACTGATCGTCTCCATTATGTTTCTGACCGTTATCTCAGATTTTTTAATCTCGCTTAGTCGAAGACACTTCTGCGGATTTTCAAAAGTATTCATGTCAGCAAGTTAAGACCATGCTTCGACCATTGCAGAAGCATATAATCGATTTATGACCCATTTCCCGTACATGTTGGAACGATGAGACATATTCCGGATACCACCCGTTGTTTTGACGCTTCACGTGAATGTCTGCTCCCCATCGGCATCAATGCCCTAGCCGATGCCTTCGTTTTTTCGAGAAATCAAGACGGACGGGAATTCTTATTTTGCGCCTTGTTATAATATGCTGGCAGTAATACGTGCCGTAACGCGCGTAGTTTGTTTCATTCGAGAAGTAGTATTTTAAAAAGTCCTGCCATAATTTAAGACACGTGCTAAAATTATTAAGATGAAGGGAGAAAGGCATTATTCCCTCAACCCATCCAATATTTTGGAGTCAAACCCATGTTGACATTCAGAACTTCCGACCTCAACAACAAGTATTTCTCCAGAATGTCCTCCAGGACTGTAATTTGTATCGCACTGTGTGAACAGGGAATTCAACATCGTGATTCGAAGAAAAAATAAATAAATAAAACAACGCAGTAATATGGGAAGGGAAGGTTGTCAGAGAGGAAAAATATATTAAGGGAAGTAATTCCACGTTTGAGGCCACTCAGCTTGTAAATAAAATGACTGACTGGTGGGTATGGTGTCTGTTCGGTAATCAAAACCATATCGCGGACGTTGAGTAAGGAGCGACCTGCTCCTATGGCTTCTTCTATATCTTTATTCATCGTTCTTCTTCTGTATCTTTATTCTTCGTTCTTCTTCTGTAACTGTCTTCTTTCTTCTTGAAAAGAGCGATGTGCTCTTATGACTTCATCTGTCCTTCTTCTGTAAAGAGCGATGTGCTCTTTTGACTTCATCTGTCCTTCTTCCGTAAAGAGCTATGTGCTCTTTCGACTTCATCTGTCCTTTTTCTATGATTCATCTTCACGTTTTACCGAAGACTGAGTCCACGTTCGACGTCATACCTACAGATGAGCAGGACGCTCTTCTGATGTGCTACCTAGGTGATCATTCCTTAAGAAATAATAAACTGATTTTGCTAAGATTTACATCTATCATATTTAGCCCCCTGGTCAATCACCATTTAATTTCATCATTTACGGTTTTTATACGACCAAAATGTATTTTGGTCGTATATTGTGATCACCCCTGTCTGTCTGTGTGTGTGTGTGTGTGTGTGTGTGTGTGTTTGTGTGTCTGTTCACATTCTACCCCACATTATGTTGGAAGGCCATATCCTCATATCGACAAAATATTTAAATACCGGTAGGCCTAATAAAGGTTTTATCTTACTAAAATTTATTTGATTCGTCCCGATATCAATAGCCTAAATCAGATATCGCTTGTAAACGTTGGCTTTTTTAGAACCTAAGTTTTATTTAGTTTTAACTTCAGAACACTTGACATCTGCCGACGACCGGCTTGAAATTGTGAATGTATCTTTTATAATAGAAGCAAACCTTTTGTGAAAGTTGCGCATCAATCAATAATTCCTGCGATATATTTCCCGGTAAACTAGCATGACTTACTGCTAATCGCCATCATGTTATTTCTGTAACGTTTGTTAGATTTGATGTCATTAAAATATTTGGCATGTGGGTTATTGGGGACTTAAAGTTGATCTGATTTTTGTGTTGTAGGATTCTTTTAACCGAGATATATCGTTAAACGTAGAAAAATCTTTAACATATGTATCTGTAGTATGGCTGCCATTTGGGCGTATTTCAATGCATCGCATTGCTATCTTTTATAGTATTGGGTGAGTTTCAGGTAATAAGACTTTGCTGCACGTTGATGTAGGATGGTGATAATCTTTTCCTCAATTCGAAACCATTACCTTGTCAAATCGAGCTCAGTACTCGCCAGATTTGCCTTTTCTGTCTTTGTCTCGGTCATGTCTTTTGTGTGTTTGTAAACCTATTCCTGTGAGATGGACGTGTATTTGATGGGTCGAAGACTGTTGGTGGTGAATAGCCTCTTAAATAGCGATATGCCTGAATGTATATTGTTTAAGTCGTCACCCGGGGAGAATTTCGGGAGTAGATGATCATCTAAAGTCCACCCCTTGACCACATCTGGATTTGTTTTTTCTCTCAGCTGTGTCATGAAATGATGTGGTCAAGGGGTGGACTTTAGATGCGATAAAACGATTTTTGGGAATTCTTTGAATTCTCAACATTAACACCCATCAATCACCTGAACTAAAATTAGTCACAATTTTTTAAAAGTGTATTTTAAGGAAACTTATAGGCCTACTCATTAAACATATGCCAACCTGTTTGGTATAAATTTCACGATTCCATCGAATATCTGCGATAATGCGTTCGATTTGACAAGGTAATGGTTTAGTATCGGGGAAAAGCTTATCACCTGTGTCACAACCCAACAAGAAGAATGGTTGATTTTCCTTGCCATTATATAAATTCTTCACGTCCTTCCAAAAATGCATAACTAACACTGAAGATGCAAGCGACTTGTGAGTGAATGTGCTGTGTTCCAATTAAAACATTATCATCTACTCCCGAAATTCTCCCCGGGTGACGACTTAAACAATATACATTCAGGCATATCGCTATTTAAGAGGCTATTCACCACCAACAGTCTTCGACCCATCAAATACACGTCCATCTCACAGGAATAGGTTTACAAACACACAAAAGACATGACCGAGACAAAGACAGAAAAGGCAAATCTGGCGAGTACTGAGCTCGATTTGACAAGGTAATGGTTTCGAATTGAGGAAAAGATTATCACCATCCTACATCAACGTGCAGCAAAGTCTTATTACCTGAAACTCACCCAATACTATAAAAGATAGCAATGCGATGCATTGAAATACGCCCAAATGGCAGCCATACTACAGATACATATGTTAAAGATTTTTCTACGTTTAACGATATATCTCGGTTAAAAGAATCCTACAACACAAAAATCAGATCAACTTTAAGTCCCCAATAACCCACATGCCAAATATTTTAATGACATCAAATCTAACAAACGTTTCAGAAATAACATGATGGCGATTAGCAGAAAGTCATGCTAGTTTACCGGGAAACATATCGCAGGAATTATTGATTGATGCGCAACTTTCACAAAAGGTTTGCTTCTATTATAAAAGATACATTCACAATTTCAAGCCGGTCGTCGGCAGATGTCAAGTGTTCTGAAGTTAAAACTAAATAAAACTTAGGTTCTAAAAAAGCCAACGTTTACAAGCGATATCTGATTTAGGCTATTGATATCGGGACGAATCAAATAAATTTTAGTAAGATAAAACCTTTATTAGGCCTACCGGTATTTAAATATTTTGTCGATATGAGGATATGGCCTTCCAACATAATGTGGGGTAGAATTTGACCTGTGAACAGACACACAAACACGCGCACACATACACACACACATACACACACACACAGACAGACAGGGGTGATCACAATATACGACCAAAATACATTTTGGGCGTATAAAAACCGTAAATGATGAAATTAAATGGTGATTGACCAGGGGGCTAAATATAATAGATGTAAATCTTAGCAAAATCAGTTTATTATTTCTTAAGGAATGATCACCTAGGTAGCACATCAGAAGAGCGTCCTGCTCATCTGTAGGTATGACGTCGAACGTGGACTCAGTCTTCGGTAAAACGTGAAGATGAATCATAGAAAAAGGACAGATGAAGTCGAAAGAGCACATAGCTCTTTACGGAAGAAGGACAGATGAAGTCAAAAGAGCACATCGCTCTTTACAGAAGAAGGACAGATGAAGTCATAAGAGCACATCGCTCTTTTCAAGAAGAAAGAAGACAGTTACAGAAGAAGAACGAAGAATAAAGATACAGAAGAAGAACGATGAATAAAGATATAGAAGAAGCCATAGGAGCAGGTCGCTCCTTACTCAACGTCCGCGATATGGTTTTGATTACCGAAGCAGACACCATACCCACCAGTCAGTCATTTTATTTACAAGCTGAGTGGCCTCAAACGTGGAATTACTTCCCTTAATATATTTTTCCTCTCTGACAACCTTCCCTTCCCATATTACTGCGTTGTTTTATTTATTTATTTTTTCTTCGAATCACGATGTTGAATTCCCTGTTCACACAGTGCGATACAAATTACAGTCCTGGAGGATATTCTGGAGAAATACTTGTTGTTGAGGTCGGAAGTTTTGAATGTCAACAGGGGTTTGACTCCAAAATATTGGATGGGTTGAGGGAATAATGCCTTTCTCCCTTCATCTTAATAATTTTAGCACGTGTCTTAAATTATGGCAGGACTATTAGAATACTACTTCTCGAATGAAACAAACTACGCGCGTTACGGCACGTATTACTGCCAGCATATTATAACAAGGCGCAAAATAAGAATTCCCGTCCGTCTTGATTTCTCGAAAAAACGAAGGCATCGGCTAGGGCATTGATGCCGATGGGGAGCAGAAATTCACGTGAAGCGTCAAAACAACGGGTGGTATCCGGAATATGTCTCATCGTTCCAACATGTACGGGAAATGGGTCATAAATCGATTATATGCTTCTGCAATGGTCGAAGCATGGTCTTTACTTGCTGACATGAATACTTTTGAAAATCCGCAGAAGTGTCTTCGACTAAGCGAGATTAAAAAATCTGAGATAACGGTCAGAAACATAATGGAGACGATCAGTCAATACTTTCTATTCAACGATACGCTGAATCCAGAACGCCTGTGCATCATCACTTGTGCGTCAGCTGTTTTCAAACCAATAGCTCGCGTACCATGTAAGTCTTTTCAAGACATCGTCACGAGGTCGAAAGTGATCGCGATTAAAATAGACATTCTTGGTATTCTCGCAAAAAGATAAACTGAAGAAGTCCATTGACAGCTCTGACGTATCCATTGGTCATCGGTTCCATTGTTGATTGCATCAGCTGCTGGAATTCCAAGGAACATCGTTAAATCCAAATTGCTATCAGCACTGGAGACAGTGAAATGTAATGAGCCTCATTCTAGCAGTGACATAGCGTAAATCATAGATGTCACTGCCCAGATTTGCGCGATGGTTTAGGTTCCAGAAACTTTTGAAACACAATTTTTATACGCGGACATGAAATGTGGGCGTATATTGTCGTCACCCATGTCCGTTCGTCTGTCTGTCTGTGTGTCCGTCGGTCCCCCGTCCACAATTGCTCGTAAACACTCTACAGGGCGCAATTCTTGACGGATTTTGATGAAACTTGATATTAGAGTTTATGATCATGCAAGGATGAAAATGAAAATCAGCGAAATCGGAAAATTATTGGCCTTGTCCTTGAATGGCTCGTAAAGACTCTACAATGTGCAATTCTTGACCGATTTTGATGAAACTTGGT
This sequence comes from Nipponacmea schrenckii, assembly GCA_030562195.1. Taxonomy (NCBI): domain Eukaryota; kingdom Metazoa; phylum Mollusca; class Gastropoda; family Lottiidae; genus Nipponacmea; species Nipponacmea schrenckii. The sequence continues at coordinate 33,249,229 of JAUJPP010000007.1, forward strand.
GTGGGAGTGTGTTATAACTCAAGGATGTATCCTATTGAAAATAAGCGAAATAGAAAAATATTGAGTATGAGTTATTGCCCTTGTTCTTGAAAACATGTTCAATTTTAGCTTGTAAACACTCTAGAAAGAACAATTCTTAATGGATTTTGATGAAACTAGGTCAGAGTATTTCTTTTCTCCTAAGGATGAACCCTATTGAAAATCAGATAAATCGAAAAATATTTAGTGTCAGTTATTGCCCTTGTTTTTGAAAACGCATTCAACTTTTGGCTTGTAAACATTCTGACCATTCATTTTTGACAAAACTCACTGAAATTGTTTAATATCACCCCAGGATGAGCCCTATTGAAAATATCAAAATATTATTAAAGGTATTCAATGAGTTGTTATTAGGTACATTTTGACAGATTTTAATGAAACTAGACTCCCTAGAAAAAAGTATATGGCGGGAGGTTGAATATTTCATTCCGCTAATTGTTACTATACCGAAAGGTTTTTATTCAAAATCAATGCTGCCAGTGGGCGTATATTACCTTGCCTGGCAAGCTATCTTGTGTCCAAATACAAAACAATTTACCTGGCGTGCGATAAGTTATGTTCCTTAAGCAACGTTCGTTAGGAACAACGTTGCTTTAGGAACATGGCGATATTGTGATACTTAGCATAAAGAATGATTCATTGTTTATTGGAGCCAAATATGCAGGCCCGAAACAAGACATGAAGATACCGGAATTAAGCATCTTTATTAACAATGGAAACATTTAAAAGCTTATGTTGGTAATGATCCAAGACGTTCTAATCGAAGAAGAGGGCTTTCTCGGTGATAGATTTTTTTTTTGCACGGGGTCGATAGGTCTTCAAATTCACGTCAATTGAGTTCGTGATTTCAGAAAATTTGACCACTGACCACCTTGAAGCGGACACAATGATCGCTTATTTGGCAAAGCATACGACGGACACAAATATAATACACATAATATATTTCGATAAAAGTTATAGTAACTAGAAGTTATTGCTTATGACATGATCATTAAGATCAAGCTCTTTTTTTATCTCGATTGCTGCGAGGAATTTGGTCTTTGAGATACTACAGATTCGAACATAAAGGCAATTTCTGAATGATATCAATGAATTTATACACATTTTGTATTTAATATCTCAATTTTAGCCGGTATTTGCGTTATTTGACCTCAAATAACTCTAAAACGCCCCATTACCTGGCCTTTTACCTGTCAGATTGCCTCTAAAAATGCCTCTAGAAAAGTCAATTTAGATGCTGGCCCCTCTCGAGTGACAATACCACCCTTCCCCTCTTTGGCCTAACACGTTTTCATTCGTTAACCGATTTAAATGCCAAGCCCGAAGAGCTTTAAATAAATGTTGCTATACTATAAGAATGTCAGAAGGCTTTTTAAATGTTGGTCAAATTTGATCTTTAATAATCAGTAGTTTGGTATTTATACAGAATGAACGTTACATATTTGAAGTATAACAGACATTACATTAATCACAAATTACAGAGAATTAACTAAACTGGCAATGGATATGGGTTCCCTCGTCGATACCCAGACCTCCAAGTTCGTTGCATTTAGAGACATAAGAGGAGTAAGGCCCACTTCTTACGACATCTACCGCCCGACCAAGGTAGTGCTTGGAAGAACAACTGTGACAGGCACCAGTAATGGAGGTTATCTAAAAAAACAAAATAGTGAAATAAGCTTTTACTAGAATACTAACAGTATGAGAGTGGATGGTCACATAAAACTTAACGTCAAAATCATCATTTAACCGCTGTTTACATCTGATTTGTTCTGCCCTCAGAAGTGTTACCCAGTTATCAATAGTGTGTAGGTCAAAAAAAAGAGAGAAAAGTTAAAAAGACGAAAAATTTGTTGCAGTGGTGTCAATTGATACGTAAACATCGCATTCATTTCCCAGCCAGTGTCGGAGTGGGTCACAGAATGAACAAAATATAGCTTCTTACCGCAACTGAATGTAATTCTGCAATAGCCTCAATATATGATAATATTCTGCTATCAATACAAACTGCGCCACCAGGAGCGGGTCCTGATGCACATTCGTCACAGCTATAACTAAATTAAAACGAAATTTCGACGTTAACGTTGCCTTCTGAGACCCAACACAATTTACTCACTACTATAATATCCTTGAATAAGAATTAATTATCATGTGCTTTTTATACGCCCACATGAAATGGGGGGCGTATATTGTCGTCACCCACATCCGTCCGTCCGTCCGTCCGTCCGTCCGTCGGTCCGTCCGTCCGTCCGTCCGTTTGTCCACAATTGCTCGTAAACACTCTACACGGTGTAATTCTTGACGGATTTAGATGAAACTTAATATGAGTGTTTATGATCACGCAAGGATGAACCCTATTGAAAATCAGCGAAATCGGAAAAAAATTAGTATGAGTTTGTGCCCTTGTTCTTGAATGGCTCGTAAACACTCTACAACGTGCAATTCTTGACCGATTTTGATGAAACTTGGTGTGAGAGTATGTTATAACTCAAGGATAAACCCTATCGAAAATCAGCGAAATCGAAAAACATTTAGTATGAGTTATTGCCCTTGTTCTTGAAAACGCGTTCAATTTTAGCTTGTAAACACTCTTGAGAGAACAATTCTTAATGGATTTTGATGAAACTTGGCTTGAGTATTTGTTATCACCCAAGGATGAAACCTATTGAAAACCAGTAAAATCGAAAAAAATTTAATATCAGTTATTGCCCTTGTTTTTGAAAACGCGTTCAATTTTTAGCTTGTAAACACTCTACAAAGCACAGTTATTGACCGATTTTGACGAAACTTGCTGAAATTGTTTAATATCACCCAAGAATGAACCCTTTTGAAAATAGCACATATCGAACTATATTTAATAGGAATTATTGCCCTTGTTCTATAAAATGTGTTGGATTTTTGCCTTGTAAACACTCTACAAGTCACAATTCTTGAGCGATTTTGACATAATTTGGCATGAGTATTTGTAATCACCTAAGGATGAACCCTATTGAAATTCAGTTAAATCGAAAAATATTTAGTATCAGTTATTGCCCTTGTGTTTGAAAACGCGTTCAATTTTAGCTTGTAAGCACTCTAGAAAGAATAATTCTTAATGGATTTTGATAAAACTTGGCTTGAGTATTTGTTTTTACCCAACGATGAACCTTATTGAAAATCAAATAAATCAAAATATATTTAGTGTCAGTTATTGCCCTTGTGTTTGAAAACGGGTTTAACTTTTTGGCTAATAAACACTCTAGAAGGTACAATTCATGACCAATGTTGACAAAACTCACTGAAATTGTTGGATATCGCAAGGGATGAGCCTAATTGAAAATTAAAAATATCAAAATATATCTAATATGAATTATTGCCCTTGTTCTTTTAAACGCGTTCAATTTTTGTCTCGTAAACACTCTACATGGCACAATTCTTGATGGATTTCTATGAAACTTGGTGTGAGAGTGTGTTATAACTCAAGGATGAACCCTATTGAAAATCAGCGAAATCAAAAAATTTTTTAGTATGAGTTACTGCCCTTGTTTTTGAAAACGCATTCAATTTTAGCTTGTAAACACTCTAGAAAGAACTATTCTGAATGGATTTTGATTAACTTTGGCTTGAGTATTTGTTTTTACCCAAGGATGAACCCTATTATAAATCAAATAAATAGAAATATATTTAGTTAGAGGGGGGGAAACTACTATCTCGTAGTTCCGGGAAAGCACGGGCCTAGGAATCAGACCTAATTTTTATTTCCTCGCACCGATCGGGATTCGAACCCACGGCACCTAGTCGCCTAGCAGACGACAGTCCAACTCGCTAACCACTGAGCCATTCACCCACCCAAGGATGAACCCTATTGAAAATCGAAAAATATTTAGTACAAGTTATTGACCTTGTTTTTGAAAACGCGTTCAATTTAACTCGTAAACAATCTAGAAAGAACAATTTTGAATGGATTTTGATGAAACTTGGCTTTAGTATTTGTTTTCTCACAAGGATAAACCCTATTGAAAATCAGATAAATCGAAAAATATTTAGTGTCAGTTATTGCGCCTGTTTTCAAAAACACTTTCAACTTTTGGCTTGTGAACACTCTAAACATTCCTTTTTGACAAAACTCGCTGAAATTGTTTAATATCAACCAAGGATGAGCCTTATTAAGAATTAAAAATATCAAAATATTATTAAGGGTGAACCCTATTGCAAATCATAAAAATACCCAAAAATATTTAATGAGTTGTTATTAGGTACAATTCTTGACAGTTTTTAATGAAACTAGAGACCCTAGAAAAAAATAGGTTGGAAGGTTGAATATTTCATTCCACTTATTGTAACCTTACTGAAAAGTTTTTATTTTAAATAAATGCTGCCAGTGGGCGTATATTACCTTGCCTGGCAAGCTATCTTTCACAAATATTCTAGTCTCTTAATGAATAATGTGGGAGCCGCGGTGGCTCAGTGAGTTAAACGCTTGCTCATTAACCTCATGATATTACAATAGTTAAGTACTAGATCTGTTCTTATAAGCCTGTAAACAATCTGATGGACTTGCTATAAAATTGTCATTAACTAGAAGAATTTAAAACTTTTTTCATCAATCTTATTAATCTTACCTTGATCTTTTAGACTGTTGTCCATTACAAGCATCTTGGATGTTGAGTATAGGAAAAGCATCATCATCTTCTCCAGAAGGATGTTTATTCCAAAGAGTAATGGCATCACTGTTGTGGAGATCCAAAATTCTACAAGCTGCCTCACTCCCAGAACATGATCCTAGAAGATAACAATACTA
>JAUJPP010000007.1:33254547-33269743 GCA_030562195.1 Nipponacmea schrenckii
TACAGGCTTATTAGAACAGATCTAGTACTATGTAACTAATCAGATCTATGAAAGTCTGGTAACACAATTTTTTTATCAAATGACTGATCCTGCGATAAATAATACATTATGAAATGAAATGAATGGAGTTTTACGCCCTACTCTTTTGCACCTTATGGGCTAATGAAAACGGGCAACGCCATGCAGTGTGCAGGGAGGGAAATTTTGCCAGGCCAGCGGCATTGGCGAACTCTTTTTGCGATTTCCAAATGTCGAGGTATCTTTAACGTATACAACCTGAAGCATACAGAGCCTCGGTTTATTGTCACATCCGAATGACTAGACGCGTTTTCCATGTCAGTCCCAACTAAGTTTATCTTGAACTTTGCCGGGATTGAACTGTGGACCCTCAGGTTAATGAGCAATCTTTAACTCACTAAGCCACCGCGGCATTTTTCATTTTCATTTTTTCATTAAGAAACTAGAATATTTGTGAAAAAGCACATAATGATTAATTCTTATTCAAGGATATTATAGTAGTGAGTAAATTGTGTTGGGTCTCAGAAGGCAACGTTAACGTCGAAATTTCGTTTTAATTTAGTTATAGTTGTGACGAATGTGCACCAGGACCCGCTCCTGGTGGCGCAGTTTGTATTGATAGCAGAATATTATCATATATTGAGGCTATTGCAGAATTACATTCAGTTGCGGTAAGAAGCTATATTTTGTTCATTCTGTGACCCACTTCGACACTGGCTGAGAAATGAATGCGATGTTTACGTATCAATTGACACCACTGCAACAGATTTGTCGTCTTTTTAACATTTCTCTTTTTTTTTGACTTACACACTATTGATAACAGGTTACACTTCTGAGGGCAGAACAAATCAGATGTAAACAGCGGTTAAATGATGATTTTGACTTTAAGTTTTATGTTACCATATCCACTCTGATACTGTTAGTATTCTAGTAAAAGCTTATTTCTCTATTTTGTTTTTTTAGATAACTGGTGCCTGTCACAGTTGTACTTCCCAGCACTACCTTGGTCGGGCGGTAGATGTCGTAAGAAGTGGGCCATTCTCCCCTTATGTCACTAAATGCAACGAACTTGGAGGTCTGGGTATCGACGAGGGAACCCATATCCATTGCCAGTTTATTTAATTCTCTGTAATTTGTGATTAATGTAATGTCTGTTATACTTTCCAAAAAGATTCGAGTTCATATGAAATTATCCACCACAAACCGGTAGCGGATTTCCGTTTTGAAACGTAGCGTTCATTTTGTATAAATACCTAACTACTGATTATTAAAGATCAAATTTGACCAGCATTTAAAAGCCTTATGATATTCTTATAGTATAGCAACATTTATTTAAAGCTCTTCGGGCTTGGCACTGAGCCACTGTGGAGAGACAGAGGTGATACGTACATATTCACATGTGGGCCTGTATCTAAGGGTGTCACGTTTACAAATTACACTAACGTTTAAACGTTCCCAATTAAACGAAACGGTGTCGTTTAACCGTTAACGGTGTTTAGACCCACGTGATCCAGATTAACGGTTAACCGTTTAACAGATTACTATAGTTTAAAGTCATTAAACGGAACGGCATCGTTTAAACGGTTAACCGTGACACGATTACCTGTATCACCATGCATCTTAAAATAAAAGGTTTACTTACAGTCCGGAGACACAGTATTTAAATTAGTAGACGTAGGTTTAGGCGTATGAACTGTTTTTCTAGTTAATAAAGATACAGCAGTCCTACAGAACATTCCATAAAAAAAGTAAATCATATAAAATGTCTCCTTTTTTCGTTTCTCGTTTCCTTTATCGAAATTCAAATTTTTTATCCGACCAGTAGTTTTGATTATCCAGACGTCTTTTTGCCGTTGGGCGCTTTTGGGCGCTTTTGCGCGTTGGCAATTTAACACTAACCGTGTCATAAGCAATAACTTCTAGTTACTATAACTTTTATCGAAATATATTATGTACATGCAAAACGAAGCAAGAAATCTTCGAAACTCTAAATCACACTGTTTACCGATTACGCATACCGTAGGCTCTCACATCATTTGTGTCCATCGTATGCTTTGCCAAATAAGCGATCATTGTGTCCGCTTCAAGGTGGTCAGTGGTCAAATTTTCTGCAATCACGAACTCAATTGACGTGATTTTGAAGACAGGTCGATCCCGTGCAAAAGAAAATCTATCAACGAGAAAGCACTCTTCTTCGATTAGAACGTCTTGGATCATTACCAACATAAGCTTTTAAATGTTTCCATTGTTCATAAAGATGCTTAATTCCGGTATCTTCATGTCTTGTTTTGGGCCTGCATATTTGGCTCTTTCGCCTGAGGACATATTAAGCATGCTAAGTATTACAATTTCGCCATGTTCCTAAAGCAACGTTTGGATATATACAATGGTTCGTACATTGGTACCCAAAGCTAATTATTAAAGCAGATAAGACCTCAAATTTCTACCAACTAACGAATGATGAATATTCTTCACTCCTGGACAAGAATGTACACAAAACTTACAAAAAATCAACTGAAAAAACTGTAAAAGAAGTTAACACCGAGGGCCATAATATAACAAGGAAGTTAAAAATAGCTGATAGAGTCGAAAAAATAGCTGAGAGAGAATGCTTCATCACTCTAAAAGACCATAAAGAAGACTTTGCAAATAACCCGAAATGCCGTTTGATCAACCCTACAAAATCTGAACTCGGAAAAATGAGTAAGTTAACCCTTGATCAAATAGTCAAATCAGTTTCAGAAGCCACTGGCTACAATTTATGGCGCAAAACAGCATCAGTCACACAATGGTTCGATAAGATCACCGACAAAAATTCAGCATCTTTCATTTGCTTTGACATTGTCAATTTTTACCCATCTATTTCTGAGTCACTACTGCAGAACGCCCTTCAATACGCTTCACAATTTCACGATATTTCAAGCAGTGACTTAGAGATCATTATGCACACCAAGAAGTCCATACTCATACGTAACAACCAGCCATGGACTAAAAAAGATGCCCAAGCCAACTTATTTGATATTACCATGGGTTCTTACGATGGAGCAGAGTGTTGTGAACTTGTAGGCTTATATCTTCTATCGCTTATTGATTCCGAGTTTGGTAGCCAGTTGAAAGTTGGCTATACAGAGATGACGGTCTTTGCGAAACTAAAAGCAATCCAAAAGTAACTGAAAAAAATAAACAAAGATTATGTAAATTATTTGCAAAACAGGGTTTAATCATCACAATTGACGCGAACAAAAAAGTAGTAGACTATTTGGACGTAACCTTAAATTTAAGAACCGGTAAACATTGCCCGTATTTAAAACCTGGCAATATTCCTCGTTATGTTAATGCCAAAAGTAACCATCCTCCATCTGTACTGAAGGCCATACCATCTGGCGTAAATCATCGATTATCATCTATTTCGTCAGACCAACAGGAATTTAACAAAGCTGTAAATGTTTATCAAAACGCGCTCACAGAAAGTGGCTATGATTACAGACTGAAATACGACGAATCAGCTAAATCTAAGGAACGTAGTAAACGGAAACGGTCACGCATAATAACGTGGTTTAATCCTCCGTATGATAATAACGTGAGAACCAATATCGGAAGACAATTCTTAAAGTTAATTGATAGCTGTTTCCCACCCGATCATATATTACGACCAATCATTAACAGAAATACTATAAAAGTATCATACAGCTGTATGCCATCAATGAAAAACCTGATAGACTCACATAATGCTGCGACCAGAACGATCCGTAAAGTAAATGATAATAAACCATGCAACTGCCGTCAGAAGCAAGACTGTCCACTAAATGGTGAATGTCGGGCCCGCAGCATTGTTTACCAGGCCACAGTCAGTGCAAATAATAAACAAGAAACCTACGTCGGACTAACAGATACTGAATTTAAATCGAGATACGCTAACCATCGCCAATCTTTTCGAGATGAGAGATTAAAAAACAGCACCGAACTCAGTAAATTTATTTGGACTTTGAAAAAAAAACAACGAAGACTATAAGATAAAGTGGAAAATTCTAGGACGCTCATCATCATACTCAAATATATCAAAAAGATGTAACCTTTGTACCCTGGAAAAGTTTTTCATCATTTGTCACCCTGAAAAATCAACCTTAAACAAGCGTTCGGAGCTAATCAGCACGTGTCGCCATTCAAGGGAGAAAGGCATTGTTCACTTAACCCATCCAATATTTTGGAGTCAAACCCATGTTGACATTCAGAAATTCCGACCTCAACAACAGGTATTTCTCCAGAATGTCCTCCAGGACCGTAATTTGTATCAGAACTTGAAGAGTGTCGCACTGTGTGAACAGGGAATTCAACAATGTGATTGGAAGAAACCCCCCCCCCCCCAAAAAAAAACCCAAAACAACGCAGTAATATGGGAAGGGAAGAGAGGAAAATATATTAAGGGAAGTAATTCCACAAGTGGCTTTCTATTTATATCCAATAACATAATCTATTGTTTAGCTAATAGGTGTTGATAAGAGTTCACCCTGTTTTAAGTTTCGGGTAAGGGAGCGTTTGATTTTGCCAAAATGAACAGGCCAAGAATGGAACTGATACTGCATTAGTTCTTATTTCTTGAATATATCATTTTCCACTTTTTGGGGGAACTTTTCTTGAAGACTTATAGTGGACACGAACTATTTTGCTTGCACGATGGTGATTGAGATTTTAGGTTGTAATTTATAGTTGTAGATTGATTGGTTTTGATTTTTAAATTAACTGAGTGGATCCTATCATAATTTTTATGAATTGGGGATTAGTGATTGTATCCAAAATGTTGGATTAGAATGGAATTTTTATTATACCGGAGTAGTAGTTTGGAGGATCAGATTTAACTCAGTATAAATTACTTAAAATACTATTGTAGCTTGATTCCAAATATAAGGTAATGCGTAAAGGAAAATACGTGTTGACTGTTTTAGGACAATTCTGAGACTACTAAGAAGTTTTGAGAAGATGATCTAAGGTTGCTAACGTTTTAGCACAGGAGTTCATGCTTCCTGGTTCCGGTTAAAGTCTTGCAGTGACATTATGGACACGTTGCATATGCTGGATTTGCTGGATAAGAACATATAAAGTCCATTAATGGTAATCCATCTTGGATGTTACAAGGCCTGGATTAAAATTCAAGATTCTCATAAAAAGTACTTCTGTTTTGTCAGGATTAACTTTCAAAAACCTAAAAGTATCCATGTGTGTATCTGAAGAAGACATGCTTCTACAACTTTATTCGGGGAGCTGCGGTCGCTCAGGGAGTTAGAGGCTTGTACGTTAACCTGCGGGTCCAAGGTTCAATCCCGACAAAGGTTGAGATGAGGTTGAAAGGAAGAAGGAAACAACTATATTTTACAAGGATCCTTTTTACCAGCTGGTCCTTGGCAAAACCTCTTGGCATTGATCTTTCCCGGATTATCCGCATCCCATTTACAGCTGAGTGGACTGGAATTGTAAGTGAAGATGACTTATTCAAGGTCATTGGACTTTCAGACGCTGATGTTTTAGCCTGGTTTACCCATGCCAGTGATGCCAGGTCGGAGGTACAGATTTGGAAAAAGTGTATAGTCATTCGGATGGGACAATAAACCGAAATCACTGAAAAATTACACGTGCTATGTCAATTTCTGTCCACAGAGTATCCATCTTAAGTAGGGCAAATATCATAGATTGTCACCTATCAATCGCCTGGTAATATCAGTAGCTATCTGGATGTGATTTGGTAGGGCGATGCATGAGAAACCTAGTTGAGCGTGCAACTTTGGGCGTACTAAAGAGACCTATCTTTTCTTATCAAAAAGAGTGATTTGTGTCAATTTGAACTTGTAGGATTACATTTCAGAAGCAGAGAATTAAAAAGTTATTTTGAAAGCCTTTTTTCAAACTAATGACTCACGATAATAGACGACCTTAGGAATTCATTTGCTAATAAACCACTTCTTCGCTGAATTTATATGGATATTAGGAAAAGTGTATAAATGTTTCTCACGACAATCAAGTTTAGCATATAGATAAAAATATTGTTTTTGTTTAAGATAACATTGTTTGCCTAAATTTTGTTCACCACAGAGCAATACCTTAATAACAAATTATCATAAAATTCAAACACGAACAAGCAAGACTGGATAAACATAGCAGTTTTTATGATTTTCATAGAAACCGTTTGAATAACGAAGGGTCATTCTCTACTTAAAAATATGACTCTTTTAAGTCAATGAATAAAACATAACCAATTTCCAACTTGGTCGAGATCTCATCAATATATATATACCAAGTTCCTTCAAGATCGGCTAAAAGACTAAATAGACGGCCCGACGGGCGTAAGGACAGGGGCGACAACAATATACGTCCACATTTCCATGTGGGTGTATAAGAAGCGTTGGTATCCTAAACGATTTTTACGAAATAGCTAAACCTAATACCCCAAGGTTAAAACAGTGTTCCATGTCTGTCAAGCAGATGCAAAACATATATCTGAAGCTCACTTGTTTATCAGTAAGTGTACGAAGTAAAAGGTACCCAGTGCCCAAAAATTGTAATATGTGAAATCTCGAATTTAATTATCCCATGTAAAACTTATAAATAATTTACCTACTCGTTGACGGCTCATAAATCAAATTAGAGAAACAATCTGTTTTTTTTCTTATCATTGCATTTTGGACGACCATGCGTATCCTTACTGAACGCATAGCAATTGACCTGTCATAAGATGAAGCTACGAAATGTATATTTACGACAATCAAATATAATATAAGAGAAAGCCACTTGTTATATAATTTCAATACACCAAAGGCATATCCTAGTAGCTCTTCATTCTGACCGATGTAATAAATATATATCTATTTTTATTGTACATCAAATTTTATTTGTATTTATTAACCCAAATTTAACCTGTATTTGTGTTATTTGACCTTTCGTGGCCTCCAAAACACCCCATGGCTTTTACCTCTCAGATTCAGATTTTGGAGACCAAATGCCTCTAGAAAAGTCAACTTTGATTTTGTCGTGTGACAATACCCTCCCTCTCTCTCTCTCTCTCCCTCTGGCCTAAAAAGTTTTCATTTTGTTAACCGATTAAAATGCCAAGCCCGAAGAGCTTTAAATAAATGTTGCTATACTATAAGAATGTCATAAGGCTTTTTAAATGCTGGTCAAATTTGATCTTTAATAATCAGTAGTTTGGTATTTATACAAAATGAACGCTACACATTTCAAAACGGAAATCCGCTACCAGTTTGTGATGGATTGTTTCATACGAACCCAAATGCAGAATACCATTTTGGAAAGTATAACAGACATTACAATAATCACAAATTACAGAGAATTAACTAAACTGGCAATGGATATGGGTTCCCTCGTCGATACCTAGACCTCCAAGTTGGTTGCATTTAGTGACATAAGACGAGTAAGGCCCATTTCTACGGACATCTACCGCCCTACCAAGGTAATGCTTGGAAGTACAACTGTGACAGGCACCGGTAATAGAGGTTATCTAAAAAATAAAATAGAGAAATAAGCTTTACTAGAATACCAACAGTATTAGTGTGTATATGGTAACACAAACAAAGAGTTAAAATCACCCGCTGTTAACATCTCATTTGTTATCCCTAGAGAAATGTTACTGATCTTCTACATGGAAAAGAAATCAGATGTCTCAACTGGCTGGGAGAATCAATGTAAGTGTTTTATTTCTTAAAACACACTTTTCATAACCAAGTGTTACTGATCTTAATCATCAAAATGCGTCGTCCACTAATGCCTACATGCACCTTTGCCTACAGTGACTATTGCCTACAATAAGATAAAGGAGTGTGGAATAATACCTACACAGTTAAAACAACATACCCATGCTAGGAATAAACTCTTCCAATATTTCATTAAGTAACTGGATTGTGCCAAGTTATTGTTGAATTTCTAGTTGGGATATTAACATGACTTTAGCAGATATTTAGAGCTTCGTGAGATAATCTCAAAAGTAAAATCATGGATATGTATAAAATGGTCAGTGAAATGAAAATAGTATTCCCAAAGAGCGCATTCACAAGACATGGCTAATCCAAAGATAGTAGAGTTCGTAACATCCCAGAGAGGTGGCCAACAAGTCATCCTTGATGGATATCGGTACCGTCTTAATAATAGAAGACAGACCTGTGTACACTGGAAATGCGTAACCACCGGATGCACAGGAAAGTGTACCACAGTTGGGAACTTTGTCAGAAATTGCATGTTAAATGTTCTTAGAGAGAGAGTCCAAGCTGGGACAACCCCAACCCAGGCCATCTTTGAAGAAGAGGTTGCCACTTTGGAAGCAGATGTAGCTGCAGTATTTCCATCCTTCTATACAAAGAGGAGTGGTCTCTACAAGCAGCGTCGGAAGACTACTCAAGCCCTCCCACAGTCATTGGCACAAGTTCAGCTCCTAGGTACCTGGCAGGAGACTTTAGACGGCAGACCCTTTATGTGTGTCAACGATGGTGATGATGACAAGATTATTTGCTTTGCCACCGACGACGTCCTTCACATTGTACAAGAAATGGACACCTTATATATAGATGGAACTTTTTATTCTGTTCCAGGCCTGTGGAATCAACTGTATATAGTTTATGGTTTTGTTGGATCCAAGATGACACAGCTGACCTTTTCTTTGCTGCCCAATCGCCAAAGATCCACTTATGTCAGACTATTTCAGAAACTTAAGGAAACAGTTATATAGATCACAGGTGCTCCTTTACAGCCACAGATAATACAGACGGAATTTGTTGCTGTGAGGACGAGTTACCGGTTACAGATATCAGAGGGTGCTTCTTCCACTATACGCAATATATATGATTATATGACCAGTACCTGGGTTGATGACATGCCTTGTTCATGGCTGGTATTTGTAACCATCACAGCAACGTTGGCCCCAGAAGCAACAACCACCTTGAAGGCAGGCATGCTCACCTGAACAAGACTGTTCAGAGAGCTCATCCAAACATCTACAACCTTGTTAGGGTTCTTCAAAAGATGGAAAAGGCAGAAAGAAACAGGATTGCGCAGCTTTTACATGGTGCACGCCCTCCACCCCTCAAGCGAATCTATGTTGAGATGGACCAGAGGATCCAACGTCTGAAAGATGACTTTTTCCTGTACAAGACACTTGCTGAAGCTCTCTTAAAGACTATTATATAATAATGTTAAAAATTGCTATGAACATATGATAAAAAATGAGTGCTAAAATGTGTTATTATGTCAATTGTGTTCTTATTATGTTCTTATTATGTTCTTATTATATATATTATAATATATAAATCAGTGGCCTGAAAATCACTATTGCATGAATTTGTTTATTTCAGACTGTAGGCAAAAGTGGATGTAGGCATTAGTGGCCGGAGCCATCAAAAGTATGTTTAAAAATTAGTCAAAAGACATCATAAACACTTATATTGATTCTCCCAGCCAGTGTCGGAGTGGGTCACAGAATGAAAAAAATGGCTACTTACCGTAACTGAATGCAATTCTGCAATAGCCTCAATATATGATAATATTCTGTTATCAATACAAACTGAGCCACCAGGAGCAGGCCCTGATCCACACTCACTACACTGATAACTAAATTAATAAGACATTTTGACATTAGTAAAGTGTAACATCTGTACGAGATCTGATCGAGATCTACATACGAAGTATAAAACATTTACTCTGATACACAACATAGCACAATGACACAAAACATAAATAAACAGAAATGCTGATACAAAGCACATATACAAACAGGCAACACATATAATGATACACAGTATAAATACAAACAATAGAAAACATTTGGTAGTCTACACGATTTATATTCATTATAGCAATGCGCCCCTCCTGACATGCTTTGGAATTAAACATGCGATAGGAAGATGTAAGTATAAGGATCGATTATATTTGGCTGATGGGGCAAGACATCTTTGGCAAGAGGGAAGGGGTATGTAATATTCGGACAAAACATGTGTATAGTCAAGGAGGAGTTTTCTTAGCTAATTCATTTTCAAAGGTTAAGCTTGGTGATTTACATTTTGTACTGGTTAGTTTACTGCATACATTGACAATGTTATTTACTTATAAAGATTACCGTAATAACAGAGGATGTTAAGATCAGGACACTTTGTATGGATGATAAATAAACCACTTGTATAATGGACTTATCGAAATTGAAACTAATTGAACTATTTCGTTTATGAAAGCCTCTGCTCTTTAATTTGAAATCTGATTGCAACAGAAACAAGGATAACAAGTCCGCCGTGACTGGGATCCTTTCGACCAGCTGGTCCTTTGCCAAGCCTAAATCGTCATTGATCTTTCTGGGATTATCCGTTTACAGCTGTGTGGACTTGAATTATGCCTGAAGATGACTATTTGACTTTCACAGATTAGATTAGAACTCACTTCCGTCATTTTCATCTAAGCAAATGACTTCATATCGTAAAGAACCAACGCTCTAACCGCTGTGCTATAGAACTCCATATCTCAAGCGGGCGAAAGTCGTAATATATGTATATAACTGTTAATAGTTTTGCTGGTTTTATGATTGTAATTTGTTGTTTTTAGTTTCTATTGTACTATATGTTGGATTCCTTTAAGGGCAAAATTGTAAAAAGGCCAGGCCTAATTTTCACCCTAATAAAGATTTTATTATTATTAAAGTATTACCCTCTTTTAAATCTGACAACATCACTTTTACAGACCAATATAAATTCAACAAGCTATCAGCTATCTCAAAAGTTTGAAATACATGTACATTTTCAATCCCATATGAACTATTATTCAGTGAGTCATGACCTTTTATATTCTAAACAATCTGGCTTTAGATCGAATAGTTCCTACCACAGAGCGCCCACCGATATAACCGAAAATATGTACATTTTCAATCCCATATGAACTATTATTCAGCGAGTCATGACCTTTTATATTCTAAACAATCTGGCTTCAGATCGAATAGTTCCTACCACAGAGCGCCCACCGATATAACCGAAAATATCTTTCCCCATAATAACAATATGCTTACGGGTTTAATATTTTTAGAATTCCGCAAACCTTTGACATGGTAAATCATAATATACTTAAACAGAAATTGCTTCCGCCCAGAAAATGTTTTGGCCAATTTCAAAGAACAACTTTTTTCCTTCATAAAAATCATAATCTTTTAATCTATGATAAATGTTTATAGATCAACAGATCCAGATCCCAATTTCTCAATAAAATATTTGTTCCACCCTAGGCCTGTACATTTGGGAGATTCAATCCCTCCCTTCCCCGAAATCTAATAAACTTCTACGAAAGCCCAACAGATTCCCAAGATTTCAACGATATGAAGATGAACTCCTACATCGAGAAATAAAAATAATGAAAGGCCGACGCTAGGCCAAACTGTCGTCAACTTGAGACGAAAAATTCTCAGATCCCTCTAGCATTCAATCTTAGACCGTGGACTTATATTTATTCCGACACCTAAGTTACCCATCCTTCGACCATCTATTGAACGATTTTAGCGTTATCTCAGTTGTACACGTTAAATCTCAGTAGATCGTTAAGACTATGCCATTTTACCCGAGCCAATTTTAAGGAACTGCTACAAATTGACCATCTTTCTGCCAAACGGTAAAAACGTCACTTAGTCAATAAATACTTTTTCTAATTACCCTATAAAGATTGTATAATTATTATACATAATATTACCATAGTTAAAGTACTAGATTTGTGTTATTTCCTATGCTAATAATCATGTTTTTGATAAAAATTTACCTCGATCTATCAGATTGTTGTCCATTACAAGCATCTTGGATGTTGAGTAAAGGAAAAGCTTCATCATTTACTCCAGAAGGATGTTGATTCCGAAGAGTAATGTCACCACTGTTATGCAGCGCCAAAATTCTACAAGCTGCCTCACTCCCAGAACATGATCCTAGAAGATAAGAATACTAATATGTTAATACTTGAATTTACTTGATTTGTTTTTATTGACTTTAGTAGACATATTCGCAATCCAGTACAACCAGAAGTTGTACGTGAAATTCGTGACCAAATGACAATCTGGACATGGTACCAGAAACCAAGGTCAACCAAGATCAACTATCGTGATATGTAACAAAGCACTAGCAGACCTTTTTTAAATGCAATCAACAATTTGTTTTAAAACAATATTTGATTGACTGTGGTATGTCATTTTTCTGCATAGTTCTTCGTGAACTTCTTCTCAGAATTCAACATTTAATCGACGAAAGTTCCCTGCAAGAATAATTTATCATTACCGATTACACAACATTTTCTGGTTGAAGGACCACTGCACAAATTACTTTGATAGTTTCCACTACATGACGTGCTGGTATATTGGCAGGTCCCACTAATAGATGTACATTGTTCATCGCCTGAAATAAATCAGATGGTCAATATAAAGGAGCTTGTGGCTTTACTGTTTGAGAAATAATTTCACGAACGACCTGCTTCTCTACTGTATTCACAAATGTGTCGAGAAACTATGTCAATTAAAGTGTTTTGTCATCTCAATTGTAAAAGAGTGAATTTAGCCGAAGGCCATCAGCAAATGAGATTGAGGGACATTGATTTCATTTGAGACCTTTGAAAGTGTATAAACATTATTGACGTATCTTTGAATTAAATACTAATGACGCCTGGAAAGAAAATTGCTTCTAATGTAGGCAAGTCAGTCACAGCGGAACGTTTTAATGGGTGTAAGTAGATATATGGCCTGAAAACATAATAATATATTACCAGTGCTGGGTACACAACATTTTCTGGTTGAAGGACCATTGCACAAATAACTTTGATAGTTTCCACTACAGGACGTGCTGGTATATTGGCATGTCCCACCAATAGATGTACATCCTCCGTCGCCTGAAATAAATCTGATGGTCAATAAAAAGCGTGGAGTCACCCGATACGTTTCAAGTCAATAGCGTATTTTGTTACACCAAGTTCACTTTGTAACGTTGACTTTATAATAATTTATCTATCGCGTGCAATATATTACGTTAAAGCATCAAGCGTCTATATCTCAAACTTATAGGCTATATAATTAAATTATTAACCAATCAACGACCGATTGGAATGAATTTTACATCCAATCAAATTCGTTTCTTTTCGATAAATTTAAAAAAAAAATTTTTTTTTATATTTTCTGCGTTATTAATTTAGCCTTTTAGAAAAAAACTACACTGATATTTAACGTATATTTTAATTTATATATATTTTTTTAAATCACCTTGAACAAAATGTCTACTTGCCCAAAGGTCAATAACCAATCCAGACAATTCGATCCACTTTTTTGTTTATTTAGCGTGGCTATTAAGTGTTTCTCTAAATTGGCAGTTGTACAATCAAACAGAATGCTTGACCTTTCAGAAAACTTGCTTGTCAACCCATTTTCATCCTACTTTATAAACAATTTCCAAAAATTTATTTGCCATAAAAATGTTTCAGAATGCACCAAATTAATTATAGGAGGCATTTGCTCCCTTAGAAAACTAGGTTTACCCTTATTTGCACCTCTAGTTCCACACGTTCCAATGTGAATTTCATTTGATTCGATTGGATATTAACTTTACTAGCCATAGGCCTAGCAAGTAGGTTGATTTAGCATACTCTATCACAGTACAGGAATTGCTTGAAATTTTTTACACTTAGGCCTAAATAACACAAGATAGTACTAATGTAGCCCCAATTTAAAAGAATTCGAATCCAAACTTACTGTGAAATATTTGCCATGGGATTCAATTCGTTTCAAGTCAGCCGCCAATAGCGTATTATTGTTACAAGCCAGTGCCTTGTAACGTTGACGTTATAATAATTTATCTATCGCGTATGTTCGCCGAGTGTTTTGGCATGGGTTATTACCTCATTTGAAAGATGTATCTTCTCATAAATACGACCAACCTACAACCTTCGATGAATTAAGAGTTGAGGTAAGGCGTATTGAATTCGATTTCAATAGTCGAAAATCTACTATTTCAGAAGCAAAACCACTTGAAGCAGTTGATGGCATGTTGAGTTATCCGACTTTCACATAGTCCCTGGACATCCAATGTTGTCCTTTGCAGAAGAAAGAATGGTAAGTTACGCATGTGTACAGATTTTTGTCAGTTGAATGAGAGAACAATTAAGGATTCATATACGTTGCCTAGAATTGATGAGGTATTGGATTTTCTAGCGGGGAAAGCTTTCTACAGTAAGCTGGATATGAAATCTGGTTATTATCAGGGAGAATTGTTGGAGGAGCACATGGAACGTACAGCTTTCAATGTAGGTCCTTTAAGGTTTTACGAATATATCCGACTCCCTTTTGGTTTATGTAATTCTCCAGCTACCTTTCAAAGACTGATGAAAAATATTCTTGGGGATCTTCATTTAACTATATGTGTCGTGTATATCGACGATTTGATTATTTTTGCAGATACGTATGAAGAACATTTGAAACGACTTAAACTCGTTTACAAAGGCTTCGAGAGTGTCATTTTATATCTGAAAAGGGTATTGAACCTGATTCATCTAAGATAGAGTCTATTAGTAATTGGTCTCGTCCTACCAATGCACATGAAGTAAGGACATTTTTAACTATCTCTGGTTATTACCGTAGGTTTGTAAAAGATTTTTCAAAAAAGGCCAAACTCATGTCTATATTGATGCCTTCAACTATTGGTAAAAATAAATCCAAACCGACGTCCAAGTGAGAGTGGGGTACTGAGCAAGAAAATTCATTTAATGAGATAAAGAACCGTGTTCGTCTCCAGTAAGGTCATCGCTTATGCGAGCAAAAAATTTAAATAAGGCAAAACAGAATTATTCGACTCATAAGCTCGAGTTTTTAGGTTTGAAATGGTCCGTAACTGAAAAGTTTCATGACTATTTATATGGAAATAGATTTGTTGTGTATACGGATAACTATCCTTTAACTTACGTATTATCATCCGCTAAATTAGATGCCACGGGGCATTGGTGGCTTGCTGCTTTATCAGTTTATGATTTTGAGTTAAAGTATAAGCCAGGAAAAACCAACATTGATGCGGATCTGTTATCACGATTTCCTCGTAATGAAGATTTAGAGACTATAGCCATATAAAACGTTAAGGTAATATGCAATTCTATGAACATTAATAATTATGCTGAGTGTTTACAGATCACTTCA
>JAUJPP010000007.1:33270243-33614020 GCA_030562195.1 Nipponacmea schrenckii
TTTTTACTAAGTCAAGGGCAATAACTCAAAAACCGTTCATGCGATAATTTCCATTTTCGAACTTGACCGACATATCATCAATATATACATGTATACCAAGTTTCATTAAGATCGGATGAAAACTGTATCCTCTAGTGTGGATACAACCCAAATTTGACGCGTTTTTACTAAGTCAAGTGCAATAACTCAAAAATCGTTCATGTGATAATTTCCATTTTCGAACTTGACCGAGATATCATCAATATATACATGTATACCAAGTTTCATTAAGATCAGATAAAAACTGTAGCCTCTATTGTGGATACAACTCAAATTTGACACGTTTTTACTAAGTCAAGTGCAATAACTCAAAAACCGTTCATGCGATAATTTCCATTTTCGAACTTGACCGAGATATCATCAATATATACATGTATACCAAGTTTCATTTAGATCGGATAAAAACTGTAGCCTCTATTGTGGATACAACCCAAATTTGACGCGTTTTTACTAAGTCAAGTGCAATAACTCAAAAACCGTTCATGCAATAATTTCCATTTTCGAACTTGACCGAGATGGGTCATTCTATGATAATGTATGCAAATCATGTCCCAGCTACTTCCTACTTGATTGTGGAAAAATATTCTTACAAATTGGTTTAAAAACGCTTTCATGATATCTTCTAACGTGTTTTGTATAAAACTAATACAAAAATTTTATAAAATTACTCAAATGGGAAAAAAATCAGACTTAAGTTTAAGGTAACCCCCCTTAAATATGGATGTCCCAAACAACTATGCCGATTTTTACATATAATTTCAAACATTTTCATTCACAACATTTTATTGTTTTCTTGATTTAATTCCTTAATTAAAACATTTTTCATTAATAATGCATTAATTACAAACATTATGATTAAATATTACCTCTAAAAATTTGTGTTATATCTTAAAAATTTGGTGTCCCAAGATTTTGAGTCATCTCCGTCACACTATATTGTATATGAAACTCCTGAGAATTGGCGCGCTATTGACTGATCACGTGTCTATAACTTCGACGACGGCAGCCATTAGTAACGAGGTAAGAGGTTATTTTTATAACAAAACTTTAAAATCCTTATATAATTCGAAATTATTCGAGGTACCCCTTAGCGTATGTTAATTCTTTGTCATCTCCGAACACACAAAAACTATTCTATATTGTGTATAAATCAAATTTGAAGCCATAATCGACATTCCTTGTCGTTTTCTCAAGGCAGGGGTCAATGTTTTATAATTGTCGTTGAATTGTTACTATTTATATCATCAATAACGTTTAAAGTAAGTCATCTCCGTCACGGTCAGTTCCATCACTTTCGGGTTGTGATGGATATGACTTAACCGTTACGGAGATGACTAACATTTAAAAGTGGTAAAGAAATACTTAGCCATTAGAAATAACTGTTTATTATAAAACCACAAATAATCATATTCTTTTCAGAATGGTTCTTACGGCGGCTGAAAGGGCAAAGAGGTATCGGGATAAGAAAAAATCCGACCCGACATCAAAAGAATTATATTTGTCAACAGATAGGGAACGAAAAAGAAAGTCATATATATCTATAGAAGAAAGAAGTAGTCGAGATGTCAGATTAACTAGACGCAGATGGCGTTGTAGCAAAAAATCTTCTAGAGCCAGGAAGCAGACCCTTGAAAGACTACAAAGACATCTTCCTACACCACCATCAACACCAGGAGCAGACGATGAAGAACCAAATTTTGTTTTACCACTAGCATGTCAACATCGAGCCTACCTTAAGGACACAACTGACTTTGTCAATAAAATAAAAAACCTCAAAGTCCCTTCAAATGCTATTCTAATTTCAATAGACGTAACTTCTATGTACACCAATATCGACAACACTACTGGCCTAATGGCAGTTCGCAAAGCTTTTGATAGAAACCCAGATCCAGACAGACCCGACGATGCAATTCTACAGCTTTTAGAGATTTGTCTTAGTCGCAACGATTTCACTTTTAATGGTAAAACATATCTACAAACCTCAGGTACAGCTATGGGCAAACGATTCGCCCCTTCATACGCAAACCTTTTCATGGCAGAGGGGGGAACGTGAGGTATTACCCCTTTGTCCATTTGACCCACTTTTCTATGGACGCTTCTTAGATGACATTTTCATGGTTTGGACTTACTCCATAGAACAATTTTGGCAATTTTTTGAAATCCTCAACAACCACCACCCGTCCATCAAACTAACAGCCAGTGTCAGTCACAAAAGCATAGATTTTCTCGATACTACTGTTTTTAAAGGTGATTCCATAGCGGAGACTAATAAATTAGATATTAAAGTATATTTCAAAAAAACCGACACTCATCAACTTTTGCATAAGAGCTCATTTCATCCAAAACATACATTTTCTGGAATTATAAAGTCACAAGTTTTACGATTTCACCGAATTTGCACAAGGCCTTCTGATTTCAACCAAGCCTGTACGATTGTTTTCTCAAAACTGAAAGAGCGTGGATACTCTAAACGTTTTTTACAAAACATAAAAAATTCCACATTAGCACAGTTAGCAGCTAAAAATAGATTTTTATGCCGAAGGGCCTCCAGGTTTAAGGAGTGCCCCATGTATGTCAACCAGATGCAAAACATGTCCCTTTATATCAGAAACGCATTATTTTCAAAGTAACTCTACGAATAAAAGATACCCGATCCAAGAGCACCTAACATGTGAAAACTCGAATGTAATATACTTAATTTCATGTAAAAAATGTCCCAAACAATATATCGGGGAAACAAAGAACAAATTACGCACTCGTTTTAATGCTCACAGATCAGATATTAAATTAAAAAAAGACAAGCCTGTTTCTAACCATTTCAATCTTGACGACCATTCACTTGACGATCTCACCCAAACCCCCAATTTAGCGCATAGAAATCGACTTGCCCGAAGATGAAACTACCAAATTCCGTCAATCTAGAGAAGCCCATTGGATTGAGACATTGAATACAGCAAGACCCATAGGACTTAATATTCACCACAGTGTAGGCATAGCACCCTTTGTAGTTCCATTTAATACAACCAGTAATAAAGCAAGTAAGATAGTTCAAACCCATTATAAGAGTCTTCAAGAGAAATTTCCTCATGTCTATAAACAGAAAATGATAGTGGCATATTCAAAAAATCAGAACTTAAATGACAACCTTGTTCATAGCAAACTAAAAATAATCTGTACTTAACAGGTACTATACTACTCGCCCATCGAGCGAGTTATTTTATTTTTTCTAATTTCAGATCAGAAGAGAAGAAAATCATCCAACAGATCCAGATCCCAATTTCTCAATAAGATATTTGTTCCACCCTAGGCCTGTACATTTGGGAGATTCAACCCCTCCCTTCCCCGAAATCTAATACTGTCCGTGCCAGGCCAGACCAGATAACTTATTTTGACTTGGGATTCCTTGTATTATATCATCCTCTTTATGTATTTTTCACGCTTTTAAATTTTATTTGAGTTTTGTATATATTGTATATGTATTGATAATGAAATTTGTTCCTCTGTACATGTAACAAACTTCCCCCCTAAAAAATTGCATTAGTCCCCATTATATTATTATTTGATTACTTTTTTCATTGTTATAGTTTGTATTTCTTTGTTGTAAATTGTACTCCGAGATAACCTAATCCATCTTAATTACAAATTCAGATATAATCAAAATTTTTAATTAGTTCTCATTAATCCAATCCATAATTTATTTCTTTATTCTTTTACTTTTTATGTTTTTCTTATATGTAAATTGTACTCTTAGTACCCTAATCCTGGTACTCAGGTATAATCAAAATTTATCCTTAAAACCCAAATTTTTTAATTCAATCACTAAATCCTCATTTGATCAAACATATGACATGATTTACTCAATTAATTAACAATTATCTCAAATAGTATAAATCACCACCAAAATTTTAATCTTTACTATTTCTCGACACTTGATAAAGAATAATATTTCGAAAACCGGTTCGTGTCATTTATGTAAGTTTTTGTTTTGCTTTTCTACATTATTGTTAGTGTTATTTAATTAATATATTTTTTTTGCATTTTTCACTTAAAATTTTCATCTTTCTTTATTTCCAACACCCAATCCGTCTTCTTTTGCATACCTGATTCCTACATTTTCCCGCTAACATATTAAAATTTCACAATTATTTAAATACAACTGAACATTCCCCTTCTAACCTAGACTTATTTTCATTATGCTCCACAACTTTGACAACCACTGGCAAGAAGCCAGACATCGCAACACTTATCGCCATCCAAACCAACATCACAAACCCCTATAACGGCCCAGTATTCCATCGACCTCTACCATCTACCAATCGCCGACCACCAACCAATCAAGCCATTTATATCCCACCACACCAACGACCTACCCACAACACTGCCTATTCATCCAGAGATAACCATCGACCTACCCACAACACAGCCTACCCATCCAAAAATAACCACCGGCCTCACCAATATCAGAAACGCACACCAACCCACAGACGCCAACCATTTTCCCACTCATAAGGATGAAGAACCCTTTGTTAAGATATTCTTCCAGGTTTTGCAATGTCTTCACCATTTGGCAATCCTTACCCTCCAACAGCAAGGTCAACCTGCGTTCACCTTCAAGCGCAAAGTCTCTGAATTGGATTGTTTTATTCGTCCAG
This sequence comes from Nipponacmea schrenckii, assembly GCA_030562195.1. Taxonomy (NCBI): domain Eukaryota; kingdom Metazoa; phylum Mollusca; class Gastropoda; family Lottiidae; genus Nipponacmea; species Nipponacmea schrenckii. The sequence goes on from JAUJPP010000007.1 coordinate 33,274,935, forward strand.
CTATGAAAACGTCAGCTGTTGACGCCAATATTAGATCCCTCAACCGGACATGGCTCTCTAAGGTAACGCAGACCCTGATCGACCATTACCAAGCAACCCTGCAGGAGAAACTCACCTTCATCAGAACCAAGTCATTATCACAACCAGCCATCGACCGCATTATTTCCCATGCCCTCTCATGGGCCCGTCGATCCTATGGGAAACGTCTAACTCAACCTGTGATTGCCAAATTCTACCAAACGATCAACGAAACCAAGACCAGAGTAACCATATCCTTACCAACTGAAATGGAGATTGATCCACTAACACCCGCACCAACAAGAGTCACCACCATGTCGAACCAGACACCTAAACGAGCCCGCAGTTCACCATCCCCTAGTCCAGCAGACTTTGGTAAACGTTCTCGTAGAGAAGGTACCCCCCTTCTCTTTTCTCTTTCAGATTCCTCGCCTGCACCATCTGAATCTTCACCACGTGACCCAAGTTCGGTCGACCTTTCTTCCTTCTGTAAGTTTTTGGATCAACAAACCACCCCGAATTCTCCAACCAGGTCAAGTGTACCCAGACCATCTCCACCACGAACCAGATCTCAGTCCGTACCCAATGCCACATTTGTAACAACTACCAATCCAGTACCTATCACCCCGTCGACAACCATTATATCCGCTACCAAACCCTTTTATCACCAAACCAAGGACAAGTCATCATGGAATCTACCTGCTCTACAGAAATCTACTTTAATTATTGGGTCCTCAAACCTCAACCGAATTACCAAAACAGCTCCAGACACCGAAATACACTCGTATCCTGGTGCCCAAATCCACCACATCCAGTCCATCCTTGAATCTTACGACCATGATCATAAACCGGCTACGATCATTCTGCATGTAGGCCTCAACAATCGTGACCAGTTTTCCAAAACCTCATTTAACCAAGCCCAGAAATTAATTTCCACAGCCAACCAAACCTTTCCTAGCTCCAAAATCATCTTTTCTTGTATACCTATCTCTAATAAAATCTCTAAGAAAGCCCAGCAGAATCTTAAGACATTCAACGATATGATGATGAACTCCGACACTGAGAACGCAACAATCCTGTCACCCTACGAAGAAGAATTCGAACCAGTTGATAATCTTCATTGGTCTCCGGAAACAGCCAACAATATATACTTGTTTTGGATACACCAGCTTCAAGCACCGGGTAAGTCTTTAAACTAATTACTGGGGGTAAAAATATTGAGAGGCCGCCGCTAGGCCAAACCGTCGTTAACTTAAGCCGAAAACTTCTCACACCCCTCCAGCATTCAATCTTAGACCGTGGACTTAAATTTATTCCGACTCCTAAATTACCTAACCTTGATTATCTTCAACCGTCTATTCAACGATTTCAACGGAATCTCAGTTGCACATACTTTTTTCGAAACCACCCTCCACGCGGTGCTAGAACAATGTTTATTCCTAAATCCACGTGGAAACCACCTAAAACCGCTATCCATCCCGAAATATTAAACGTATTTACAAGTATGAATAACCAAATATCAAATCTTTCCATAACACACGAGAAGCCTAATCTAACGCGAGTTTGAACGTGAAGCATTAAATGTACTTAAAAAAGACGATAGCATTGTAATTAAAAAGAGTGACAAAGGTTCATGTTGCGTTATATTAAATAGGGGGAAAATTATATTGCAGAAGCAGAGCATCAATTGAATAATCCTAAACACTATGCAATTTTACCGGAGCCGATTTTTAAAAAAACTGCTAATATGATAAACAATATTCTTGCCGACTTAGTTAAAACAAGTCATTTAAAACAGAAACAATATGACTATCTTTCTGCCAAACCTGATTGCCGCGAGAGACACTTATACACTTTGCCGAAAATTCATAAGAATCCTACCAAGGATTGGTTCATGCCTAATAGAATCCCTAAAGGCCGCCCGATTATCTCTGACTGTGGTAGTGAGTCTTATGCAGTGTCAGAATACATCGATCATTTCTTACTACCACTAGCATGTCAACATCGAGCCTACCTTAAGGACACAACTTTACTTTGTCAATAAAATAAAAAACCTCAAAGTCCCTTCAAATGCTATTCTAATTTCAATAGACGTAACTTCTATGTACACCAATATCGACAACACTACTGGCCTAATGGCAGTTCGCAAAGCTTTTGATAGAAACCCAGATCCAGACAGACCCCACGATGCAATTCTACAGCTTTTAGAGATTTGTCTTAGTCGCAACGATTTCACATTTAATGGTAAAACATATCTACAAACCTCAGGTACAGCTATGGGCAAACGATTCGCCCCTTCATACGCAAACCTTTTCATGGCAGAGTGGGAACGTGAGGTATTACCCCTTTGTCCATTTGACCCACTTTTCTATGGACGCTTCTTAGATGACATTTTCATGGTTTGGACTTACTCCATAGAACAATTTTGGCAATTTTTTGAAATCCTCAACAACCACCACCCGTTTCCCTCAAACTAACAGCCAGTGTCAGTCACAAAAGCATAGATTTTCTCGATACTACTGTTTTTAAAGGTGATTCCATAGCGGAGACTAATAAATTAGATATTAAAGTATATTTCAAAGAAACCGACACTCATCAACTTTTGCATAAGAGCTCATTTCATCCAAAACATACATTTTCTGGAATTATAAAGTCACAAGTTTTACGATTTCACCGAAATTTTCACAAGGCCTTCTGATTTCAACCAAGGGCCCGTACGATTGTTTTCTCAAAACTGAAAGAGCGTGGATACTCTAAACGATTTTTACGAAACATAAAAAATTCCACATTAGCACAGTTAGCAGCTAAAAATAGACTTTATGCCGAAGGGCCTCCAGGTTTAAGGAGTGCCCCCCTGTATGTCAACCAGATGCAAAACATGTCCCTTTATATCAGAAACGCATTATTTTCAAAGTAACTCTACGAATAAAAGATACCCGATCCAAGAGCACCTAACATGTGAAAACTCGAATGTAAAAATACTTAATTTCATGTAAAAAATGTCCCAAACAATATATCGGGGAAACAAAGAACAAATTACGCACTCGTTTTAATGCTCACAGATCAGATATTAAATTAAAAAAAGACAAGCCTGTTTCTAACCATTTCAATCTTGACGACCATTCACTTTACGATCTCACCCTAACCCCAATTGAGCGCATAGAAATCGACTTGCCCGAAGATGAAACTACCAAATTCCGTCAAACTAGAGAAGCCCATTGGATTGAGACATTGAATACAGCAAGACCCATAGGACTTAATATTCACCACAGTGTAGGCATAGCACCCTTTGTAGTTCCATTTAATACAACCAGTAATAAAGCAAGTAAGATAGTTCAAACCCATTATAAGAGTCTTCAAGAGAAATTTCCTCATGTCTATAAAAAAGAAAATGATAGTGGCATATTCAAAAAATCAGAACTTAAATGACAACCTTGTTCATAGCAAACTAAAAATAATCTGTACTTAACAGGTACTATACTACTCGCCCATCGGGCGAGTTATTTTATTTTTTCTAATTTCAGATCAGAAGAGAAGAAAATCATCCAACAGATCCAGATCCCAATTTCTCAATAAGATATTTGTTCCACCCTAGGCCTGTACATTTGGGAGATTCAATCCCTCCCTTCCCCGAAATCAAAAACCGTTCATTCGATAATTTCCCTTTTGGAACTTGACCGAGATATCATCAATATATACATGTATACCAAGTTTCATTAAGATCGGATAAAAACTGTAGCCTCTATTGTTGATACAACCCAAATTTGACGCATTTTTACTAAGTCAAAGGCAATAACTCAAAAACCGTTCCTGCGAAAATTTCCATTTTCGAAATTGACCGAAATATCCTTAATATATACATGTATACCAAGTTTCATTAAGATCGGATAAAAACTGTAGCCTCTATCGTGGATACAACCCAAATTTGACGCGTTTTTACTAAGTCAAGGGCAATAACTCAAAAACCGTTCATGCGATAATTTCCATTTTCGAACTTGACCGACATATCATCAATATATACATGTATACCAAGTTTCATTAAGATCGGATGAAAACTGTATCCTCTAGTGTGGATACAACCCAAATTTGACGCGTTTTTACTAAGTCAAGTGCAATAACTCAAAAATCGTTCATGTGATAATTTCCATTTTCGAACTTGACCGAGATATCATCAATATATACATGTATACCAAGTTTCATTAAGATCAGATAAAAACTGTAGCCTCTATTGTGGATACAACTCAAATTTGACACGTTTTTACTAAGTCAAGTGCAATAACTCAAAAACCGTTCATGCGATAATTTCCATTTTCGAACTTGACCGAGATATCATCAATATATACATGTATACCAAGTTTCATTTAGATCGGATAAAAACTGTAGCCTCTATTGTGGATACAACCCAAATTTGACGCGTTTTTACTAAGTCAAGTGCAATAACTCAAAAACCGTTCATGCAATAATTTCCATTTTCGAACTTGACCGAGATGGGTCATTCTATGATAATGTATGCAAATCATGTCCCAGCTACTTCCTACTTGATTGTGGAAAAATATTCTTACAAATTGGTTTAAAAACGCTTTCATGATATCTTCTAACGTGTTTTGTATAAAACTAATACAAAAATTTTATAAAATTACTCAAATGGGAAAAAAATCAGACTTAAGTTTAAGGTAACCCCCCTTAAATATGGATGTCCCAAACAACTATGCCGATTTTTACATATAATTTCAAACATTTTCATTCACAACATTTTATTGTTTTCTTGATTTAATTCCTTAATTAAAACATTTTTCATTAATAATGCATTAATTACAAACTTTATGATTAAATATTACCTCTAAAAATTTGTGTTATATCTTAAAAATTTGGTGTCCCAAGATTTTGAGTCATCTCCGTCACACTATATTGTATATGAAACTCCTGAGAATTGGCGCGCTATTGACTGATCACGTGTCTATAACTTCGACGACGGCAGCCATTAGTAACGAGGTAAGAGGTTATTTTTATAACAAAACTTTAAAATCCTTATATAATTCGAAATTATTCGAGGTACCCCCTAGCGTATGTTAATTCTTTGTCATCTCCGAACACACAAAAACTATTCTATATTGTGTATAAATCAAATTTGAAGCCATAATCGACATTCCTTGTCGTTTTCTCAAGGCAGGGGTCAATGTTTTATAATTGTCGTTGAATTGTTACTATTTATATCATCAATAACGTTTAAAGTAAGTCATCTCCGTCACGGTCAGTTCCATCACTTTCGGGTTGTGATGGATATGACTTAACCGTTACGGAGATGACTAACATTTAAAAGTGGTAAAGAAATACTTAGCCATTAGAAATAACTGTTTATTATAAAACCACAAATAATCATATTCTTTTCAGAATGGTTCTTACGGCGGCTGAAAGGGCAAAGAGGTATCGGGATAAGAAAAAATCCGACCCGACATCAAAAGAATTATATTTGTCAACAGATAGGGAACGAAAAAGAAAGTCATATATATCTATAGAAGAAAGAAGTAGTCGAGATGTCAGATTAACTAGACGCAGATGGCGTTGTAGCAAAAAATCTTTTAGAGCCAGGAAGCAGACCCTTGAAAGACTACAAAGACATCTTCCTACACCACCATCAACACCAGGAGCAGACGATGAAGAACCAAATTTTGTTTTTCCTCCAGCAGTTGTCACAACTTCAAAAGCAAGGGGAAGGAAAAAAGTGAGAAAAGACAGAAGTAAAGCGTACAGAGAAATTGAAAGATTGAAGAAGAAAGTTAAAGGTTTGCAGACTAAGACAGAAAGGTACCGAAAGAGATTGTTGAGAGCTCAGGTAGCGGGTGGGAAGAATGATTCACCAAGAACCAAGACACGTAAGCTTTTACGGGGATTTTCAGGAAATATAAAGAAAACAAGAGCATATACAGATGTGCGCAAGACTTTAGTGTTTCACAACTCGTTGATTCAGGAAATAAAGGAAAGATATAGCAGGACCAAAGAACAGAGAGAGAAATCATATTTGTCTTGTCTGATCGGTGGAAGAATAATTAAGAAGTATAGAGGTGTAAGAAGAGGCAGAGAAGCTGTCAGATGTTTTGCCAGAAAAGGAAATGTGGATTCAGGGTTGGTAATTCAAAGACGACTAAGGTCTGACTCCATTCCTTCTGATCTAATTGAACTTGTCAAAACGTTCTTCCAGCGGGACGACAACTCTAGAATACTTCCAGGAAAAAAGGATACAGTTACCAAACAGAAAAAAAAGGAACAAAAACGACTGTTGTTAGACACGATCCAGAATATACATGAAAAATTTTGTTATGAATATCCTTCTAAACCCTTATCTTATGCAGCTTTCTGTGCTTTGAGACCATTCTGGGTTGTTTTTCCATCAATATCAGATAGAGACACTTGTGTTTGTAAGAAACATAGCAACTGTAACCTCATGGCTGATGTTCTTTTTAAAGAAGGCGTAATACCCACAAGGGATCTGAAAGAGCTGATAAAACTTCTAGTATGTGACATATATCAGAAATCCTGTATGTATAAAGAGTGTACATTATGTGAAGACCAATGGCTTGAACCAATGGAGAAGCACAAAAGAGAAAATGTGGTTGAATATCACCAATGGGTCAACAAAAAAGAGCAACGTACTAAAACTGTTGGTGGTCATGAACAACAATTCGAGGTGAAGATAACCGTCAAAGACAAAATGACGTCTACTTTGTGGGATTTAAATGAAAAATTTCAGACTGAAATGAAAACAAGGTTTGCAGCACACTGGTTTAATATTCAGCACCAGTATAAGACTCTTCGAGAACTTAAAAGCAATCTTCAAGAAGATGAAGCTATTTTGCATATTGACTTTTCCGAGAACTATGCATGTAAGTTTGCGGAGGAAGTACAAAGTGTTCACTTTGGAGCTTCTAGAAATCAAGTGTCACTACATACTGGCATTTGTTACATCGGTACTAGCAAAATTATTCCTTTTTGTAGCATGTCTTCATCATTGAGACACGATCCTGTTGGAATCTGGGCACATTTGGCACCTGTACTTAAAATGTTAACTCCATCGTCAACTGTTACAACAATTCATTTTGTCAGTGACGGTCCCACAACCCAGTATAGAAACAAACTCAACTTCCACCTAGCTTCAACGTATCCATTTAAGCAGGGATACAAATATGTCACATGGAACTTTCTGGAGGCAGGACATGGGAAAGGTGCTGCTGATGGTGTGGGCGGAACCATAAAACGAGCTGCAGATCGCCTGGTGTCAAACGGTAAAGACATAAGAGATGCTGAAGCTTTGTTCAAAGAACTTAAGACCAAAACTTCAATAGAGCTGTTTTTTATAACCCAACCTGATTTTGAACAATTTGAGTTTGATGGTGTGAATCAGCTAAAGACCATTAATGGCACTATGAAGTTGCACCAGGTGGGTAATGATGGGTGATATTAACACTGATCACAAACCAAAACTTGTTTAATATTCAATATTATGTTGAAACATGTATTCTAATGGAGAACAATTTCAAAAACGAATATCTACTTTGAAATTGAATATTGATTTTTAAATTTGTAATTTTACATGTAGTAATAATGTTCCTCTACATTAATAACAGTTTAGATTCTGATATAATTAGAAAATATATGTGTTCTAAGCAGATTTAGTTATCTGTAATTTTGTGACGGAAATGACTACCAACCCCACCCCTTATGAATCCCCGCCCAAAAAAAGTGGTAAAACTTCGAAAAGTTCGCTGCAAATCATTTAATTTATCAGTCAAGTATTTGATTTGGGTGCCTGAACGCGAGAAAACATTTTTATCAAACGTAAGTGATCGAATTGTTTAATTGCCCAAATGCATACATTACTACAGAATGACCCAGATATCATCAATATATACATGTATACCAAGTTTCATTAAGATCAGATAAAAACTGTAGCTTCTATTGTGGATACAACAAATGTGGACGGACCGACGGACGGACGGACAGGGGCGACGGCAATATACGTCCACATTTCCATGTGGGCGTATAAAAATTGAGTCTTCCCGACTAATGTAGTGTAATTACAAAAACACCTTTGCTGAAGAATTGAAAACACATACCATTTGCAGAAAAAAGAGCACCCGTTCGGATGGAATAAGTGAAACTTTTCCAAATCCTACAGCCCTGGAAAAAAACATGTCGTACTCGAAAGAAAAAAATAATGATATAAAAAATATGATGCCATTTATGCCACTTTCTGACTATGATTATTATCGACATACTCTTGGTATAGAAGATAATGAATAATGTATCTAGTATTACAAATATACATTTTAACTCTAAGATATTCTCTGATATTCTTCAATGTTTATTGATACTTTATTGGTTTATTTTTCACAATAAATTTACCGGAATATGGTCGATCGACTTATTGTCAGAACTTTGTTTCAATATAATATCACTGCTCAGTTTGTATTATAACATATAAGTAAATGTCTTCAAATTTTGTTTCATTTAAGGTAATTAGAGTTTGTATCAATCCATGTATTTCTTAATTATGACAGTTGGGATATAAATCAGACGCTCAGATGAGATTGTCCTCTATTACTAATTTCATATAGTTCTATATCCCAATTTGTTTATTGTCCTACTTTTTAAAACAAAAGTATTCATATTGTGTCTACTTTTTTGTCAGAATGAGTTTTATATTAGTCGAAATAAATGAATGATCTCTCAGAACCTGTTTATTTTGATATATTCCGTCGCTTAATAATGTATTTATATGGAAGTCAAAGATTAAAATTTGATTTGCTCGAAAAACCCATAAACGGAGATAGAACATTATAGACCTGAGGTGACGATATGTGCAAGTGACGACGTGATGGATGAGAGAAAAGCTGTTTCAGACGAATCGTGCAGTTCTACGCTGGTAAGTGAAAAACCAGATCCAGTTTTAAGTACAGGTAAGAAGTCTAATGGTAAGGCAAAGTTAAGAAGTAGAAGCCCGAGTCCTATTTCTGATTCTACATTAATTTCAGAGCGACCTAGACGAATTACACGTAAACCTAAATGGGTGTAAATCGATGAATTTGTAATGTCACAAGTTAATTCTGACTGGGAGAAAAAGGCTAAGTATATTCATGCGTTACATTTAGCAGGTTCTTTTGAAAGTATGCCCTCTGTTGTTTTCGAGGCATTGATGTCCGTTGTAACGGGTAAGTAATATGACGAGGACGTCATTTCATGGTGGGGGGTAGTATGTGTCAGAATGTGTTTAGTGCATTTGCGTTTAAGTATTCAAGACTTAGATTGGTAGTCACTTATAACTTATGTAAGACGGTTAGTGATTATATTATTAATATCAGTAACTTATTTCTGGTATACCTAGAGTTGGTTAATGTATTTAATAAATTATTGTATGTAAGTTACTGTAAGGCTACAAATTATTACGAGATAGAAATAAATGCGTTAAATGCGACCTATCCGCGATCGCATTAATTTGTATCCGCATTTTTAAATATATATTCCCAAGTGGATTTTATGGAGTTCAAATATGGCTGACATTAGTGAACAGCGATATATAGGTTAAGTATTTATATTGAGAGCGGGTGGAATTAAGTAATTAGGTAATTATCTCTAAATTGAAGCTGATTAGTAATTAGACGTTAAAAAAACAAAGGATTTTCACACTCGACTATTTAAGATAAAATCTTGATCATTGTTCATTAATCACTTTAGAATTTTGATGATATTAAAAAATGCAACACCTATCGCGAATCGCATTAATTTGTACTCGCATTTTAGTCTCTATACCCTATTACAATATTATTGTTTTGATAGAATGTACAGTTCTTGGCAGATTTTAATGAAACTTAGTAATATTGTAAACTGCCACAACAGAAAAGAACTGTATGGCCGAAGGTTGAATATTTCATTACGTGATACTGTTGTTGTACGTAGCCAACATGCAAACGTGAGTTAATTCCCTTATTTACCTCTTTAGTAAAGAGAGTACTTTAAGTTATAATATGTTTCCTGTGACCCACTTTACAAAATATTAGAATGTCTACTACATAAAAAGTTTGAAACCTCAACCAACTCTTTATATGATTAGCATACAATTATTACATGATGGCTGGGTGAGATTTTTTCTCTCTGCTGTAGAATTGGATCTGTTTTTCAACAAGTAAGTTTGAAATAACTATGGATGTTTCAATAGCCAGGATGGATTGGTCCTCACCAAACATTGCTGATTCCTTCAAACTTTTCCGCCAGCGACTTGAATTATACTTTACAATAAAGGGCATAACTGGAGAAGCTCAGGTGCCACACATCTTATTTTGAGTAGGTGGTCAAGGTTTGAGACGGTACAACTCCTGGACGTTGACAGAAGAACAAAAACAAAAGATCCAAAGATTATCTTTGACAGATGTCAACAGCAGCCAGAACACTTTCGAGTCAGTAGAATGAAACTGATGTTCACTTATCACCAACAACCAGGTGAATGTTTAGATGACTACATCAATAGATGTAATCTTCAAGCCCTGAAGTGCGACTTCGCGTCAGATGAATTAAGTGGGAGAATTCTTGATCTGATTATAGTAAGAACACCCTTTCCTGAATATCAGAAATGCCTGCCAGAGAGAGAGAAAGGTTTTCCACTGGTTGATGCCCTGACACAAGGAAGAACCTATGAAGCAGCATCAACTTGCTACTGCAACTGTACAGACAATCAAGGCTTCAGCCTCTCATGTATGTAGGAACTTTGGTAAATCACACTTACTCAAGGACAGAAAGGATTGTCCTGCATATGGTACAGTTTCTAAGAGTTGTGGCAAGAAAAATCATTGGGCTGTAGTATATCGTTCAAGTTTAAACACAGACCAGAAATCTCGAGGAAGATCAAAATCAAGATCGAGACGTCCAAGATCAAAACCTCGGAACAATAATAATGACACTAACGTTGACTTAATCTCACAGAACAGACAATCTTCAACAAGTCATCCACTAGAACAGGAGTTCGATCAACTAAGATTTAACGCTACCACAGTCACTCTGAAGCTTTTGCTGATCTTAATGTCATCATACCTCAACGATCTGGTTCACATATCCTCAGCTTGAAGGTTGCCACTGGAGCTCATGCAAACACATTGCAGCTGAGAACATTTCGTCGTATGTGTCCAACATTACTGACACCTTAAGGATACCAAGTTACGTCCATTCACCAAAGAGATAGTCACACACGACTTACAGCTTACAATGACACAGTAACCAAATGCTATGGTCAACCTAGATTGTTTATTCAAAAACTCGGCGTGGATAAAACAACCTTCTACATTGTTGATGCAGATAGCCCACCTATCTTCTCTCCTGCACAGATTTGCACCTACTTACTCTCCATTGTGAGATTACAGCATCAAAAAAGTTGACAGCTATCAACAGTATAACTGATCTGAAAGAACAATTTCCACAGCAGTTTAATACAATTGGTTGTTCCCTGGATCAGTTACACTTCCTGTTGATCCAGATGTTCCACCACATATTGGCCCACCAAGGAAAACGCCTATAGCTTTACGTGACAGTATCAAAGCAGAATTGAACCATATGGTATAGTAGACCTTGGAGTCATTCGTAGCGTGACAGAACCATCTTTTTGGGTTTCCAGCTAAGCATACTCCAAGAAAAAGAATGGAAGTCTTAAGAATCTGTTTGGATCCAAGGCGACTGAATAATGCTCTTCGTAGACCTTACTAGAAGACACCTACAGTTGTTGCTATATACGCTGCTACAGATGATGAACATGATCGCAAACACATGAAAGTTGCTTCGGAAAACGGTTTCAATTCCAAGAAATGTTCCATAAAACAGAAGAAAATTTCCGTCTATGGTATGTCTATGTTCATCCAGATCCAATGAAGATACATGATTTGCACAAGATTTGGCAAGACCCACTTGCAAGAAAGAAGTACAAGAATTTCTTGGGTTCATCACCCTTCATTGAAAACGTATCCGCTAAGTCTGCACTGCTGCGAGATCATCTTAGGAAAGGACTGAAATCAGATATACTGAACCAGGTACATTATGGTCATCAAGGCATAGAGAAAACCAAACTAAGTGCCCAGAATTCTGTTTACTGGTATGGTATGACGAAAGATATTGAAGCGCTTGTAATTGTAACATGTCAAAAGCACCTTCCAGCTCAAATTTCAGAGACTTTGTTACCCCATAAAGTACCACACCATCCTTAGGAAGTCCTAGGTACTGATTTATTTCACTTCGATCAACACGAATTCCTCATCGTTGCAAATTATTACAGCAAATATTTTCTTATTTGTAAGCTTCCAATGCACTACACTAGTGGAGTAGTCATAAGTCACTTAAAACAGATCATTACAGAATATGGGGTTCCATCATGTCTTATAAGCGACAATGGACCACAATTCTCGTCAGAAAGTTATAAAGTTTTCAGTCAAATCTATTGCTTTGAACATGTTTCATCACCACCAAGATTTCCACAATCTAATGGATTTATTGAAAGGCAGATACTCACAGTGAAAACTACACTCCAAAAAGTGGGGAAAAGTGAACCAGATCTTGATATTTATGTCTTCGGTATACACCTATAAATCACCTTCTCCAGGTGAACTTCTTGTGGGGAGGAAACTTCGCTCAAACGTGAGTATCCGTTATAAACATCAACCAATCATTTGCTGTGTCAGAGAACAACTGCAGTCTCAACAAGAAATAACAAAAACACAACACGATAAAAAGTTAAAAGATTTAACTCCATTGATACCATCACAAGCGGTTTTACTTCAAAACTACAGAACTGGTTTGTGGGAACCTGCTACAGTTACATCTACGTGTAACCAACCAAGATCATACATTGTAACATAACCAGATAGTAAATCATAATCATAGTAAGACATCGAATACATCTTCGAGAAGTTCCAGAGAAGATAACAAGTCAGAAACGAGTTCGCTTTACTGATACAAACACTCCGAGATCGGTAACACCTACAACACAAACACACCAAGTACCAGATTTTGATGTATTACAAGAAAACATACAACCCGATCCACTAACTGCTATACGATGTGAACCCAATATCAATCAAATAACACAAATAGACTATAGACAATATATTACTCGTACGCGTCGAATTGTTAAAAAAAACCTCAAAAACTGAAACCGTGATCCACTAGAGACTATGTGAAATGGACATTGTTTATTTCTTTATTGTGTATTAATTTTATCTAAAAAGGGGGATGTTATACGTAGCTAACATGAAAACATGAGTTACTTCCCTTATTTACCTCCTCAGTAAAGAGAGTACATGTACTTTGAGTTATAATATGTTTCCTGTGACCTACTTTACAAAATATATTCATGTCTACTACATTAAAAGTTTGAAACCTCAACCATCTCTTTATATGATAAGCATACAATCATTACAACTGTCAGTTACTTTTTCAAACTCAGTGTTGCCAGTAGGCGTATATTACCTTGCCTGACAAGCTATCTTTTTACTATTATCATTTTCATTACACATTTAAAAGAATGCCGAATGGTTTTTATACCCCACACCTTTATATGGGCGTATATAGTCGTCGACCCTGTCTGTCTGTCTGTCCGCCCACAATTGTTGTATACACGATAGAAATCTGGTTTCTTGATTGATTTTACAAATCAGACCAATCGAAAAATATTTTCTATGAGTTATTTCCCTTGTTCTTTCATTTTATTATCCTGGCCTTTATCAGTCACTGAAAGGCTAGTTTATGATATGTCATTATGACATCATACAGTATGACATAAACCATGTTTCATCGGTCACCTAGCGGAGTCGGGTATGTCCGGACATCAGGTCCGATCGGACATTTTTTTATCCAATTATTTTCCGTTCGGTTGCTTGGGAGCTTTCTCAGACATGCGTAAAAACAATCGCGCTGCTCTTCCCGCGAAATTAAAACCAACAACGGCGTCCCTTTTCAAACAAATGTCCGATCAACAGATATCTGACCTTTAAGGTAAATTTTTTAGCGCATGCGCTAAGGTGGTTACATTAAGCAATTAGCCAATAGCTTTCAAGTAAACAGATTTATTTATAGTTTTTATGTAAATTCTTAAACTACGATGTTTAACTGTTCGTTCTTTAAGGGAGATAACTTAGGGACAAGTTCGTTTACATTACAATCCTTGTGTCCGGCAAGACCCGATGAGTGTTTTTACCTTCGGGTTTTATCGGACGATATATTTTATTTTGTAGTGATGAATATTTTTGTTTGATTTTGAATTTCATTTCAGATGAGTTCTCAGCTGAAAGTGAAGGGGCAGAAGGGAAATTATAATTACACATCAGAAACTCTGTAAATCGCCATCGATTTGGTTAAAACCAAACAGCTTTCTTTACGCAAGGCTTCTTTCACATTTAACATCCCAAAAAGTACCTTATACGATAAAGTCACCCATCAACATCGAATTTACCATCATCATCGACTTTACCACCATCAACGCCATTATCATCATCCACTTTACAATCATCAACACCATTATCATCATCGACTTTACCATCATCAACGCCATTATCATCATCCACTTTACAATCATCAACACCATTATCATCATCCAATTTACCATTATCAACGTCATTATCATCATCGACTTTACCAGCATCATCATCATCCACTTTACAATCACCAACACCATTATCATCAACGACTTTACCATCATCAACGCCATTATCATCATCCACTTTACAATCATCATCACCATTATCATCTTCGACTTTACCATCATCAACGTCATTATCATCACCCACTTTACCACCATCAACGTCATTATCATCATCGACTTTATCATCATCATCGATTTTACCATCATCAGTTTTGCCGGTCCCCATGTCGCTTCGTCAAATACTGGTAAACCAAATGTTACCAAATCATTAGATGATATTCTAGTCATTCCTCGCGTAGCTCTCAAAGATGCCAAATCTACGCAGCCTGAACGCCAGGCCCTACCGAAAGCTTTTTCAGGGAATAAATTTAGAGAGATGCTGGTAGCAAAATTGAAACAAAAAGAAGAAGAATCAAAAGCAAAGGAAGAAAGAAAGCGAGAGAGAGAGGAAAGGAAGGTTGAAAAGGAGAGAGAAAACGAGAGAAAAAAGACAGAAAAAGAGGTGAAAAAACGAGAGTGAGAAGAACAAAAATTAAGTAAATTAGCCCAGAAAATAAAAAGAAGTAAGAGGAATGAAGAAATGCTTTTAGTGTATGACAACTCTGATGACGACTTAACGACAAAAATAGATAAAAATCAGTGTTATAAATGCGAAGAAAAATATGATGATAATTAATCTAATTGGATTGGCTGCAGCAACTGTCATAGGTCATGCACTGATATGAATCTTCTGAGTATGACGGAGGAACAAATTATAGATTTATATTTCGAGTGCCAATTTTGCTAAGCTACTGTTTGTTCAGTTCATGTGTTCAAAGCAATTCTTGTTATCCATGAAATTGTGTTATTTGCTATTTAATTACTCATCCGATGCCATTCAAAGATAGGTTTTACTTATAATTATTTATTTTTAGCCTTTTATTTGGTTAGTTATTTATTATTTTACGACTGTAAATAGGGTATGAATGAAATTGTAAATAAGCATTTAAAACTGATAAAATATTATTGTTAATGTTTTACGCATATGTGAATTTTTATTTAAAACGAAAGCAACCGTCCGGATAGACCCGATGATATGTCCGATTTGACACTCCATGTCCGAATAGGCCCTACATCGCGTAATATGAACTTTGCCCCATTTAGGGGGAAATAACTCTTCGATATTAATAAACTACTTTCGATTTCAATAACCGGATGTTAAGCATCCATGCCAAAAATATTGGTGGTCAAATATCATTATAGGAAGAAGAGGAGCTAATATTGGTTCACCAAGCCAAAAAACTGGTTGACTGGGGTTTTGGATTGACCAGCAATGATTTAAAGCTCATCGTACAATCATTCATAAAACATACAATGAGAAGTAGTCCGTTTAAAGATGGTCTTCCTTGGCTTGATTGGGTTGCCTCGTTCACACGCCGCCATGCAGATAAAATCGTGCATTTGCTTGTGACCAGGCTGCGGTTCAAGATTTTTTTAAAAGCTTGAACTTATATGCAAAGAAAATGATTTACTTAATAAACCAGCCCACATATTCAATTGTGACGAATCCGGATTTCAAACAGAAGCGAAAAATTACTGTATAGAAGAGGCATGAAAAAACCCCACACAAAACTGTCGCAACATCGACAAAAAACATGTTTACGGTGCTGCTGTGTTCGTCTGCTGATGGGAAAATTCTTCCACCATATATTGTGTACAAAGGGAAACATCTATATTAGAATTGGTGTCAATGTGGTCCTGATGATTTTTTTTATAATGTATCCCCATCTGGATGGATCACAACAGTTTGTGGAATGGTTTAAAAAGTTTTTGTTCAAAGCACACTTCACTTAACTGGAACAAAATTATTAATATTAGATGGCCATTCATCCCATTTGTCTTCTGAATTAGTGCAGTAGGCAAAAGACAACTGTATAGAAATTAAATGCCTCCCTTGCCCATACCTCACATATCTTACAACCTCTTGATGTTGGTGTGTTCAAGGCGGCCAAATCTACTTGGCGTAAAATAATAATGAGATTTTACGAAAACACTAGTTTTAGAAATGTTGACAAAACCTCTTTTCCCAGCCTACTTAAACAGCTTCATGAATCAGGATGTTTTTCAAGAATGAATGCCATTAACTCAACAAAAATAGGATTTTTGAAGAGCAAATGAGCACATCATATCCCTTAACTAATATAAGCACCAGCGAAGCTCCTACTTCAGCGAAGGAAAATGAATCACCATCAAAAACTACAGCAACAGAACCTTTAACCTCTAAAACCTCCATTGAAAAGCTCTACTTAACCATTTCCGGGAAAAAATAATACCCACAACACAACGAAAAAACGTTAGACGCACACTGGCGGAATGCTTGACAAACCAGGAAGTAGAAGAACGCATGATACCGGTAGACAAAGAGATGCCAAAGAGAAAAAAAAAACAAAGCCAAAGAAACTGCTGAATCAATTGAAGAACACGATGATGATATGAATGATGCTAACATGAATGATGATCGTTTGAATGGTGATAATAGTGATGAACTTGAATATAAAGACGGATCGATTGTGTGTGCCGTTTATGATCGATAGTGGCAGAAATGTTAAAAATTTATGATGATTCATATGTAAAACTAAAGTACATGAATATGAACAATTTCAATAGGTTTACGTGGCCTGAAAAGGATGATGTTATCTTGACTTTAAATGACGATTCTTTGTGCTGTGTACGAAATGAGGACATTATTCCTGTTTCCAGCAGATTTTTGGGTATAAATAGACCGTTTTTGAGACAATTTGAACTTAATTTTAATAAATGGTGATATGTTGTTTTTGATGTTTCAAGCAGATCTTTATTGTGAATATTGTAATGAGAAATCATCACAGTACAGTTTTGGTAATCCTTTCACTTTCATTTTTTTCACGTTTAGAAAAGTTCTGTTTTAACTTTAATGTAGTTTATATATTATATATATCTTGTATATTATGTTTTTGAATTTTACCTTATGTTATCAATTAGAATTTTAAAAATGTTATTATTATCAATTGTTAAGTTAAAGTGAATAAAAAACAATTTTCGTACTTTTGCAATGTGTTCAAGTCACCCCATTACCTAGGGTGACTTGACCACTCGCGTATGCGTTCAAAAAAGTTTGTAAATTCTTTAAAAAGAAACGTATAACAAAATTTTCTAATGCTAACTTGAGAAAAGATCAGTAAATCTCAGGAATACGGTTTATAAGTTGCATAGATGAAAATATTAACAGCTTTGTACTTGGAATAAATGAAGTAGTAGTCAAGTCACCCCGTTCTACCTTATTGAATATAAAAAAAAAACTATATTTCGCTTCTTCAGTAAATTTCTTACATTAAGCGTTCTGGCTTACGACAAGGAATAACATGAGTTGCAATTCAAGGAAAAATTTAATTGGGGAACTCCGAAAGCACATCTAATTCCTTCAAGAAGGACAGCAATAATAATCGCCTCCCCAGGAAAAAGGGTCCGTTTACACCTGGGGGAAGAGAGATTTGTAGAAAATTTAACTCAATAGATTCATGTGATTTTCCGAATTGTAAGCTAGTTCATTACTGTTCTACTTGCTACAGCTCTCATGGTGCTATTCAACACCCAAAAACTAGTAAGTGAAGGCTCATCAGGGTATAGGGACACAAGTTAGTAATTGGACACATTATCTTGTTGACCACCCTGACAGGGAGTTCCTATTAGATGGAATTAAACAGGGTTTCTTAATATTTGATGTATCGCTTACCGATAATCAACCCTGCATTGAAATGGACAACTACAAGTCCAGAGAGTCTTTTCTATCCCAGGTTGAAAAACAAATTATAGTTGAGTTAGAACACGGCAATTATGTACTTTCCAAGGTTAAACCACGATATATTAGTGCTTTAGGAGCAGTGCCTTAATCCGCTTAAAAAATCAGACTTATTCATGATGCCAGCCAACCAGTCGTTTCAAATTTAAATGATCGTGTTAGTTCTGACTGTAGCTGTTTCTATATGGATTTGAGGGGGGCGTCAATATATCTTACTGAGGGTTGTTTTTTAGCTTTGACTTAGTCTCGGCCTATCGATCAGTACCACTTCATCCTTATTATTACCCTGCAACCGGTCTTAAATGGACATTAACTGGTCACACACACCCTACCTATTTATATAACACAAATCAAGTGCTGTCTAGAATTATAATAATTTTTGTTGATTTATATATGTTATTCATTACTATGTTTGTTTCAGTTACAGAAGCTTGCTGTCCGTGGCAGTAGTTGGGAACAATGATACAACTGTATTATGATTTGGGAGATCTGGTGGAGATTTGCTGCCATACTTAAAATCCAAAGAAAATTAAATAATAGAGATCTCTTTCAAACATAAACATTGTTCTAATGGTAGGTTTCGTGGTATCATGGTTTTTGCATTCTTGTACAATATGCCTTACTGTATTTTAACTCTGTGTGCTACAGACTTATCTTAGATCCTTAGCCAGTTTAGAATTGATGATGAGTCTGGTGTCGTTGTCCTCTCAAAATTTTCTTCACGAAACACTTCATGTGTTTTCCTATCTTCTTTAACCCAAACAGGTACAACAAAAGGAGGATATAAAATTTAATTCATTTTCTCTTGTACTTTTTAAGGTAACCATCAAGTTGGTATAAATGCAATACGCAAACAAGCTCAGGAAAATTTCAACAGACTTTACGATATGCAAAATATTAGATTGATACTCTTATCTGAATAATTTAAATAAGTGTTTTCATAATATTATCATATATTATTTTATTCATAGAAAATTCCGAAACCGAAGAGTAATTGTCCCTGGTTTGAAATATTTCATGTTCTTGCAAAATTCCAGAGAACTTGCATTCTTCTTTATATTCAAATTTTGAATTTGTTTAGCTGCAGCAACCAAAACTAAATCGAAATTTCCCTATAAAGCTATCCGATCAGTAAACATCATCATTGATGGAATACCAAATTATTTAATTCCAATACGAGTTCCTTCACGTTATGATGTAAAGAAGCTGAACCTGATGTTAACTGTTGACAATATAGTATATATTAATGGGTAATTTAGCATTTGATATATTAATGGATAATTTAGCATTTGATATATTAATGGATAATTTAGCATTTGATATATTAATGGGTAATTTAGCATTTGATATATTAATGGATAATTTAGCATTTGATGTAGATTTTCTGGTGTTGAGAGGTTGTTGAACATGTTTTGAATAAATTTATTTTTATACACTACATTTCTCGTCGTCACACAGACCACAATGGAAATATGCAGTTCATTATGCAATATTTTTTTTACAAAAGGGAAACCTGAAGCATTCTGTCTACCAATCAAACGAAAGTCTTAAAAAATGAGATTTTTTAGATAAGCTTATTAGTACACAAGCTCACAGCTCACAATAAAAAATGAACCTTAACATCCATGTATAAAGATTTCGAAGTTGAAATTACAACTACGCGATATATTGACAAGACATATAGAAATAAAAGGATAAGTTATTAAGTAAAAGTGTATTAAGGTGTCTGTGCATAAACAGACTGTAGGACCGCAATCTGGACAGTAAAGATGGCTTGCCAGGGATGACTGCATATTCAAACTTGACTACTGTCTTATCAATTCAAATGCTTACACCAAGTTCCATCAAAGTCCTTTGAAAATTGAAGCTTCTTATTGCAACAACAATAGAATTGTAAAACTTGACTGAGGTCTAATCAATTCCAATGCTCACACCAAGTTTCATTAAAATATTTGAAAATTGCATCAACAATAAAATTATTACAAGCTTTTACTAAGTCAAGTGCAATAACTCGTTAAATTCGAACTTGACCGAAGTCATACCAATTCCAATGCTCACACCAAGTTTCATCAAAATCCATTGAAAATTTTAGCTCCTATTGCACTCACAACAAATTTTGACGGACCGACGGACAGACGGACAGACAAGGGCGACAAACTTGACCACCGCCTTATCAATTCCAATTCACATACCATGTTTCATTCAAATCCATTGGAAATTGTAGCTTCTATTGCATCAAAAATGCATGACGTGATGCAACTAAGTCAAGGGCAATAACTCAAAAACCGTTGTTGAAAAATCGTCAAATTCGAATTTGACCGCCGTCTTCTCAATTCTAATGTTCACACCAAGTTTCATTCAAATCCATTGAAAATCGTAGCTTCTATTGTGTCTACAACAAATATGGACTCCGGGGCAATAATTAAAAAAACGTCCATCGAAAAATCGTCAAAATCGAACTTGACCGCCATCTTATCAATTCCAATGCCCATACCAAGTTCCATTAAGGTCCATATAAAATTGTAGCTCCTATAGTGTCTACAACAAATGTTGAAGGACCGACGGATCGACAGACGGAAATGGGTGACGACAATATACGTGCACATATTCATGTGGGCGTATAAAAATTATCCCCTCCTGTTTTTTTGACAGAATCGACATGTTGTGGCTGATGACAATTGTTCATTTTCAATAAAGCTTCTATGATTTTTGACCAATTTTCACATATCACTTCACTTCTGTTCTCTATCAACGTTTGTTCATTATTATGTGTATCATTAAGGATCTGCGGATCTTGAATCTCCAGAGCAAGAAAAGGACTAGTTTACTGGTGAAAAGAGGCATAATGTGTATTTGGTTAAAATTCTCTGTATTGAATTATAATATGGCAATAAAATTTGTTATTATTTTTAGCCAATAACAGATATACTGTAGCAAGTGCCTTGAAAATTTTTCTTAAGAATCCAGTCTAAATATTTTTTTTTAAATATTGAGATCAACCACTTGTAATCATAACTTCCAAATTTGTAATGACTAGAAAAGTAGGAAAGCATTCAGACGCGATTTCAATTGTGTTCCTTGTGTAGTGTGTATCTGAAGACCTAACCCGATTTGTGTATGTTCGTGTATGCTAAACTAAAACTAAGGATCTAAGCCCACGGCATAGGCCTTAAATGGTATTCAATGAAGGGCATTATTGATAGGCCTATAGACGTTAAGATTTAGCAAGTACATATTCACAATACCAAATTAGTGGATCGAATTGTCTGGCTTGTTTCTTGACCTTTGGACAAGTAGACGCTTTTTTTATAATTTATCGAAAAAGAAACGAATTTGATTGGATGTAAAATTCATTCAAATCGGTCGGTGATTTGTTAATCATTTCTCTATATAGCCTATAAGATTGATATCGGGAAAGGAAAGAATTGAATCTTCCAGATGTACTGGCCTAGGGGGGAACAAATATTTTATTGATATGAACGCTGAAGCTTTAACGTAATATATTACATGCGATAAATTATTGTAACGTCAACGTTACAAGCTATTGACCTCGTTTAACAATTATAGGCTATTAGCGTCTGACTTGAAACGTGAAATTAGATTACAACTGCGTTTATTTTCTTATATAATATTTGTCGTCCCCAATGAAATCTATAAAACGTCTCCAATGACTTTTTTTTAATGACATCCTGGATAACAATGCGAACTGGTGAAATAGCGAAACCTATAGGCTAGTAAAGATGGGGTTGAGGGTGGGACGAATTGATAGAAATCGTTTCTCTGCTGGAATCAATCAAATATACCACCAATAGCTACAATACAAAAGTTAACCAAAATCGGCTCATGCAAAAGGTCCGAACTGGGGGTTAAAGGTCACGGGCCCTATTAAAAGGGATTTTGTTTCCAATTCTGTACGATTATGACTTGCATAGCCGTGTTTGGTATGTAACCCGATGTTTTAGGGTGCGTAGAATTCAAATTTGACGTCCATTTTGACATAGACTGATCGTAACGTCCTTTACGACATGGCGTTACGATATGACGTTAGTGACGTCATTGTTGCTAGAATTGAATTTTACGGCCTTCAAAAGGATGATTATTGGCGAATTAATAAAAACAAAGATATCATATTGTGTTCTCATTTAATTACTTTGAGTCTCTTCTGTTCTGTCCTACTGCTTCGAACCTGTCAACATTTATATTTTCCGTAGCTTGGACCCCAGTCACAATGTTTCGCAGGACGCTACTGTCAGCGAACGGTTTGAATTGCTGTACGTAATTCAGTAAGCGCTGGAAATCGATCCGATCCCGAGGCATTCTTGTCTCTGAAAAATCTCTATGTTGGTCGCTAGTAATGTACTGCAGACTAGTCAGTTCCTGCATGGCAATGTTAAACTCGGCCATGATCGGTGCAGATAGAGTCCATATAGTTCGGAGCTGCTCAGAAAGGCCACTACCGCGAGTTAGACCACCTCTACACTTCAGCGACTTCATAAATATCTGCTCTATTGATAGGTTCATACTAAGGCCAGCCTACAACTTTTCTGTCCGTCTAGAAACAAATCCGCCCTCCAGGAACGACTGCAATACTTCAGGATGAGAATTTCTCAAACCGGACATGGTCTGGTAGTATAATGACGCTGATTTCACGTAGTTGAAGTGTCCGGCTGCAGCCAATACGGGTAGACATTTCTTCACTGATGACAGATGAAGCAGCCAGTTGCCCGTTCTTTCTGCTCTGACTAAGTCAGGTGCGGTCTGTATTATACTTAACCCATATGGCTCCTGTCCTAGAAGATTCAATGACCTGCTGTTTCCATGTCGAGACGTATGAAGATACTTCTGTTATAACTTCTTTCAATATCTGATCATGTACCCCGATGTTTCCACTGATCAATTTTCCGTACAATTCTTCCAGTGTACTCAAATATTTGACGAGTTCGAATAGTTCATTAATCATCTACTTGAGCTCGAAACGCTCTGTAGATAGACTTGCCATTGAGAAGGTGTGGTATCAAAATCTCTCATAGACTCCGCACGTAAAGTTCGTTGCTAAAATTTTAAATACGAAGTTATTTCAACTGCGACAGTTAAGAAAGATCATGCCTGAAAAATATAGATCTATTTTTTATAAATGTCACTTTCAACCATATTTGGATTATTGTTCAACTATTTGGGATTCGCACGACATTGCATCGGCCGATATTTTACACAGGCAACAAAAAATTGCTTTTAAATAAATTCTTGGTTCTAAGTATAATACTGATTTGTCACTGAATCTTAAAAGGCTTAATATTTTTGACATTAAAACGAGGCATAATTTTAATTCGTATAAATTTATGTATAAAAATCTGAACAACTTGTCTCCTTCCTACCTTTCAAGCCTCTTTAGCTATAAACAGACGCCTTATTCTAGCATAAATTCAAAACTTGTGGTGCAAAAACCAAGAATCAATTTGATTGACAAAGTATTAAATACAAAGGATCAATTTTATGGAATGGTCTAGACGAAAATATTAAATCAGCATCAGATTTTAAGACTTTTCGAAGGATGATTCTTGGTAATCTTTCATTAACATAAGCATACTTCCTGTTACACGGGTATTCTTTTCACCAACTATAGGCTTACTTGCTGATGGCTATCTTAACAATTGTGTTTCTCCATGATTTAATGATTTAAGTAATTTATTAATTTTTTTTCCCTTTCTCACAGGTATATCACCACCAACAATTCTATTTTGGCCTAACTTGAACCATTTTAAAAATCTAAATTATTACTGTCGGGGGATGAGTAAACATCCTTAAAGCTGGTCTTGAGCATGGACAAATCCTACATCCCCCTCCATAGAAAATAAGAACATAAAATGGAGTAGGGTTGGGTAGCCCGCTCGCAGCACATGCACTGACGCTTTGGCAATTCTTTTTTTTTTTTTTTTTTTTTTTTTTTATATGTATGTTTTGATGTCTGATCGTCTCATGCAGATGTACTTGTCTATTCCTTGGTTTTTGTGGTCATGTACTTGATCGTAGAAAGATGAATCTATCCATTTTATACACATGTACTTGTGTATTTTAAAACTAATTGTACGTCGAAATGATATATGGTTTTTGCTGTCATGTACTTGATCGCCGGAAGATAAATCTTTCCATTATTTACACATGTAATTGTGTATTTTAAAATAAATTGTACGTTGAAATAATACGTGATTTTTTGCGGTCGTGTGCATGGCCGCGGGAGCTCTGTATTACATCCATTTTATAAACAAATTGTAGGTTGAAAATCTGTCCATTTCATGCACATGTACTTGTGTATTTTTAAACAAATTGTACGTGGAGTATTGTATATTTATTTTGTGGTCATGTACTTGATCGCCGGAACATAGATCTGTCCATTTGATACACATGTACTTGTGTATTTTTAGTATTTCAGACGAATTGTATATCGAGATATTATGTATTTTCGATTTTTTTCTCTTTTTTTTTTTTTCCCCAATGTATTGCCCCATGGGCTGAATGTGAGACAGGACCATGTCCTTGTGTATTGGGCCTAATTCTGACCCATGTAAAGTAAATTATTATTATTATTATTATTATTATTAAACATGCAACCATTACCGAACACTTCCAATAGAGTGGTTGGTCGAATGTAACGATCGGTTGAATTTTGTACACTCGGGCCATTTGTGAAATATATGAGAGAGCAGAGTAAAGACAGGTTTCATCAGTCGATGGCAGGTCAATCATAGGCAGGAAATAATAAGATGATTTACCGGGATGTTGTTCACTGCAATGAGATTTGATCATCATACATGACCAACTGGGAGTCAGGGTTTTGTGGTGCTAATTCCCACAATATGTCTAGATTTATACTCAAATCCAAAGTGGAGTCTAAATGATCTAGCCCGGGGAATCGATGGTCGGTGAGAATTCTTCTCGCGGCGTTGTATTCTTTTATCAATTTTTGTTTTTGCTGCATTGGAGACAGTTTGGAGTTCAGACATATTCTCTCTGGGTACCACGTTGCTATTGATATTTCCGGGAGTCAAAGCCGCCATAATTGCTAGCCCATGGAAAGTGCCCTTTCCGTCTACTGTTCGTGTGTTGTGGTCTGCGTTGTCCGCTACAAACATCACCGTGATGGATTCAAGAGGATTCACCATATTGATCGCTGCGGCATTCTTGTCAAAACGCATCACTTCACTATAGGAAGCACATAATCCAAGCGAGTGGAGTTGATCGATGAGGAAACGGGAGCGGAAAATAATGTGCAACTCAATAATGAGTGCCAAAATCATCGGTGCTGTAAGACTTCTAGGTCGGGCATTCTGTACTATCGTTTGCCCTATCATTGCGATCTTCAATTCTGTTCCTGCTCCAACAAAAATTAGATTGAGTAATTTCCGTAGTGTTGCGGAAAATCCAGATAGCTTTCTTTTTTCAGTTGATTTACACTAGGGTATTCTTTCCTTGCTTCCGCATCACATTCCATGTTTTGCACATCGGTCATGATAAGCTTTGCCGCGGTTTCAACTATTAGTTACTTTTCGCTTTCAAGATCAGTTGATTGATTCTCAGTTTTCCTGAACATCTTCAGAATAGATTCGACGCTTTCCGTCAAGCATACAACTGTCTCGTGTCTCCCTCGCTCCACAAAGACTACACTGTCGCCATATTTTTCACGTAATTTTGTTTTTATGTATTTTCAGGAGTATGGTTCCTGGTTGTCATTCGTGTGTTCAGTCATCTGTGTTCTTATTTCATTTACGGACATGTACTGGTCGTTGACACTCTTGAGCTCGAGGTCTACAAAAACTTTATTGAATGCCTCCTCGCGGGAAGACTGGACAGGGCGACCTGTTGTATTCGATAATTCGTCGGTTAGATTTTGAAGACTACGGTTACATCTAAATCTGCTGTCACAATCATGGTGATATACACAATCAAATGCATGAAAATCACGCGAGAAGTAATTTAGCCGTCAAAGAATTTCCATGGCCCACTTGTCAGAACGAGTTTTGCATATATTATCAATTGTACTTACAAATGTGTCCGTTTTCACTCTGCTGGCTTTAACACCGAAGTCCCTTGGGTCAATCGTCACTCCACAATATAAGCAGTCCTCCTGGCTCTTAAATTTATTTCTTCTGGTCTTCTTCGACACGGATGGAAACAGCTTTGTTTCAGACTTCCTCTTTTGCAATATGATTTTATCATTTGTGTAGCGCTCGCGCATCGTTTATGAACAGAAGTGCCCACAATGATACTCAAAATATTTGAATTTAACTCTTCGCGATTCTTTGCCGACATCTGCACTCCAGCGACACCCTTTTCTCCCAATACCACACGCGGGCCACGACCATCGTCCATGCACAGCACACATTCACCACTTGCATCAATATCCATCGTAAACACCGACGTTAAGTTCGTAAAAATAACATGAAAGTGCTGAAAATAGTTTAGAATTTAGCAGTTTGAAGGGAAGTGACGTCGCCAACGATTAAGACGTCATGTCCGTAAATGACGTTGAGATCACTCTATGTTAAAATGGGCGTCAAATTTGGATTCTACACACCCTAAAACATTGGGTTACATACCAAACACGGCTATGCAAGTCATAAAAGTACAGAATTGGAAACACAATCCCTTTTAGTGTAATCGGGTTTGGCTATCAGGAAACATGACACACTTTATATCTTTAAAGATGATGTGAATAGAAGGAATTTAATTGAAATCGAGTGAGTTAAACCTAATTTGCACGATTGAAAGAGAAAAAGTGTGGGTATATAAAACCATCCACCTAATCAGGGTTAAGAACAGACCTTTTGTCGAAATACCCCCAGGTTTAAGGAGTGTCCCATTTTTGTCAAATAGTTGCAAAACATGTTCCTTTTATATCAGAAACTCACTCTGGAAGAAAATGTACCCGGTCCAGAAACACGCAACATTAGAAACCTCAATTTCATCTACTAAATTCCATGTAAAAATTTACCAATCCATATATAGGAGAAACTATAGATAATTTATGTACTCGATTTAATGCTCATTAGATTAGACGTCGAAATAGAGAAAGACAAGGCTGTTTCTAAACATTTTAACTTGGACGACTTGGATGATCTTATCCTGACCACCGTTGAGTGCATAATAATTGACCTGTCAAAAATTAAAAATATGAAATGTCTTTAAGCTAGAGAAGCCTAGTGGATTAAGACATAAAGAAAGCAAGGTCGAAGAATATTCATCATAATGCATTCACAGCAGAAACAGTAATCGAGCAAGTAAAATCTATACCCATTATGAGATTCTACAAGAGGTATTCTTTCATGAGATGTGTATTGTGTCCAAGCGTTTGGCAATTAATTATGAATTCCCGAATTAAAATGTCTACTTAAAAAAAGACTCTAGCACTTAATAGGGTGCATGACCGAATATTTGTTCATGGACATTTTGCTTTCGCGACTTATTTACTGTTTTGGCATATGTTATGAACTTGAGGCACACGTCATCTCTTGAAGTAGCTTATTGACATATTTAGATAAAGCAAATGATACTTACCAGAAACCGATCCAAACAAAAAGCACAAATAATATGCTAAGTAAGTCAATGATTTGGAATACATATTTTCTGTATAGTTGTTAGATACTGATTTCTAGTCGGCGGACAATTTAAATTTATAGTATTCAATTTTACAATGAAACTGCTCATTTAGAAAAAAAAACTTATGTGACATTCACAGTTCGAGATTTGTATCTGTAATGTGATAGTTGATCGTTATTGTCTACAATGTTGGCTGGACCATGGCCAGATTGTCATAGTCAATGGGTGGAAACAACAATGTTTGTAAACCCTTTGATATAGAATGATTGAGACCCACCCGGTAGTATGCCAGGAGTTAATAATGCCCCAGGATTCCATTTGGAATCACCGAAAAAGATAACGTTTGCTGGTTCCACTTTTTAAACTGCTCCCACAGCTGCGCACCAGCTAAACACACTAACTGTTTATGGATGCTCGTGCATCTACATTTTGAGCAAAAAATAGACTTTTTATGTCGTAAATTTCAAGAAAACAATTTTCAATTGAATGTTATGTCTCTGAAGGATCTACAGAAATATAATCTTTTTCATTTTAAATTCAATTTCGGAAGGGAAAATCCCTTCGGTAAGATCATATCTCAACATTATCACCTCTTTAAACCTGGCATAGCAATTAATATTCTTGTCTAAATTACTTTTTTACACCTGGCATAGCAATAAATAATAGTATCTAGATTATTTTTTTACACCTGGCATAGCAATTAATAATATTATCTAAATAACCTAAAAAAAGGGAAACAACTGAAGCTTAGAACAGTACTGAGCGAGAATGATAATAAAATATAGTAATATATAAAAATATAATTTCTCTTGAAGACTCTTGTAGTGGGCATGAACTATTTGCTTTCTTGATTACTGATTGTATTAAGGGGAAAGGGTTTACGCCTGTATTATTGTGGATATTGGGTCCTATTTCGGGATACTTCTAAGGAAGGCACCCCTGGTCAACTCGGCAAAATCGATTGTAACGTGGCTTTACTCGTGGACTCTCGTCGTTCTTACATGTTGAAAATAATTGTGAAGCTCCATATTTTTGGAGGCAACAATAAACCCAAGTACTTGGCATTATCATGTTAAAGAGCTCGGAACACTCCTAACTGTAAGAGCAGCAAAAACTGTTACCGAACATTAATTGTCGATAATCTTCAGAAATTCCGAGCATACCGAGCTGTTACCTAATAACCGGATATTTTAGTTACGTTTCTGCTTACTATGTTCGGAAATATAAAGTTACTTATGCTTTATGATAACAAGCACGTTTAACACTGATCATCGAACGCATTTTTGACAAAAACGGAAAACGTAGAGGGAAAAGTAAAAGTAGAGCCCCAAGACCCCGCTCACTACCCCCGTTTTTGAAAAAAAAAACACAGATTGTGTACAACAGACGCCATCCTGATTCTCACAATACTATATAAAATAAAGATACTAATAGGAGATTTGTCAGACTAATTGTAAGTATACAAATATATTTAATATATTTCAACTGAAATAATAAAGATTCCCGAACGCTTATGGCTCAAATACACCATGGTCCACATAGAACTTATACACTCCTACACAAATGGAATGGAAAAAAAGAAAATTCAACATGACATCATCAAATACCAAGATGTTGCAATTGTACGACAAGAAATTCGTATTACATACCAACATACTCAAATATTTACAAAGACGTTTACAACTTATTGCAAGAAATTCACCGAGAATTTTAAGTATAATGCCCTCGTGGGAATGAACCCATATCCGTATAGCCAAAGAATCAGTCAAAACTACCAATATCAGCTCAGGCCCTATGATTCTCCTCCACAACAACAGCAGATTGCAGGAGATATATATCGTTCCCCACCATCTTTGCTTTTCCCATCTGGCCCCGATCAGTCATCACGTATGGAAACCGACACTCGGGTCAGTGGTACACTCAATCATTTCAAATGTGAAATTATCCATGGAAACACCACACCCATCTTCAACACCAGCTCACACCCATTATAAAAACAATAGAAATTGGCACAAAAACATCCACCATAACGACAGTTCTTCCAGTATATGAAACACATTAATTTACGGTAGGTCAGATATAATGTTTTGGTTGATATGAATTCATGATAAAAAGTGAGCAATAAGTCAAATGTAAGAATTGAATTAGTTTAGTCATGTTTTCTCATAATTCCAGTCGACCCAGCTATAAATAGGAATGTAGTTGCTTTAGTGCTCATAAAAATGAAATCAAATTGGCTTATAGAGCTGAATACAGCACTTTGCTTGGCATTCGTCCTTCGTACTTTAATACCTTTTGCCCTGTGTTCTCTCAGTCGCTTTTAGTTAAAAGGCAAACTGTGAAATCTTTTGTTTTTTGCTTGAATTTTAAAGTATTACTAGTATATCACAGCCTCTAGTTTGATTTCATAGAAATTTGCTTATAATCAAATTTCCGTCCCAAATGTACAGATTAGTGTATGAAACAAGGTGGTAGTCATAGCTTGTAGCTGTATAGTATATGACATACAGATATACATTGTGTTGACAAGCGATGACTGTCTGCCTGGCTGTAGTACGATCATGCTGGGCCCATAAGCGTTGACTGGAAAGAGGGGGGAGAAAAAAAAACAACCAACTCGTTCGATGACTAAACAAGAAGTGATTTATTAACATGAAAATACAAAAAGGTGCGCGCGCATATCATGACAGTCCACGAGTCGAAGAAGCGAATTATTTCAGGCTCTATTTTTAACAAATCCCCCTCCAGGATGTGACATACAAAAGAACATCCTGTAAAGCACACAATAATTGCATTTACAAATAAATAATACGATATATACAATTGCAAATAAACACACTATAATCACAATAGCACACGACACATCCAGATATTTATTAATACACTAATACGATGACGATTCTATGATGTCTATTATTCACTATTTCGATTGAATTAATTCACAATTAAATTCACTATTACGATTGACTATATGATTCGAATTAATTCCATCGAAAATACGTTTCAACATTATATCCAACACTAAGTATAATATCGCACGATGCTCTAAGCTTCCAAAGGACACAATTGATGAATTGGTCGTTTTAACACTTGATTGTTAATTTTAACATCCACCACACGAACTCTATCGTCAATTCCAGAATAGGTTTTCACAATTCTACCTAAGGGTCACTTTCCGCGCGGGGATTGTGGATCTATTACTAACACAACGTCTCCTACTTTTAAATCCTTAAAAGGAGTTTGCCATTTGGTACGACTATTAAGAGTAGGAAGAAATTCCCTTAACCAACGTTTCCAAAATTGGTTAGCGAGATCCTGAATTCTACGCCATCTATGACGAGGATTAAATCTAACATTGTCTATTAAATGACAAGGAACAAGTTGTTCTCCTAATCGGGCAAACAAAAAATGATTTGGAGTCAATACTGGTAATTCATTAGGATCGTTATTCTGATAATATAGAGGACGAGAATTTAACAGTCCTTCAGCATGTATAAAGGCAGTAAGCAATTCCTCGTCATTAATATCAGCTTCGCCCAAAACTGCGTAAATAGCCCTCTTAGCGGATTTTATCAAGGCTTCGAACACACCTCCGAAATGTGGAGCTGCAGGTGGATTGAAGCGCCATTCTATCCCCTTTTTTGAAAGATTTTCAGATAGTTGTAAATTGTTTAATTTCCAAATGCTTTTTAATTCCCGGTTGGCTCCCACGAAATTGGTACCATTATCGCTCAAAATTAAAATTGGTCTACCTCTGCGATTAATGAATATCGAATGCTAATAAAAGGCGTATCGAGCTCCCATGCCATTTCCAAATGTACTGCCCTAGAGGCTAGACATGTAAAAAGACAGAGGTACCGTTTTGTTTGTATCCTACCACGTCCTTGCTTGGTAATAAAAGGACCGACAAAGTCTACATCTATCTTTGCAAAGGCTCTAAGAGGCGTTCCAAGGCGCATTGAATAACCAAGCTTTCCATAGCACAAGTGGCTTTTTTCACTTTCAAACTCAAATGTTACTATAAATAATTATTTTCAGTAGTTTAATGTTGTTAAATTTTTCCAAACCGTTTTATTACCAAATGTAATATATAATCATTATTTGTGAGCATAGGTTAATGTTGTTAAAATAATGTTAATGATAAAAAGGATGTCTTCTTTTTCATTCGATAGCGCACGTGCAGTTTGTTGTTATGTGCGTCATACTGCACCTAACGTCATAAAACCGAATATCCCATGTCTAAATTATCGATAAAAAAGAGTCCGGGAACAAAATAATCACAATTTGTGGTACAATTCCGATAAACACTTTCTGTTTTAGATTTAGAGGGGGTTTATTCGATATTTAACCATGCCTGATTGATTAGATCCCGAGACCGCTTGTATTTTATGTTATCACTAACCTAGCGAGTTATTGATGTCATATATTTTTACTATTTATACT
The DNA here is from genome assembly GCA_030562195.1 of Nipponacmea schrenckii. Classification (NCBI taxonomy): domain Eukaryota; kingdom Metazoa; phylum Mollusca; class Gastropoda; family Lottiidae; genus Nipponacmea; species Nipponacmea schrenckii. The sequence goes on from JAUJPP010000007.1 coordinate 33,307,475, forward strand.
TGTTATTCTTGTTCCTTATCATAATCGTTTGATAAATATTACTGTATGTGAATTGAAAAGTTGCTTGAATTAAAGAGAAGTAGTATATCCATAATTGTACCACAAGTTCTGATTGGTCCAATACATGGGGTTTAATAGCAATTGACATCATGTCTTTGCAATTTGGTGTATTAATTTCGGCGAACTACTTTTATGGTTCCTGAAAATGTCTGTGGTTTATCTTGATCAGCTTCCAAATTTTAATCTTGGATAATTTGATGAAATTTTTCCAGAAATCATTGATGATGGCACCAGGAAAGCTTATTTCATCTGTAGAATCTGAGAAGAGAAAAAAAATTATAAGGCAAAGATTTAAGTTAAAAAAATTTAAGTGGCAAAATATTTTAAAATCCTCGGAATCCAAATTGGAGATCTCAGTTTCAATTCAAAATGATTGTATTTTATTGACCTTGGCATAAGCAGTTCTGGCGTGTTTAAATAACATATTTTTTTTACTGATTTAATTAGATACAAATCCGGCAACAAGAAACGAGGTACCTGTTAAAACATTCACTGGGGAAAAAGTTGCCACGGCTTCAGTTTCAACGACTTGTTCTTCTGCCATTTCCAGTAGCCTACTAAGCCGAGTATTGGCCATAGCAACCATCGCTTCATCCAACACAGCGAAGATGATCTGCATAAACTAGTTAGAGAAACTTCAAATACACAAACAAACAAAAACACAAATTGGGGTGTTGGTATATTTAAAGGTAAGATATTTATATTTCAACGAGAAATTTTAAGCTTATTTAATTAACACAAGTTATTATCCGAAAGTAGATATTGTAAACAAGCCTCGAATGACCTGCCATTATAATGGGCTTCCATAATGGGGTATAATAAAGAAAACTGATATAAAAAAGCTGATATAAAATCCTCTATTAGGTCTATTACCATTTTACAATACAAAAATAATGAAATATATAAATCCGATCGTTTGATAATTTTGGTACCGTAGATAAATTTTTACATAATTTGTTTTGCAGACTGGTTGCAGCAGAGGAAATTATAGATATCATTTGAAAATTTACCAGTTTACGATCTTAAAAACTGCCTCAGATTATTTTATGCAGAAGTGAGAAACACAGATGGAAAACTATACTCCAAATCATCTTATATTGGTCTTCGAGCGGCCATTCACCTACATATCCGATCACCTCCTTATGAGAGAAATGTAAACATTCTCCAGGATAGGGAATTTCAACCTCACCAACTAAGACAGACGGGCAATGAAAGAACTGAACCAAGACAAATCCATCTCAATATTACCAGCTGATAAAGGAAAGGCAACAGTAGTAATTGACACCAACCACCTAGATGAACTAGTAGATACCAACCTAGCAGACCAGACTACTTACCACAGAATCAATACTGACCCAACAGCAACCCTTAATCGAAAATTGGAATCTAAACTCAAAGAACTAGAAGATAAACAAGAAATTGATGAATTCCTACATAAACAGCTCCATATTTCACATCCCAGCGCTCAATATGCCAAAGCACAGATCAAGATCCACAAAGACCCTGTAAAAGTTAGACTCCTTGTGTGTTCCAGGGACAGTGTTTACTACAAACTATCTCAATTTCTCACTAAACTTCTGGCCCCATTAACAGCCAATCATATGTTAAAGACTCATCGGATTTCTGTAACCTCATCCAATCAGGACAGTATACCGGTAATTTAATTAGCTATGATGTGGTAGATCTCCATACCAATGTACCCATAGATTCAGTTTTAGATATCCTTGCTAACCGTGTGTCTGCTATACATTCTGAACTTAACACTAAATTGACTGTTAATAGTATTGTTGAACTGGTAAAACTGTGTGTTGCTACAACTTATTTCACTTGGAAAAGCGACTTATATAAACAATTCCATGGACTGCCAATATGATCCCCTTTAAGTCCGCTTCTAACAGAGATCTATAGGACTCACTTTGAAGAATCAGCCCTATCCACAGCCCCTTACCAACCACAGTGCTGGCTACGGAAGGTTGATGATACATTCGTGATAATTGACCAAAATAAAGATCATGAAGAACTCCGACTCCATCTTAACAGTATCCATCCTCGAATCCAATTTACTATAGAACGAGAAAATAATGGTAAACAAATACCATTCCTTGATGTTCTAATCTCCAGACGAAATAATATCCTCTCCACCACTGTTTACAGGAAACCCACCCATACGGATCAATATGTCCACAACGCCTCAAACCATCCTATGACAGTTAAAACAGGTATTACATCAACATTAACTAGACGTGCCAATATCATATGCAATGAAGAATCATTAGAAGCTAAACTTAACCACCTAAAGTACTCCTTCATCAATCTCAACGAATATGACACTAAACTGGTAAACAAGATTATGACGAATACACTTAGACCTACCTGCAAAGAACTTAAACCGCCTAAACCACCCCTATTCTTCAACATCCCTTATGCAGGAATTATTAGTCACCACATCAAACGAGTATTAACCCAACAGATAGGAGCAACGGTAGTATTCTCTGGAAGCACCTCATTTAAACCTTATTACACGCAAAAGGCCGTAGAGAAGAAATCAACCCAGATCCGAAAGAATTAGTCTACAAGGAAGATTGTAGCTGCAAGAAGTCATATATTGGTGAGACATCAAGACCAATATCAGTCCGAGTAGCAGATCATATGACTGCTTGCAAAAACCGTAAACCAGAAGAATCTGTGATAGCGGAACACCACCTAAAAGACAGGCGTCACAGAATTAGATGGAATCAAGTCAAACTCCTATCAAAACATCAAAATAGTTGGAAGAGCCGAAAACTAAGAGAAGCCATTGAGATAAAACGACATAAGCCAGAACTTAATCGTGATACAGGTTATTACATCCCTACTGTATGGAATGAACTACTTAAGTAACTCCAATGGTTTCCCATCTAATTAGTCAACTCTACTCCGTCTGTACCTCTTTAATGTCTTAATCTCTGTTATTTTAAATTATGAAATTCTTAATCTCTGTTATTTGATGTCTTAATCTACTGTTGTTCTATTTATTATTGTTATTTCTCTATATATATTGTTAGACTTGTTATTTTATTAAATTCTTTTGATAACGCTGTCTGTATGAGCATGTGAAACGTTGAGTTAATAAATGTCAGACATAGTATATCCATATAGTTTGTGTTTCTTTAACAATATTTTTCTTTCTATTCTCAGAAAAATTAAAAAAGATGGTCTAGATTTAGCAAAACATCATGCTTTTATAACTCCAGAGGAACTAACTAAAGATAAATCTCTAAAGATAATTTACGCCACAGATGGAGAAAATTGTCCAGTAGTTTCCTTTAAACTTCTCTTAACAAAGCTGAACCAGGATAATGAATGTCTTTTTACGTCACACCACATCTTGTATAAAGAATCCGGCTTCCAATCTCTCAAGATCAGACGTAAACACCACAAACTAACACTCTTTTACAAGATGATTCATCACCTCGCACCGCCATACTTGAATATCCTTGTCCCAAGATCAATAGGCGAATCTCACGCCTACAATGTTCGACGTCAAAATCAATTGAGAAATCTATATGCAAAAAGTAATCTTTATCAAGAATCTTTCCTCCCTTCGTCCATCAATGCCTGGAATAATCTCCCAAAATCCATACAGTCAGCGAACTTTTGTTTAAACAAAAGCTTAAAGAGTCCATCATCAGACCTCCCAATCACTTCTTCCATGGGGATCGATTTTCACAAATAATTCATTGTAGACTGCGGAACGGCATGAGCGAACTAAATTTCCACAAATTCACTCGTCACATATCAGATGACCCTTGTTGTGCATGTCATCATCCGCTGGAAAACGCAGATCATTATCTACTTTACTGTCCACTTTACCAACGTGAAAGACAAAAAACACTCCTTAAACTTCCTTCAAACTATCTGGACCCAAATCTACTATTGAATGGCTCACCGTATCTTAGTTGTGAAGAAAACGAGGGGATCTTGGATAAGGTCCATGAATATATCCGATTGACTCGTCGATTTGTCCACTCCTAGACGTGTGCGTGTAAATCACGAAACGCATTTACTTATTTACCTAACTACCTTATACACCTATTAACTTTTATGCCCTTAGTGTTATGAGCCTCTTTTCTTAAAATGTTACCCAATTCACACTTATCTTGATACTCATAGTATCTCCAACTTGTCGTAATGCCAACTCACAATGGTGACTACAGTACCTTCACTTACCCCTGCATTAGAGTCATCCACTTAACCCTTCGCCTATGGTGTCACCCACTTACCTCTTCGTCCATGGTGTTACATGCTTACCGTGCTCTTAGACTGTTACTGTTACCTAATCAATCTGCTATAAACTTACCTTGGCGTCCTTGAGGTTACAAAAATTTTATTGTCATGCACGAAATGTTAACGAGGATATTGTTGCCCACAGTGCTATAAATTCACTTTAATACCCATAGCGCTACCCATCCTATCCTGCCTTTGTTATACACTCATATACTTGTCTAAGCTATCATTACAAAATTGTTCATTTTTGACTTCACCTTTCTAAGGAAACAGCGAAATTAGTTACTGTGTCACTAGGTTTCAAACATTTCACTTTATGTTCTTTGCATGAGCACAGCATCCGGTCGATCGGCCGACCTGGCTGGAACTTTGGCGGCCATTGAGGTGATCGATGAGCACTCATTTGCTAAATTTCTATTATTCCTATCCCAACTTTCTACACCTACTGTCTTCTGTTTCTATATTTAATGTTTGTAAATATATATATATATACTTTGTACATAGTATCTTCACAGTTATATTTAGTATGTCATGTTTAGTGGTAACGGATTAATATAAGCTGCGGCTTTAATCTTTAAATGGCATTTAGTAAAGGTGCTAGATCAACAAAACAAATTCTTATGGATACAATTACTAACTTTGTAAGTTAGTAATTGTATCCATAAGAATTTGTTTTGTTGAAGCTGCGGCTTGTTTCTGAAACCAACTTTAATTAATGTATATGTTCATTTTAATTATGAAATTATGAAAATAAATATTGTTTAAACTAATGTCTTTTTCAATACCCTCTTAAGAATGCTCATTTTTCTGATTCTGTGTGGTTTTGTAATAAACCAAAAGGCACCAACGCACTCGCTTCTTTTATTAAGAAGCTCTCAAAATTAGCAAATTTAAATGGTATGTACACAAATCTCTGTGTTCGAGCAACAGCGGTAAATCTTTTATCTCACGCAGGTGTCCAACTGCAAGTGCAAAGGTTTTAGCCCCGTTTAACGCTGGAAGAGATAGGCCTACTGTAACAAATGTTAATAACCAAGCTTTCCATAGCACAAGTGGCTTTTTTCACTTTCAAACTCAAATGTTACTATAAATAATTATTTTCAGTAGTTTAATGTTGTTAAATTTTTCCAAACCGTTTTATTACCAAATGTAATATATAATCATTATTTGTGAGCATAGTTTAATGTTGTTAAAATAATGTTAATGATAAAAAGGATGTCTTCTTTTTCATTCGATAGCGCACGTGCAGTTTGTTGTTATGTGCGTCATACTGCACCTAACGTCATAAAACCGAATATCCCATGTCTAAATTATCGATAAAAAAGAGTCCGGGAACAAAATAATCACAATTTGTGGTACAATTCCGATAAACACTTTCTGTTTTAGATTTAGAGGGGGTTTATTCGATATTTAACCATGCCTGATTCATTAGATCCCGAGACCGCTTGTATTTTATGTTATCACTAACCTAGCGAGTTATTGATGTCATATATTTTTACTATTTATACTTGTTATTCTTGTTCCTTATCATAATCGTTTGATAAATATTACTGTATGTGTATTGAAAAGTTGCTTGAATTAAAGAGAAGTAGTATATCCATAATTGTACCACAAATAACAATATTCTGAGTTCTGATTGGTCCAATACATGGGGTTTAATAGCAATTGACATCATGTCTTTGCAATTTGGTGTATTAATTTCGGCGAACTACTTTTATGGTTCCTGAAAATGTCTGTGGTTTATCTGGATCAGCTTCCAAATTTTAATCTTGGATAATTTGATGAAATTTTTCCAGAAATCATTGATGATGGCACCAGGAAAGCTAATTTCATCTGTAGAATCTGAGAAGAGAAAAAAATTATAAGGCAAAAATTTAAGTTAAAAAAATTTAAGTGGCAAAATATTTTAAAATCCTCGGAATCCAAATTGGAGATCTCAGTTTCAATTCAAAATGATTGTATTTTATTGACCTTGGCATAAGCAGTTCTAGCGTGTTTAAATAACATATTTTTTTTTTACTGATTTAATTAGATACAAATCCGGCAACAAGAAACGAGGTACCTGTTAAAACATTCACTGGGGAAAAAGTTGTCACGGCTTCAGTTTCAACGACTTGTTCTTCTGATGATCTGCATAAACTAGTTAGAGAAACTTCAAATACACAAACAAACAAAAACACAAATTGGGGTGTTGGTATATTTAAAGGTAAGATATTTATATTTCAACGAGCAATTTTAAGCTTATTTAATTAACACAAGTTATTATCCGAAAGTAGATATTGTAAACAAGCCTCGAATGACCTGCCATTATAATGGGCTTCCATAATGGGGTATAATAAAGAAAACTGATATAAAAAAGCTGATATAAAATCCTCTATTAGGTCTATTACCATTTTACCATACAAAAATAATGAAATATATAAATCCGATCGTTTGATAATTTTGGTACCGTAGATAAATTTTTACATAATTTGTTTTGCAGACTGGTTGCAGCAGAGGAAATTCAACCTCACCAACAAAGACAGACAGGCAATGAAAGAACTGAACCAAGACAAATCCATCTCAATATTACCAGCTGATAAAGGAAAGGCAACAGTAGTAATTGACACCAACCACCTAGATGAACTAGTAGATACCAACCTAGCAGACCAGACTACTTACCACAGAATCAACACTGACCCAACAGCAACCCTTAATCGAAAATTTAAATCTAAACTCAAAGAACTAGAAGATAAACAAGAAATTGATGAATTCCTACATAAACAGCTCCATATTTCACATCCCAGCCCCCAATATGCCAAAGCACAGATCAAGATCCACAAAGACCCTGTAAAAGTTAGACTCCTTGTGTGTTCCAGGGACAGTGTTTACTACAAACTATCTCAATTTCTCACTAAACTTCTGGCCCCATTAACAGCCAATCATATGTTAAAGACTCATCGGATTTCTGTAACCTCATCCAATCAGGACAGTATACCGGTAATTTAATTAGCTATGAAAATATCGCTTAAATTATATTATTGAAGTTTCAAAATTTTGTAATAATAATAGATGGTTGGATAAGGTATTTGAAGTAGATAGTAACACGTCGTCTTGAGACAAAGATCTTCAGTAACGACGCTAAAACATATCAGAGGTGAGGGCTTTCTTCGCTATACTGAGTGTTTTGGTTCTATTACTTAGTGACTTTCAAGCAACAGTTATGGCTTCAGCAAATATTGGAGAAATGAAGAAAAGTGTTCGAGTTGGAAATAAAGACCAAATTATATGTCTTGTTTGTGACTCTGAGTTGGATCAGGATGAAGAAAGTTATGTCAGGTGTGAGGTATGTGATTAACATTTTTGTCTCCAGTGCTCAAATATATCCCTCAGAATGATTGATCTGATACGTGAAGGAGAGGCCACGAGTATGGTATGGACCTGTAAGGCATGCAAAAAGAACTTTCCACGATTCAGTAGAATGTGTGCTAGCCTGGAACAAATTGACAGTGATAATAAAGAGCGTCTTAAATTAGTGGAAGAAAAAATCGACAGAATCAAATTAGAAATACCAATCCAAATTAAAACTGAAATAAAAAGCATGAAAGATGATGTTTTGTCGGATGTTAGAGAGGATTTCAAAGAGAATATCAACAAAATAATATATGATGAAGTGCAAGAGTTAGAGGAGCAGAGAAAGCGTGAAAATAATATAATGATGTTCAACCTTTCAGAATCCCAATCCAGAGATAGCGAACGAAGGAAATTAGACGACATCAAGCAGATAAGGAGGATCATGAACATCATTGATGCTGATATTTCTGAGCCCTCAACTATAATTATAGTGGGCAAACCAGTCCCAAATCAAAATAGGCCTACGAAAATCATCCTCAGTGACAAATCTGATCGACGAAAGATCTACAGGACAAACAGAAAAATACTAGTTGGACACAAAGAGTTCAAAGATCTAGTAATTACCAGAGATAATACTCCAAGGCAAAGGGACAACTACAAAAAAATGAAAACAGAAATGATAAGAAGAAGATAGAATGGTGAAAATGTTGAAATAAAGGGAGGTAAAATAAAAGTATTATCTACAGCTGGCAAGAGCAGACCAGTACCCCAACACCTGACCACAGACCATTACAACCTAAAATACTACAACCAACTCATACCAACACCATTAGTGAATCAATACTGGATGTAACACCAAGGCAAGTTAACTTTGACAGAGAATTAGCAAGATCACTAAATAGCCAAACCAGCACACCAGTCTATTCAAAGTTGTCACCAAGAAACCGAAACAAGAACATGGTCCGAGAAAATGAAGAAACCCAATATAAACATGTTAATGCATATATTCTTGGAATTGAAACAATGCCTACAGAGGAAGAAACCATGATATACAGCCAGTCTACTACAAACGACTTACTTCTACAATATCATGATAGTTTTAACCCCCTCACCAACAATGTAAATAAAGAAATACCAGTTACCAAAGATGTACATATTTTGTATAGTAATGTAGATAGTTTACTCAACAAAAGAAAAGAATTTGACCTAGAAATTGCAAAAAAATCTCCAAGCATCATTGCCATTACAGAAATTCTACCAAAATATAATGTTGGAGATCTAGAAGAAATCGAGTTCCATATCAAAGATTTTGATCTATACTACAATCAACTGATCTGAATTATCATCAGAAAAAGAAGAAAACCTATCGAACATGGCATTCGAAGAAATGATCTGGTGCACCATACCAACCATTAACCATGAGAAATTACTTATTGGATGCATCTACAGGAGTCCCTCAAGCAACATTCAAAACAACTCAAACCTCAACAATGTAATTAAAGAGGCATGTGACAGATACAGTAACCTGATAATAGTTGGAGATTTTAACTACAAGGATATCCAATGGGAAACAGAATCAACTAACACAAACCCCGACTCAAACACTTACAAATTTCTAAAGAATATCCAAGACCATTTTCGCATTCAGCACGTCACAGAACCCACTCGTATAAGACATACAGACAGGCCGTCTACTCTTGATCTGATATTCACCAAAGATGAATTTTCTATCACCAACCAAACGATTTTACCACCTATCAGGAAAAGTGACCATGTATGTGATCTTTTTTCCACTGAAATTGGAGTAAAAAAAGATACAGCTGATAAACCTCACTTTAAGTACTACAAGGGAGATTACGCAGCGTTTAGAAAACATCTTGATACAATAAACTGGAGTGATGTATTAAGCCAAAAAACAACACCAGATGCATGGAATACATTCAAAGAGATAATTGACAATGGAATTGAAAAATACATACCTACAACAAGACCAAACAGTAAAAGAAAACACAAAAAGCTCTGGTTTACTAAAGATGTCATTGACGCTGTTAAAAATAAGCGAAAACGATGGAATATCTACATCAAAAACAAGACACCGTTGAATTGCGAAGCCTACAGAACCTCAAGAAACCATGCCACTTCACTACAATACAAGGCACACAAATACTATGAAAAGAAACTTGCATGTGACATAAAGGACAATCCTAAAGGTTTTTGACGTTACATCCACTCCACTACCAAAGCAAAGAATCCTATCAAGAACCTTTTAACAATCGATGGACTGCTATTGACAGAAGACTTGGACAAAGCCACAGAACTAAATAGGTTTTTTTCCAGTGTTTTCACAGAAGAAAATTGCACCAACATACCCAGCTTACCATATCCTACTACAAAACTCAACCCATTGACCATCCTAAAAGAAAATGTATTTAACAAGTTACTTAACCTCAACACAACCAAATCTCCCGGACCCGACAATCTTCACCCAAAAGTCTTACAGGAACTAAGTCAATCAATATCAGAACCACTAACTACAATATTCCAGTCCTCCATAGATGAAGCGACTTTACCAGATTGTTGGAAGGAAGCAAATGTCATACCATTATTTAAGAAAGGATGCAAGAAGAAAGCTTCTAATTACAGACCAATAAGCCTAACCAGCATCATTGTGAAAATTCTGGATTCCATACTACGAGATACAATAATGAACCATTTAGAAACAAATGAGTTACTACATAATGAACATTATGGATTCAGACATGGCCGCTCCTAAAACCTTTTACTACCTGACTAACGCCACTGATGAAAATATTCCTATCGACATGGTTTATTATGATTTTCAAAAAGCATTTGATAAAGTTCCTCACCAACGTCTACTAGTAAAAATAAAAGCACTAGGCATTGAAGGACAAATATTAAAGTGGATTGAAATGTTTCTAACTGGGCGAAAACAGAGAGTTATCCTTAACTCTACCTATTCACCATGGGCAAGCGTTCAGAGTGGTGTCCCCCAAGGAAGTGTCTTAGGACCTGTTCTGTTCCTCATATATATCAATGACATTCCAGAAGCAGTACAATCAATAATTAAATTATTTGCAGATGACACAAAGCTATATGGACCCTGTAAATTAACAAAGGTCATCACAGAAAAAAAAGATCAATCAGAAAAAACCTTGGTTTAAAAAAACCCCAAATTTGGCAAAATAGCTTAAATTTTTAAAGAAAAAGTAAACCCTGTTCAAATAAACAGACAAAAAAACAACACCACAAACCAAAATATTTTTTTTAAAGAAAAAGAAATTTGGGACTTTGGGCACAAAACCCACACCCAAAAAATTTTTTTTAGAAAAAGATTTGGAAATCACAAAACCACAAAAAACTCAAAAAATTTTACACCAAAAACCCAAATTTAAAAAAAACAGAGAAATGTAAAAAATCAAACCGAATGATAGGACTGCTGAGAAGAACCTTTACATTTATGGACAAAGATACCTTCCTCCCACTATACAAGACACTCATTAGTCCAATCTTAGAATATGCAGTTGCAGTTTGGCATCCACATCTAAAGAAAGATATCCAACTTATAGAAAACGTTCAAAGAAGAGCAACAAAGATCATCTCAACAATAAAACAACTACCATACCCTGAACGACTAAAACACCTAGGCCTACCAACATTAGAATACCGAAGAAAAAGAAACAATATTATCCAAGTTTACAGAATTATCCACGGAATGGACAAAACAGCCGAAACAATCTTCCAACCATCACAAGAAATTAGAACCAGAGGACATCATTTGAAAATAGCTAAACCACAGTGCAGACTAGATTTGAGAAAAAACTATTTTTCTGTTCGAGTTATCAACGATTGGAACTCCCTCCCAAACTATGTCATAAACTCAACTTCACTTAACCAATACAAGACTAACCTTAATACAGCTTTGAAAAACATTGATACCAAATTCAAACCTAGTTTTATGGAAACCTGACAGACATCTTTTCAAAACTTTATCAGACCAATCTATCTACAAATTTTAAGATTATCATCAATAACTAGATTTACATGCGCAAAATGAAAAAGAAAAATAACTTTAAATATTTTTTTTTTATTACACTTCAATTTGGAAGTCCTTTAAATAATCCAATTTACTGTAGAACGAGAAAATAATGGTAAACAAATACCATTCCTTGATGTTCTAATCTCCAGACGAAATAATATCCTCTCCACCACTGTTTACAGGAAACCCACCCATACGGATCAATATGTCCACAACGCCTCAAACCATCCTATGACAGTTAAAACAGGTATTACATCAACATTAACTAGATGTGCCAATATCATATGCAATGAAGAATCATTAGAAGCTAAACTTAACCACCTAAAGAACTCCTTCATCAATCTCAACGAATATGACAGTAAACTGGTAAACAAGATTATGACGGATACACTTAAACCACCCCTATTCTTCAACATCCCTTATGTAGGAATTATTAGTCACCACATCAAACGAGTATTAACCCAACAGATAGGAGCAACGGTAGTATTCTCTGGAAGCACCTCATTTAAACCTTATTACACGCAAAAGGCCGTAGAGAAGAAATCAACCCAGATCCGAAAGGTGTAGTCTACAAGGTAGATTGTAGCTGCAAGAAGTCATATATTGGTGAGACATCGAGACCAATATCAGTCCCAGTAGCAGATCATATGACTGCTTGCAAAAACCGTAAACCAGAAGAATCTGCGATAGCGGAACACTACCTAAAAGACAGGCGTCACAGAATTAGATGGAATCAAGCCAAACTCCTATCAAAACATCAAAATAGTTGGAAGAACCGAAAACTAAGAGAAGCCATTGAGATAAAACGACATAAGCCAGAACATAATCGTGATACAGGTTATTACATCCCTACTGTATGGAATGAACTACTTAAGTAACTTCAATGGTTTCCCATCTAATTAGTCAACTCTACTCCGTCTGTACCTCTTTAATGTCTTAATCTCTGTTATTTTAAATTATGAAATTCTTAATCTCTGTTATTTGATGTCTTAATCTACTGTTGTTCTATTTATAATTGTTATTTCTCTATATATATTGTTAGACTTGTTATTTTATTAAATTCTCTTGATAACACTGTCTGTATGAGCATGTGAAACGTTGAGTTAATAAATGTCAGGCATAGTATATCCATATAGTTTGTGTTTCTTTAACAATATTTTTCTTTCTATTCTCAGAAAAATTAAAAAAGATGGTCTAGATTTAGCAAAACAACACGCTTTTATAACTCCAGAGGATTTAACTAAATTAAGAGATTTTTTCCATCCCCTTTCTCCTTCCAATATTATATATAAAGTTTGAGTTGTTTTAAAATTAGGCTTTGCTTTACATGGAATGAAAATCAGAGACTGTTTACAAAAAACACATTCAGTGTGCAAAAGGACACTATAGGGTAATTCATTCAACAACAAAATTTTTTTCTTACAAAAATCATAGGGGAGATTTTAGTGATAAACCAGAATCTCTAAAGAGAATTTACGCCACAGATGGAGAAAATTCTCCACTTGCAGCAAACAGAGTTACGCGCCCCTTGTAGAGTTATCTTTCCTTGAATACGGGTAACGTCAAAGGCCTACTTTCGTTTTTAGTTTTAGCGGCGCGAAATTTTAAAGCTTCTTTAGGGATTTGTAAGACAAATGATGGATTTTAATGCAAACACAACAACAGAAGACATTCTTAATCTTAAAAAGAGTGAAATTCAAGAGTTTTTACGAAAACACAATGCTAAAATAAGTGGATCTAAGCAAGAATTAGCCTTGAGAGCGTTGGATACAAATAAAAATTTGTTTACACAACGGCAACAACAGTGCCCCGATAACCACGGTCTCGATAATGTTAATAAATCAACATCAAGCGAAGAAGCTGGCAAGGATGATCGGAAGATTCCTGATTAAAAGGAAACTCTTAGTGGCTGGACTAGTAATTTGCAACATCTACCCGACATTTCACATAAAGATCTCGAATCTTATCTCCTTCACAGTAGTCATCGCACAAACGACAAACAAAAAAATGAATTGTTATAGACAATACGTCCGCGGTTTCAATTTCTATAAGGAAGGTTACATTCATAGTTTAATAGTCAATAAAGTGAACGAAAACTACGTTTTTATAAGATCTAAGTGTTTTCCTTCGATGAAAAAAGGTACCTACATTCAGTGGATTCTGTGTAGAGTAGGCCAAGGTCTAATGGATAAAACACAGATTCTGAAAGCTGGTTGCACATGTCCTGCTGGGTATGATACACTGTATATTTTATTTCCTTTTTATCATATTTTTAAATTAAAAAAAGAACGAAGTCGGGCTGCTTGAATAACGAGTATAGGCTTTAAGTATGTAAGCCGACAATTTACGGGGAATTACTTTTGTTTGAGTTAAACAAATCTGATAAAATAACTACAGAACATAGCTCACAATTTAACTTCATCTACAAGTTGCTTTGTTTAGTGCCGTTTTTATCCCAATTTGCCGACATTACGACTTAAAACACAAGTGTTATCCAGGTCTGCCGGTCTGCTGTTTGCCATGGAGGACACACATTAGAGACAAGAAGAAATTCCAGTAACTTCAAAACCTTGTCAGTGGAACAAACCTAGTAAACGGAAACGCACAAACGATACTGTTGACAAGATGGCATTTAAGAAATTCAAATACGGAAAGCAGTCGTGTGAGAAGAAGTTAGAGAAGGAATATCCGATTATTAACAATGATTCTTTTTTCAAATCGCTCACAGGTAAACTTGCAAAAAATGGCTCAAACTGCGCCTTGCTACATTTAGTTGAACCAGAACCAGATCATGTTCCGGTTGAAAGCGATTTAAATGTCGGGCTTTATGAAGTTGTAATTACTTAAAACACATTAGCTATAAAACACAACAACCAGTAATCAATTTTGACCAGTATGTAAACCTAACCCCATCGGGGAAAACACAAGACGAATTTATAGACTTTGTAAGTCATACTCCTAATCATGTTATTAATGAAATTGAGGTGTGTACACGTGGTCAGTCCAAAAATGCAAAGTGGTTGGCGTGCAGGAAAGGTCGAATAACTGCAACCGTGTTTCATGACATCGTCAACAGACGCGAATCTACCACTTCAAACAAACTTGTAAATCGAATCCTTGGGGTGGGAACAAGTGACATTAATACTGCAAGCATTTCTTGGGGTAATAAGTTTGAAATCGTTGCAAAAAAGAAATTTATCACTCTTAATAAACTGCAGGGAAACAAAAATATTGAAATACAGGATGTAGGGATTTTTTTGTTGAAAGATCATGCATATATAGGAGCATCTCCGGACGGAATCATCAAATCAGCAGACAAACGCGAATTGATAGAAATAAAATGCCCATATAAATGGCGAAACGACACTGTAGATGATGCTTGTAGATCTAAGGATTTCTATTGTTTTGTTGAAAATAATGAGTATAAATTAAAACCATCTCATCGTTATTATACTCAGATTCAAGGACAAATGATGGTTACCAATATTCATTCTTGTAAACTAGTTATATTCACATTGATTTAATTGTCATTCCTGTAAAGTATGATGCCAAATTTTGCAGTGATATGCTGAAGAAACTTCATGTATTTTACAAGGAAAACATAATTCCTGCATTATATATCTAGGTGCTGATTACATGACAAATACGAAACCTCCTTATATTCCTCAATTGCTTAAAATTTATTAAAACGCAAATTTAAAGGGAAACTATCCTCTATTTAATCGATGATTCATCTAATAGATTGTGTTTTCCTCATCTCAACCCACCCAGCAAAAAAGATTTTTTATTTCTGTAACCCGAGTTATGCCCTTTAATTCGTGCAGGATGTGACGTCAATTCTGGTCTAGTCGCAAATACCCAGACGTAAATGAAAACTGTCTGACTGGTCATTTACATCTGGGTATTTGCGTCTAGACCAGAATTGACGTCACATCCCGTGTGAATTACAGGTCATTACTCGGGTTACAGAAATCAAATTTTTTTGTTGATAGGTGGGTTGAGATGAGGAATACACAATCTATTAGATGAATCATGGAATATAGAGGATAGTTTCCCTTTAACCAAAATGTTAAATTGCACGTCAAATTCTTAGGCCAAAAATGTGTACTGTACAGAGAGTTTTTATGCATATGTTTGAATGTGAAAATAAATAATTGTCAATTTCAGATGCATAATAATTATTAAAATAAAATCACAATTATGACACAATTTTATTTAGAATCTATACAACATAGTTAGTTTAAATAACATTCACAAACTGATTTTCATGACATTCACTGATGCTTATTTTACTAAAGGTGGGAGGAAATTTGTCAAAGCAGAACATATGAAGAAAATTTCATTTATCGAGTTGCTTAAACTCAGTGGAATGACTCCGTGCAATATTCGGAAGTTCTTAATTTGCTCCATCTTCCTTTCAACGTGAATCTTGGCTGATTCCATGCTTTATAAGATCTGGTTTTATGTTAACAAACCCTTTGTCAGCCATTACGGCATCTCCCGCCTTTAACTGATCATATAGGCCACAATTACGAGTTATCTCAACATCAGATGTGCAACCACCATAGATACAAGTGTTACTGCCCCTGTTTTGTTTATACCAATTAAGTCTTTAAATGTGCTATGTGACTTGTAGTTGGAATAAACTTTTATTGTCAAGTGACGAGGGTGTCTCGATAAAAATTTCGGTGCAATCCAAAACAATTTTAGTGTCAGGAAATTGTTCAAAACATTCGGGAACATACTCCTCCTCAGGTTTGCATTTTGGAATAAAAACTGTAGATTGAAGAGCAGGATATAGGTAAGTCAGCCATGAATTAAAAATACGTGAAACTGTAGACTCCGATACTTTAAATCTGTAAGCTAGGTCTCTTTGGAGCAGCCCAAGTCTGAGTCGCATTAATGTAAGGAAAAGGGAATCTTCCAGAGTAAGTGCGGGACGTTCGGAAATATGTTTTTCTATGCCATGAGTTTTGCAGGTGTCAAGGAGGGCGTAAAAAGTAGCTATATTTGGCAATCCTGTATAAAATGGTGCATCTTCATCTGATATACAGGACATCCTAATTTCTGGTCTTACGTCAGTCTGTACATCAATAGATCGAGTGGATATTTCTGTTTGACTTTTTAAGTGCTGAACTTGTTGATCAATACTAGAGCATAAACCTTGCTCTTCACTCGCAGAATAATGGTAACTGAAATAAGGAAATAAATAATAAATATATGTTTGAGTACAATATTAACATAATTTTTATAATTAGGTGGGAGGTCGAAGTAGGGGGGGGGCAAAGCCGAGGTAGGCATAGAAACGCCACTGAGCCACGTCCATATTATTTAGATTGTAATTATAAAAGTTCCTGTGAAATACTCTTGATACGTTCAGCAGAATCTCGTCACTTTTAGTATAATAACTCTCATCGGGTAAACAGCTTTCATTCTCTAAAAAAAAAAAGGCACAAAATATTAAATTCATCTGTATTTTTTACAGACCACTTACTCGCAGCAGGATTAAGAAAAATGTTCCAAATTACATACACAATTAAAACTGTCAGTTCCATTGGCCAGTTTTCAGTAGGCCCATATTAATCGTTTTGAGTGCGAGCTCAACACACGGAAACCCCCACCCCCTTGTAGGCCCAGTATTTACAGATTTTGAATTTTTGAATTTCTTATTTGATGCGATTTTGAAAGAGAATTAAATCAACTAACTCAATAGCCTAGTAGGCCTATGTCAATATTTTTCATTTTTGTTTATACACGTGCATATAGGCCTAGACTGTAGTACACCCAGCTAGATCTAGCCCTTCTTAGCACTAAGTAATGAAATAATAAATACCTTCCATTATTTCTTCGGTGTCTTGAGACCTGTTACTATTCTTTGTTGAACGTACATTCGTATCTTTTTGTGTTTTATGTGGTAGATGAAGAGTGGGCACTTTGTTTTTCCACGAACGACCATCCCCACCAGGAAAATGATCACTGCAAACGAACGTATTGCTAGTTGGACTGTAATTATTCCTGCTGATGGCTCTTATCCAGGCTGATTTAAGAGTCTTGTCTTTAGGCAAACTATGAAGCCTAACAATTTTTACCGGCCGACTTTTCCGCTAAAATTGTGGCACTGGGCTATGGCACAGTAGTCTTTACCCATATTAACATTAAAACTTCGCGCCGCTAAAACTAAAAACGAAAGTAGGCCTTTGACGTTACCCGTATTCAAGGAAAGATAACTCTACAAGGGGCGCGTAACTCTGTTTGCTGCAAGTGGAGAATTGTCCAGTATTTTCCTTTACACTTCTCTTAACAAAGCTGAACCAGGATAATGAATGTCTTTTTCAATACCCTCTTAAGAATGCTCATTTTTCTGATTCTGTGTGGTTTTGTAATAAACCAAAAGGCACCAACGCACTCGCTTCTTTAATTAAGAAGCTCTCAAAATTAGCAAATTTAAATGGTATGTACACAAATCTCTGTGTTCGAGCAACAGCGGTAAATCTTTTATCTCACGCAGGTGTCCAACTGCAAGTGCAAAGGTTTTAGCCCCGTTTAACGCTGGAAGAGATAGGCCTACTGTAACAAATGTTAATAACCAAGCTTTCCATAGCACAAGTGGCTTTTTTCACTTTCAAACTCAAATGTTACTATAAATAATTATTTTCAGTAGTTTAATGTTGTTAAATTTTTCCAAACCGTTTTATTACCAAATGTAATATATAATCATTATTTGTGAGCATAGTTTACTGTTGTTAAAATAATGTTAATGATAAAAAGGATGTCTTCTTTTTCATTCGATAGCGCACGTGCAGTTTGTTGTTATGTGCGTCATACTGCACCTAACGTCATAAAACCGAATATCCCATGTCTAAATTATCGATAAAAAAGAGTCCGGGAACAAAATAATCACAATTTGTGGTACAATTCCGATAAACACTTCTGTTTTAGATTTAGAGGGGGTTTATTCGATATTTAACCATGCTTGAATCATTAGATCCCGAGACCGCTTGTATTTTATGTTATCACTAACCTAGCGAGTTATTGATGTCATATATTTTTACTATTTATACTTGTTATTCTTGTTCCTTATCATAATCGTTTGATAAATATTACTGTATGTGTATTGAAAAGTTGCTTGAATTAAAGAGAAGTAGTATAAAAGTATAATTCCCCTTACACTGTATGACGTAACTTAGAGGTCACGTGAGATACGGCACGAGCTACCAGAAGTCATTAGGTAACCGAACGCTCTCGTGTCAAGACACAAAAAAGAAGTCGCTAACAATTTAGCCAACTTACTTTTATCACCGAAATACCTGGTGAATTCCAGTAAAATAACAGTAGTACACACAATTGTGTTTATTTGTGATTCATTAGAATCAACAGCTTGTAGCCTAGAAGATCTGATAATCGGTCAATTGTATTTCCAAAGGGAAAACTAGGCGCAAGGAAGATCCAATATGGCGTCTCCTTCAATGACAGCAAAAACTTCCACGATCTCAGACAGTTTTGATTTGGCAAGTGAAATTTTCGACAAAAACGCGAAAAGACGCAAGAATCTAAAACTGGTTGAACATAAGAATCAAAAATCTTCGGGAAATGTACCACCAACTGATAACACCACAACTGGTGCTACCGATGGGGGGGGGGGGGGGTAGGCAGAGAGATTGCCACAGCCACGGGTCTGATTGGCGCTAAAATTATTCAGAACGAAAATGACTTTAGGGAAAAATCCCGTCCATACTCAGAGGAAATGGCCTCGTTCAAGGCAGAAATGTTGAAAATACAACAAGAAGCAATTGTTAGTCTAAAAAAGAACATGCTGGACAATTTACGACTGTCGTCAATCATCATAGAAGACGACAGACTTGTTTACGATAAAAACAATAATGTCCGAAAGAGAAATGTGCATGAAATAAGTGATTCTGACGAGGATCTCCCTCTTACTCAAAGAGACTACGCCAAAAAACAAAAACTTGACGATAATATGGACGTGGTTAATCAAATTGACGAACTGCTGGCAAGCACTATCCCTAATCGTTGCGGCAGATCGGAACAGGATGGAAAGATCTATGATTCTTCTGATTTTGAAGATTTTCTGTGTGCAGAATACAATACATCTAAGGCCACCTATCAGCAGTAAACTTACAGAGATCATAAATAAACTTTTCTCTGGCTCTTTAACAGATGAAAAACTGAAAGAAATCTTGGAGAAATATCCAAGGCCACAAAATGTGGAGATTCTCAAGCCCTTAATTAACAGGGAAATTTGGCCCAACATTAAATCGACAACTTGCTTTGGCAAGTCTAATTGATCAACTTATTTTACTGCGAAAGCAGTCTGACAGCAAAGAAAGTACTGACAGTTTAACTAAAATTGTCAAAATATCTATGGATGCAATGACATTAATGGGCAAATCTTATCAGGGCATAAATCAACAAAGACGAGAAGCACTCAAACCTGATTTAAATCAGAAGTTTGATCAACTTTGTAGTGCTAGCATTGCAAGCGAACTGGGTCCTTCAAAATTCCTTTCTGGAGAAGAGCTGGGCAAGAGGATAAAAGACCTCAAAGAGGTAAACCAAGTAAGCTCCAATGTCGCTTCAACTTCAAGTAGTGGCCAATATCCTAGGCGATACACCAATTATAAGCCTTTTTTATACAATCGAAGGGGGACACAGTTCTCCCCCAAAAGGAAAAATCAGGCAATTCAACACAAATGGTCTGGGAAAGAAAAAAGAGAATATCAGAAGAGTTCACAGTAGATAGAAATTATTTAGTAAGTTCCACTTTAAATTCCAGTTGTTTAGATTGGCATCAATTTGTACAACATCTAATAATCAATCTCCCACTTATTTGTCAGCAATATAAGGCTGGAGAATTAAAAGAAAATTTAGATTATTGGAGAAGTATGACATCAGACATAAATGTAATAAAAGATGTAGCAGGTGTCACAATTGAATTGTCCGATTTACCTGACCAAAATAGAATATCTTATCCATATATGTTTCCTTCAGATAAGAAAATTAAAATCTCGTCACAACTTTCTGTAATGTTAGAGAAAGGCATAATTGAAAAGACAGTTAATGAACAAGTTCAATATGTCTCCAATATTTTTACTACGGACAAAAATGATGGTTCCTTAAGGAATTTAATGAATCTGTTGTGTACAGACATTTAAAAATGGAAACACTTTCTCAGGCATTGAATTTGATCACACGTAATTGCTACATGGCTTCTATAGATTGGTCTGATGCCTACTACTCTGTAAATGTGAATAAATTATACAGAAAGTTCCTTAAATTTAAATGGGAAGATCAATTATTTCAATTCACGTCTTTGCCTAATGGTTTTTCAAGTGCACCCAGACAGTTTACAAAGTATCAAAGGTGTTCTGTTTCAAATTTAAGGAAAAAGGGTCATTTGAACACTGCATTCATAGATGACAGTTTATTAGTGGGTGATTCCTTACATGACTGTAGAACAAATGTTATTGACACAGTCTGTGCCTCGTTAAAGGCTGGGTTTACAGTACATCCAACTAAATCAGTTTTTGAACTTTGCCAATCAATTACCTATTTGGGGTTTATAATCGATTCACATGCTATGATGACAAGACTTACCTCTGGGAAAGCAAAACAGTTGAAAGATGCTTGTACAAATTTAGTAGATCTGAAATCTGTAACAATTAGACAATTGGCTCAAGTTATTGGGTTCATGGTATCAACTTTCCCTGCAGTTAAATATGCCCCTCTCTTTTACAGGAGACTTGATAATTATAAAGCAGAATGTCTGAAGACCAATAAAGGTAATTTTGAGGCAAAAATTGAACTCCCTAATATGTGCATACATGACCTAAATTGGTGGATTACTAACATTGAGACACAAGAGAAGTCTCTTGAGAAAAGTTACCCAATTGTATTTTTGCAATCTGATGCTAGCAAAAAACCGGATGGGGGGGGGGGGGGAGTTTATATTAGTAAGCTTACTCTACTAACTTTTTGTAAAAATTGTTCATATACAAATTCAAATTGATAACACTACAGCTGTTTCATATTTGAAAAATCAAGGTGGTAAAGTAATGAGTTACAATAATTTAACTCGAGAAATATTTGATTGGGCAATTGAGAGGCACATTACGATAACTGCTTCTCATATCAAAGGCATAATTAATGTGGAGGCAGACAACCAAAGTCGTATATCACATGACAATGGTGAATGGTCTCTAGACCAGGAGGTTTTCTGTAGCATTTGTGAAAAACTTAAAATATCTCCGGAAGTTGATTTGTTTGCTTCCAGATTAAATGCTAAATTATCTAATTACTATAGCTACAAACCAGACCCATATGCAACTGTCATCAATGCCTTCTCTGTGCAATGGAATACATCTATATTTTATTGTTTTCCACCTTTTTGTCTAATAGGACAAATACTTTCAAAAATAGAGCAAGAAAGTGCCACAGGTATTTGAGTGGTTCCATGGTGGTCAACACAATACTGGTTCTCAAAAATGATGAGATTAATAATTAATTTTCCATTTGTTTTACCTAGGGTAGAAAGAGTATTAACTCATCCTTTGAAGCAAGTAAACAGAGACCTTCCTAAGATGAAATTACTGGCAGTGCACGTATCGGGGGATCTTATATTAACAACAAACTTTCAAAACAAGCTCAAGAAATCCTGTTATCCTCTTGGAAGCAAAGTACCAGAAAACAGTACGAAAGTTACATTGAAAGATGGTCTCGGTTCGTTTCTCAAAGGAATGTGGATACCCTTTCACCCCCTATAGAAAGTGTTATTGAATTTCTTACGTGCTTATATAATGAGAACTTATCTTTCAGTGCTATTAATTCAGCTAGATCAGCACTATCAACTTATTGATAATAAACCTGTAGGTACTTTACCTATTGTGATAAGGTTTATGAAAGGTATTTTTAATTTGAGACCAGCAATGCCCAGGAATCAGGTGATTTGGGATACTAATGTTGTGTTAAAATACTTGCAATCATTGTCTCCAGTAAAAACGATTTCTCTTCAAACGCTAACACTGAAATTAATTACTTTGTTAACCCTAATAACAGGTCAGAGAATTCAGACCTTTCATTTGATTGATATTCGTAATATTACTCTTTCAAAACAGTGATACCAGAATATTTATTAAGAACTAAAAGTTTTAGATCTGATGAAAATATAAGTAATAGGTTATTTTTAAGTTATGTGAAACCACATAAACCTGTGTCACGGGACACAGTAGCTAGATGGATCAAACTAGTTTTTCATCGTGCAGGTATTGATATGGATATATTTGTCCCATACAGTATTCGATCTGCTTCATGTTCAGCTGCTAGTAGAGCTTCCGTTCCTTTAAAATCTGATTTTAGACACCGCAGGATGGTCAAACGAGTCCACTTTCAGGAAATATTATAATAAACCTATTAACAACCACGGAGTTTTTTCAGAAATTTTTTTAGATTTAGTTAAATGATTTGGAGCATTATACAAAATATTATATCTGATCTTATATAAAGATTGATTGAAATTTACTAGTGTTTTATTGTTCGTAGTTGCAACTTTGAAAATCTCACGTGACCTCTAAGTTACGTCATACAGTGTAAGGAGAATTTAACAATTAAACGAGACTTACCTTGGTTAAGGTGAAGTTTGATTATAATTCTTCTTACACTGTTGACGTCCTTAGAGGTTAAGTGCCCACCCTTTATGTGGAGACCCTCTCTATTATGGGTTTGTGTATTAGAGGTTTTGCAACTTCTCACACTTTAAAGTATGACTTCTGGGAGTTCGTGCCGTATCTCACTTAACCTCTAAGGACGTCAACAGTGTAAGAAGAATTATAATCAAACTTCACCTTAACCAAGGTAAGTCTCGTTTAATTGTTAAATTATTTTGTTGTTAATTAAGTCTTATTATATATTGTCTGAAATGTAAATTCAAAGAATGATCAAGCTTCAATATATATCATGAAACGATATTTCAACTGAAGAATATCGTCATTGATATAAAATAGGAAGAAATACTCCGGAAATAAGCCAATAACATATCACTTAATTTACTCGTGTTTTCCGTTTTCTCGTGCGTAAATATTGTTCACAAGTTTAAGAATTGACATATTTTAACAAGGATATACTATCAATTGACTAATGCACCAATTGTTTATTAGTTCTACATCTACATTTCAACGTCAAGACATCTTGCACAATGAAAACGTTGACTGTTTTAATTTTCATGTGTTTCGTCAGTGTGGTTGCAGGTATGGTTTCAAATAATTTTGTTGATTCGTACTTGAGTGTGTACTGTTTCATGCATTTGCGTTACAGAGGTTTTAACATGTCATTTTGTCATTTTCGATTAATTTTCGATCACCTTAAGGTAAAGTTTGATTGTAATTCTGCCAACCAATCTAATGGTGCTAACGGGTCACACGAGATTGTATTACGCATTCGCTAGGATCAGGGTTCAACACTGCTGTATAATATTAAGACAATAGAGGGGTCACACGTGGGTAGGGAAAATCTGGAGGTAATCGTGTGACACCTTAGCACCATTAGATTGGTTGGCAGAATTACAATCAAACTTCACCTTAAGGTAAGTCTCGTTTAATTTTTAAATTCTACCAACCAATCCTGGTGCCCCACGAGATGTTCAAAGCTGTCTCTATATTCATACAGTAAAAGGTATCAGTAACTTTAGTTAGATATTTTAATAAACACAAATTACACTTAAACAACTTTCTGTTGTGATAATAATGTATCTTCATAATTAACAGTACTTGGAACAACACTTTTATTATAATATTTAGCAAAAGTTTAATCTGATGACCAGTCAGTCTTATTTAGAATAGTTTCAAGAGGCACTTGAAGTTTTTTAGCTGCAGACACACTAGCTGCTCTAGTACTATGGGTTTTATATATAGTTGTATCAATGCAAGCTTGATTCAGTCCATTTTTTATCCAACGACTAACAGTATCCCTTGATATCGAATGATGTGATTTTGAGCATGAAATAAGTAATTTAGTCTCTATCCCTCGCAGGTATAGTTCTGAGCAGATACTCATTCCGGGACATAATCGTCTATCTGGAGCATACGCTTTGAAACTGCTGAATTCTTTTCCGAGTCTAGACTGTTTAATATGCTGGGGTAATTTGAATATAACCCGATTACTAGAGACATTCATGTCATTAATGTTTAATAGATGTACACTATGTCCCCTTTAAGCAGAAACCAACACAAGCAAAATGACAAGTTTCATTGATAAATCTTTCAATGATAGTAATTTAACTGGTGATCATGTTTTAAGAAATTGCAATAAAATGTTCACCTCCCAAATTTGTTTATATTTTGGTTTCACAGGTTTATTTTCAAAAACTCCCTGCAAAAACCTCACAATAAGAGGGTGGTCTCCAATTGTAGAACCAGAAGTATCTATGATAGCCGACAACGAGCTTCGTGTCGTATCTAAGGCGCTATGACCTAAACCTTGGTTATATAAACTTAATAATAACTCCAACACAATGTCTACACTTGCAGAAAAGGGATTATTTTTTTCTTGGTCTGTAAATGTAAACCATTTATCCCAGAAAACCAGGTATTGTTTAACTGTAGATTTTCTCCAGGAATCCCATAACACTTTGATGACTCCTTCAGAAAATCGGGAAATGCTGCTAACTTTAAATCCTTCAGATGGGGATGACCGGTCTTGTCCCAAGGTAAATGTAGTCTGGTTTTTGCTCTTCTGATCTCTATTGGCCTGTCAATAAGAATATTTATTAGATGTGTGAACCATGATTGTGTGGTCCAAATTGTGGCAATAACAATTCCATTGGCCTCGTCTGATATAATTTTCTGAATACATTTTACAATAAGAGAAAAAGGCGGAAAGCAATAGAAATTTTCTAGACTCCAGTCCATTGAAAAACCGTTAATATGACATGCTTCTGGGTCATATTTCCAAACCACATATTTTGGAATTTTTCTGTTAAGGCGTGTAGCAAACAGATCAATACTAGGCTTGATACTGCAAGAAGATACAATCTGATCAAATATATTTTAATTTAATTACCATTCTGTACAGTCAGAAAAATTTCTTGAGGCCCAGTCAGTCGAAGTGTTTTCTGTTCCTTTTATATGCGTAATAGAAAATTGAATACATATGGACCAAATGGATTGGGCAATCATGTCACATGGTATTGAGTGTATTTCACTCATTTCCTTCAGGTTACTAACAGCAGTGGTATTGTCACACTGTATTAGTTAGTATTGTTATATGCTTTAACATAGACAGAGTAGACCTAGTTCTATTGCTTTCATTTCTAGAACATTAATATGGGTCTGTTTCTCTGCATGACCCCACGTTCCATTTGACTTGTGATCTTGTAAACATGCACCCCAGCCTAAATTGCTGGCATCAGTTCGAAGGATGAGCTCTGGATTACTTAATTTTAGGGATTTGTAAGAACCTTTTATATTAGACAGCCACCATTTAATTTGTGGCCTTTTCGGAAATGATCATTTTTGATTCAAAATTAAGTGCTTCAATGTTATCCCTTTCAATATCTCTGTTATAGAGCTTGCCATACTTAACAGCTGGGAAAGAAGCTACTATTTTTCCAATGAAAACAGCCAAATATCTAATCTTAATTGTTCAAAATATCTGCACTAATGTTAATAATATTTTCAGCTTTCTCATCATCCATGACAATCGTCATATCAGCTGAATTAATCCAAAACCCAAGAAATTTAATAGTTTTTGTTGGTATTTATTGTGATTTATCAAACCCACTGGTTTTAAAGAAAAGTCGGTTTTAAATAATTCATTTAGGACCCTCGGGTCTCAAATCATGTACAAATTCGTTTAAAAGTTTCTTGACTTTCTGAACCCAACCTTTCTCCATGAGCTCGCGCATTGCTCTAATCCTAGCGCATGCGTAACGCAATCTCGTGGGGCCGCATATAGCACCAGGATTGGTTGGTAGAATTGGTATCAAACGTAAACGGTTTTTAGCCATTTAGGTCCATTGACATTATCATCCACCACAGTGGCTGATGTGGAGGGCATGCAACCCATGTAAGAGTTCTTCATTAGGGGCTCACCCTGAACTGGTGGAATGAATTCATCATAATATTCATCATATTCATTTAATCTACTTTCAAGTTTTTCAAACTTGTCATTAAAAGTTTCATTCCTTTGTTTTGATCTCTGTCAAACCAGACAGTAAGTCTATTTCAGTTTCTGAAATTTTCTGTTTCTTAGCCTTACTGACTTTAACACCACTTTCTTTACCATTATATCTTCGGGAACGTTGCTATTCATAACTTGAAAATCTAGTTAAGGTGAAGAACCGCCATCGCTTTTCTTCTTATTTATATGTGTGTCGATCTCCATATTTGAAAGTGAAAGTAGGATCAATACTTCGAACACACCAACTTCAATGAAATAATTTTCTTCACACGATAAAACATTTTTGTGATTAACAAACCCACGGGTTTTAAAGAAAAGTCGGTTTTAAATAATGCATTAAGGACCCTCGGGTCTCAAATCATGTACAAATTCGTTCAAAAGTTTCTTGACTTTCTGAACCCAACCTTTCTCCATGAGCTCGCGAATTGCTCTAATCCTAGCAAATGCGTAATGCAATCTCGTGGGGCCGCTTATAGCACCAGGATTTGTTGGTAGAGTTGGTATCAAACGTAAACGGTTGACCAAAAAGTTTTTTTTAGCCTTTTTATCTTTTGGCTTTTGCGATACAAATTTTTGACAATCATTCTACATTAGCAAGTTTTTTTTTTCAAGCTGACTGGAGATGTGAGGCTTTAGGGGGCAACTGTCAAGACACGTTTGGAAGTTACTGTAGTGGTAGTTACCGTCGAAATTTGTGTAGTGGAAGTTACAGCAGGAGGTGCTGTATTTCAAGCTCCAGAGGTAAGTAGAAAATTTTAATTATTACGATAAGAGAATAGAAATATATTTAGCTTTGAAGGTTATAAAGTTTCATAAACTTACATAGTATTAATCAATTTACATCAGCACGATTTTTTTTCTTCAAGCTGATTTGAGATGTGAGGCTTTAGGGGGCAACTGTCAAGACACGTTTGGAAGTTACTGTAGTGGTATTTCCCATTATCGAAATTTTTGTGGTGGAAGTTACCGAAGGAGGTGTTGTATTTCAAGCTTCAGTGGAAAGTTGTAAATTTTAATTTTTACGATATGCAAAAAATTATGGTAGATTTTATCATGGGCGAGAAGTATAGAACCTGTTATGTACCGATTGTTTTGTACAAATTGCCATTTAAGTTCTAATTTGTGAAATATGCCACTATGATTTTCTGCTAATAGAGAATTTGTCTTGCTTGCTCTATTACTGGTTTTATTTAAGGGAGCAAAAAAGGGTGCTATGCCTGCAGTATTGTAAATATATTGAGTCCTATAGGTCTTGTTGTATTTAAGGCCTCAATCCAATGGGCCAATGGATTCCAATGACGGAATTTGTTATTTTTATCTAAAAATTGTTGTGGACACGATGGAGAGCTGGTTTCTTGATAGATTTTGACGAAACTTGGTGTGAGTCTTATTAATCATCCAAGGATAAAGTCTATTAAAAATCAGACCAATCGAAAAATATTTTCTATGAATTATTGTTCTTGAATTGTTTGTGGACACGATTTAAATGAAATTTGGTATGGTTGTTTGTAATCACTCAAGGATGAACCCTATTAAAAATCGAAATTATTTACCACGAGTTATTGCCCTCGTTCTTGAATTCTTTGTAGACACGATAGAGAGCTGGTTTCTTAATGGATTTTGACGAAACTTGGTGTGAATCTTTGTAATTATTCAAGGATAAACCCAATAAAGACTCAGATCAATCGAAAAGTATTTTCTATGAGTTATTGCCCTTGTTCTTGAATTCTTTGTGAATACGATAGAGAACTGAATTTTTTATGGATTTCGACGAAACTTAGTGTGAGTGTTTGTTATAACCCAAGGATGAAGCTTATTAAAACTCAGACTAATCGAAAAATATTTTAATAAGAGTTGCCCTTGTTCTTTAAAACGCGTCTGCCTTTGTTCTTGAATTTTTTGTGGACACGATAGAGAGCTGGTTTCTGAATGGATTTTGATGAAATATAGTGTTAGTGCTTGTAATCACTCAAGGATAAATCCTATCGAATATTAAACTAATCGAAAAATATTACTATGAGTTATTGCCCTTGATCTTTAATTCTTGATTTCCTTGATGGATTTGGATGAAATTTATTGTAATATATTTAAAATTCAAGAAAACCCTTTCATTTACCTATAATACTTGTTAAAACTCCCTGACAAATTGGCTGCCATTATAAATGTGGGCGTATTACGATGGCCATCGCTATTTTTTACAAAGTTTCAACTGCTAGAATCATAATCTTGACCCAGTAAGCCACATAGCCGACATTAAACATTAACATTCGAGGTTGACACATTGCTTTAAAAAAAAAATAATCTTCATTATCCTATACACTTCAAAATAATTCTCACCTCAACTGTCACAAAAGAATAATCCAATACAAATGAACAAATCAAATAAATTCAAGTATTAACATATTAGTATCGTTATCTTTTAGGATCATGTTCTGGGAGTGAAGCAGCTTGTAGAATTTTGGAGCTCCATAACAGTGGTGACATTACTCTTCAGAATCGACATCCTTCTGGAGTAAATGATGAGGCTTTTCCTTTACTCAACATACAAGATGCTTGTAATGGAAGAGAATCGAAAAGATCGAGGTAAATCAAACTATAGATTCCCACGATTAATAAAAAAAAGTAGATTAATTTTTATCAGTTAATTATAAGGTAGTGGTAAGCTTCAATGGGTGTTGAGCTTCAATAGAACAAACATAATTGATCAGGCAAGTTTCAATTGGATGGATAATGACCTGAATAAAACGAACAATAGATCAGGTGAGCCTCAATGAAGTTTCAATTGAACGATCGATAGATCAGATAGGTTTCAATAAGATGAACAATAGATCAGGTAAGTTTCAATAGAATAACCGATTTATAAATGGGACGAACAAAATATCGGGTAAGCATCAATAAAACAAAAAATAATTGATCAGATAAGTTTTCAAAAGGACGAAAAATGACCAAGTATATCGAGCAATATGCCATTTAAGTCTCAATAGAACAAACAATGGGTCAGGAAAGTCTGAATAGAGATCAATTAATCCCTTAATAATGTGAATACTACATCAGGTAGGCCTCGATAAAACGAACAGTAGATCAGGTCAACCTAAATAATAGTAACAATAGAAAAGATAAACCTCAATAAAACGAACAAAAGATCAGGTACTGAGAGAATCAGTAAGACGAACCGACAGGAAGCTGTAATCAACTTATTGACATCCACAATTTAGGAAAGGAAGTCATTTATGGAGCGACTGTGGTTAAAAACGATGAACCCTTATGCAAAATGTGAAAATATTTATTAGGATGGCCACTTTCTGTTTCTAGCATACTATAAGGCACAATTCTTAACAATTCTAGAAGAAACCTAGGATGAACTCTACTGAAAATATAAAATCATTATGGAATATCGTGGAATATTGCCTTTTTTCCTTGAAAACACGTTTATTTTTTAGCTAGCACTCATTTACATGACACAATTCACTATTGATCAAACGTTTACTGATTTTTACAAATGAACGCACTACTATGTGACGAGAGGATTTTGAATCAAGATCAATCTGGATCAACGTATCAGATCGTTTTATATCATTACATGTCGCCAGTTATTATATCTAATTCGAGCGCAAATCATAACCAACCAAATGTCCATTTCCGAACCAAAGAATCAGACCTTCAGACCCGATACGGTCGGTACAAATAGGGATGCTGGATAAATGTTGAATAATCCACATAAATTCAAAATGGGGAAATATTTTCAATTTTGTTACCAAGAAGGGGTAATGAAGTGGCGCCCCCACTATTTCGACTGGATCGCACGACGGCTGGAGTGAGCCATGTCAGATCAACACGATTTTGATCGTAGGAAAGTTTTTGACAACTGAATATAATCGTCACAACCAACATCAAGATAATCACGAAATACCCAATATTAAGACCACAATAATTTCAATCCTGTAGCGAATCCTGATTGTTGGAACCTATCATTTTTCATGTTTACAAATTTTAATTTAGTTATCAGTGTAGAGAGTGTAGATCAAGGCCTGCTCCTGGTGGCTCAGTTTGTATTGATAGCAGAATATTATCATATATTGAGGCTATTGCAGAATTACATTCAGTTACGGTAAGTATCAATTTGGGCTAATTTGAATCTAGGTCAGTGCATGATTCTTGGTAAATAAACTGTTCAGACACGTGACCGTCATTGAGTTTTTGGGCAAACTTTAATATAACAAGACCACTAAGACTAATCAGGCGGTACAAAAAGTGTGTAGGAAATGATTGATTTAGACATCAGATTTGTTTTACGATATACAATATACACACTAGAAAATGCTGATAATTTACTATTTTCATTTTTAGATAACCTCCATTACTGGTGCCTGTCACAGTTGTACTTCCAAGCATTACTTTGGCAGGGCGGTAGATGTCCGTCGAAATGGGCCATACTCCTCTTATGTCAATAAATGCAACGAACTTGGAGGTAGGGGTATCGACGAGGGAACCCATATCCATTGCCAGTTTAGTTAATTCTCTGTAATTTGAAATAAATATAATGACTGTTATACTTTCCTAAATTATAACCTGCATGGGTTTGTCTATGAATAAACTTAACTTTTATCATAAAATCAATGCCTCATAGAATCCCTAAAGGCCGAACGATTATCTCTGACTGTGGGTTTGAGTCTCATGCAGTGTCAGAATACATTGATCATTTCTTACTACCACTAGCATGTCAACATCGAGACTACCTTAAAGACACAACTGACTTTGTCAATAAGATAAAAAATCTCCAAGATCCTTCAAAAGGGGTGTCTATAAAACGAAGATTGAAGATGGAAGACCTCTATAAAACGAAGACCCACTCTACTATAAAACGAAGACCCACTCTACTATAAAACGAAGACCCACTCTACTATAAAACGAAGACCCAACTATAAAACGAAGACCCACACAACTATAAAACGAAGACCCAACTATAAAACGAAGACCCACTCTACTTTAAAACGAAGACCCACTCAACTATAAAACGAAGACCCAACTATAAAACGAAGACCCACTCAACTTTAAAACGAAGACACAACTATAAAACGAAGACCCACTCAACTATAAAACAAAGACCCAACTATAAAACGAAGACCCACTCTACTATAAAACAAAGACCCAACTATAAAACGAAGACCCACTCAACTATAAAACGAAGACCCAACTATAAAACGAAGACCCACTCAACTATAAAACGAAGACCCAACTATAAAACGAAGACCCACTCAACTATAAAACGAAGACCCACTCTACTATAAAACGAAGACCCAACTATAAAACGAAGACCCACTCTACTATTAAACGAAGACCCAACTATAACTATCTGATACAAGATTTAAAGTGATACATTACTTAGGATTGCTGTATTTTTATGATTATGATTATGTCGATTAGACCTTTTCTTTCTAGATGCCACCTGTGTAATACAGAATACAATTGAAGTGAAATCAGGACAAAGGGTTTAGAAAATGTTTAATAGAGATAGTCATTTTTGCATAAAATGAAGTATAAACAAATTTTCCTTCAATGTCAGAACTTCAAAAAGAATTAGTCTTGGTATCTGATTTTATTGGGTGTGTGGTCAGCGTTAACAATTGTTTGTCCTTTTAGTTTACAGAAAAGTGCAGTAAAAGTCTGTTTCTGCTTTTCAATTGCAGATATTCTTTCTTTCCTTTTGATATGTGATCAGGTTATCCACATTAACCTTCACTTCAAAGGCTATGTTTCCTGTTGGGAGAAAGTAAAGATTGGTTTGTCGTTCTCTTTGGGCTAATAAAAAACCAATTGCCTCATCAGAAACAGTTTATTAGGATGTCGTTCACTGCAAATCAATTAAAAACCGTATCATCCAGCTTAATACTGGATGATACGGTTTTGTACATGGACCTTAGTGTATTATACATTTTGCCTTATAAGCCTTTTGAGATAAGTATTTCCATCAACTTTTGACGATTTACAGAATCGAATGCTTTGGAAAAATCCACGAATAGGCTATATATTCTGCCTGTAGGGCGTGAAAGGTATTTTTGTACAAGTCCATGTAGACTGAATATCTGGTCTACAGTGGAGTATCCAGCCCTGTACCCTGCTTGGGCTTCTTCATATTGATGTGTACACTCAGACCATTCTTTCAATCTGTTGTTTAAGACAGCAGTGTAAATTTTACCAAGATTATCAAGTAAAGAGATTGCCCTATAATTGTTTTTATCAGATTTCAACCCTTTCTTAAAGACAAGAGTAATTAGACCTTTGGACCAAGATTCAGGAAAATGTTTACTGTCAAAAACGGCATGAAACAAAAGCGTTATAGCTGGCACAATAATTGCAGAGGTTGTTTTAAGGAAGTCAATGCCAATGCCGTCTGGTCCAGGGGCCGTGCCACTTTAGATTGGTTTGTCGTTCTCTTTGGGCTAATAAAAAACCAAATCAGAAACAGTTTATTAGGATGTCGTTCACTGCAAATCAATTAAATACGTACAATTATTATTTAACTACATACACAAAAGTTATAAGTTATTAAATTGACAAATACAATAGAAAATACTGAAACAAAACGAAAGATAAGTAAGCTACTTACTGAATATTGGCAGTTCCCAAAAAAGAACGTAAAAATTGCTAGAAGCAATAATAGAGAAACAAAATTAAATATACGTCTCAAGTAAAATTAAGTTTAGTTTAGTTTATTTCAGGTAGGTAATGTTGGCCGAAGCCATAGTTACAAAGAAATACATAACAATTGTACAATATCACAGAGGTTTGGACTTCGCTTAACATGGACGCACACACACTTTCAACATCTTAATCAAGTAGTTATAACTACTATTTAATACATAATACTCATCATGATATGTGATACTAGTTCTGGTTGTTTCTGACCTCGAAAGCTAGATCAATATATCTTGAGATGGAGCTTAAAATACTGTTGTTAGTTATATTACAAATTTTTCTGTAATTTTCTGTAGCAAATCTCTTGTCTAGGTACCTTTTTGGAATGTACATTTTTCTTGTAGCTTCTAATTTATCACAAATCAGCATGAAATGAATAATATCCTCACACTGGGAGTCGCATAACAGACAATTAGAGTCTTTACATTGTTTCCGTATAAAAAGGTTCTTAGCCAATGGAAACAGGTTAAGCCTTAATCTAGTTATATTTCTTTTCTGATGAAAACTTATATTAGAAGTCAAGTAAGACTCCAAACTTATGCAGACCTTAAAATGCCCGTAATTAGTTACGCTATTACTTTCCAACAGTTTTTCTGACCATTCCTGTAAATTAATGTCTCTTAGACGTTGTTTAAAGTCATGTACAAATGCATTTATCTGGTCTATGGTGTCGCAGTACCAGAGAAAGCCATAACCTAGTGAGAACAATAAGAATCGTAATTGGGTAGCCCAGTTATTTCGACCTGCTGAGTCATGCTGTTTCAACATGTTGTATACTTGTTTTGGGTATCTTGTCAGAGGCATATTCACTAACTTACACCAGTACTTAATACAAAGTGACATATAAAATACACTTAAAGGTGGGCGGCCACATTCACCTAAAGTCCCTAAATTTGTGTTGGTTTTATGAATGCCTAGAGTGAATTTGCAGAAGCTAGTGTGCACTTTTTTCTATTTCAGGTCTGAACTGAAAGCCCCAAACTTGAGCTCCATAGGTTAATATGGGTTTAATTATTGCGTCAAAAATTTTGAACATAATTGAGATAGCTGGATGTCCAGTTTTAATAATTAGAGCCTGAATGGGAATGAGAGCCTTTTTTGCTTTTGCGGCAAGATCACTTAGGCATTTCGACCAAATTAGTCTAGATGAGAAGCAAAGACCAAGATAATTATAATAGGTCACAGTACATAATTGTGTGCCCTTAATATACCATTTTTCATTTTTTCGCAATCCACCCCCATTTCGGAATACAATGACCTTTGTCTTTTCAGTGTTAACACTTAAATTAAATTTCAGACAAAATTGTTCTAGGATATTTATCTTCCTTTGAAGTTCTCCGACAGCATCTGCCAATAAGGACAGGTCGTCTGCATACAACAAAAGTAAGATGTCATTAACCTCTTGAACAGTAAAAATACCCTTCACATTTTCTGTGTCTTGCAACATATATATAAGCTCGTTTATATAAAAACAGAATAACAGTGGACTAATTATACAGACTTGACGTACCCCTGTATTACATTGAAAGAATGGTGTAATAGAGTTACCGAGCTAAATGCTGGATGATACGGTTTTGTACATGGACCTTAGTGTATTATACATTTTGCCTTATAAGCCTTTTGAGATAAGTATTTCCATCAACTTTTGACGATTTACAGAATCGAATGCTTTGGAAAAATCCACGAATAGGCTATATATTCTGCCTGTAGGGCGTGAAAGGTATTTTTGTACAAGTCCATGTAGACTGAATATCTGGTCTACAGTGGAGTATCCAGCCCTGTACCCTGCTTGGGCTTCTTCATATTGATGTGTACACTCAGACCATTCTTTCAATCTGTTGTTTAAGACAGCAGTGTAAATTTTACCAAGATTATCAA
This sequence comes from Nipponacmea schrenckii, assembly GCA_030562195.1. NCBI lineage: Eukaryota > Metazoa > Mollusca > Gastropoda > Lottiidae > Nipponacmea > Nipponacmea schrenckii. Next base: position 33,342,954 of record JAUJPP010000007.1, read on the forward strand.
GTAAAGAGATTGCCCTATAATTGTTTTTATCAGATTTCAACCCTTCTTAAAGACAAGAGTAATTAGACCTTTGGACCAAGATTCAGGAAAATGTTTACTGTCAAAAACGGCATGAAACAAAAGCGTTATAGCTGGCACAATAATTGCAGAGGTTGTTTTAAGGAAGTCAATGCCAATGCCGTCTGGTCCAGGGGCCGTGCCACTTTAGATTGGTTTGTCGTTCTCTTTGGGCTAATAAAAAACCAATTGCCTCATCAGAAACAGTTTATTAGGATGTCGTTCACTGCAAATCAATTAAATACGTACAATTATTATTTAACTACATACACAAAAGTTATAAGTTATTAAATTGACAAATACAATAGAAAATACTGAAACAAAACGAAAGATAAGTAAGCTACTTACTGAATATTGGCAGTTCCCAAAAAAGAACGTAAAAATTGCTAGAAGCAATAATAGAGAAACAAAATTAAATATACGTCTCAAGTAAAATTAAGTTTAGTTTAGTTTATTTCAGGTAGGTAATGTTGGCCGAAGCCATAGTTACAAAGAAATACATAACAATTGTACAATATCACAGAGGTTTGGACTTCGCTTAACATGGACGCACACACACTTTCAACATCTTAATCAAGTAGTTATAACTACTATTTAATACATAATACTCATCATGATATGTGATACTAGTTCTGGTTGTTTCTGACCTCGAAAGCTAGATCAATATATCTTGAGATGGAGCTTAAAATACTGTTGTTAGTTATATTACAAATTTTTCTGTAATTTTCTGTAGCAAATCTCTTGTCTAGGTACCTTTTTGGAATGTACATTTTTCTTGTAGCTTCTAATTTATCACAAATCAGCATGAAATGAATAATATCCTCACACTGGGAGTCGCATAACAGACAATTAGAGTCTTTACATTGTTTCCGTATAAAAAGGTTCTTAGCCAATGGAAACAGGTTAAGCCTTAATCTAGTTATATTTCTTTTCTGATGAAAACTTATATTAGAAGTCAAGTAAGACTCCAAACTTATGCAGACCTTAAAATGCCCGTAATTAGTTACGCTATTACTTTCCAACAGTTTTTCTGACCATTCCTGTAAATTAATGTCTCTTAGACGTTGTTTAAAGTCATGTACAAATGCATTTATCTGGTCTATGGTGTCGCAGTACCAGAGAAAGCCATAACCTAGTGAGAACAATAAGAATCGTAATTGGGTAGCCCAGTTATTTCGACCTGCTGAGTCATGCTGTTTCAACATGTTGTATACTTGTTTTGGGTATCTTGTCAGAGGCATATTCACTAACTTACACCAGTACTTAATACAAAGTGACATATAAAATACACTTAAAGGTGGGCGGCCACATTCACCTAAAGTCCCTAAATTTGTGTTGGTTTTATGAATGCCTAGAGTGAATTTGCAGAAGCTAGTGTGCACTTTTTCTATTTCATGTCTGAACTGAAAGCCCCAAACTTGAGCTCCATAGGTTAATATGGGTTTAATTATTGCGTCAAAAATTTTGAACATAATTGAGATAGCTGGATGTCCAGTTTTAATAATTAGAGCCTGAATGGGAATGAGAGCCTTTTTTGCTTTTGCGGCAAGATCACTTAGGCATTTCGACCAAATTAGTCTAGATGAGAAGCAAAGACCAAGATAATTATAATAGGTCACAGTACATAATTGTGTGCCCTTAATATACCATTTTTCATTTTTTCGCAATCCACCCCCATTTCGGAATACAATGACCTTTGTCTTTTCAGTGTTAACACTTAAATTAAATTTCAGACAAAATTGTTCTAGGATATTTATCTTCCTTTGAAGTTCTCCGACAGCATCTGCCAATAAGGACAGGTCGTCTGCATACAACAAAAGTAAGATGTCATTAACCTCTTGAACAGTAAAAATACCCTTCACATTTTCTGTGTCTTGCAACATATATATAAGCTCGTTTATATAAAAACAGAATAACAGTGGACTAATTATACAGACTTGACGTACCCCTGTATTACATTGAAAGAATGGTGTAATAGAGTTACCGAGCTAAATGCTGGATGATACGGTTTTGTACATGGACCTTAGTGTATTATACATTTTGCCTTATAAGCCTTTTGAGATAAGTATTGCCATCAACTTTTGACGATTTACAGAATCGAATGCTTTGGAAAAATCCACGAATAGGCTATATATTCTGCCTTTAGGGCGTGAAAGGTATTTTTGTACAAGTCCATGTAGACTGAATATCTGGTCTACAGTGGAGTATCCAGCCCTGTACCCTGCTTGGGCTTCTTCATATTGATGTGTACACTCAGACCATTCTTTCAATCTGTTGTTTAAGACAGCAGTGTAAATTTTACCAAGATTATCAAGTAAAGAGATTGCCCTATAATTGTTTTTATCAGATTTCAACCCTTTCTTAAAGACAGGAGTAATTAGACCTTTGGACCAAGTTTCAGGAAAATGTTTACTGTCAAAAACGGCATTAAACAAAAGCGTTCTAGCTGGCACAATAATTGCAGAGGTTGTTTTAAGGAAGTCAATGCCAATGCCGTCTGGTCCAGGGGCCGTGCCACTTTTGGCATTATTAATGCAGACAGAGACTTCATGCTCAGATATTGGGCTGTTCAAGTGGTCTAGTCCATTTAAATTATCGCCTATTTCTATGCAAGGCTCCTCATCGTTGAGAGGAGTGGAGTTTATGTCGACATTAAATAGATTGCTAAAATATTTTCGCTTGGTGTGATTGACTCACAGATAATACTTTTTTTACCTTTAACATTTTTGAGAGTGTTCCAAAAGCTGGTAGCATCGTTAAGATTTCTCAGAAGTTTGTCATACATGTCTTTTTGGTATGCCTGTTTCTTGCTAAGACAAAGTTTTTTGAATATTTTGGTATATGTCTTAATAACATTTCATTTGCCTGTGATTTAATAAAGGTTTGTAAATTGACCAAGGCCGACTCAATGTTGCCATTAAGCATTAAAATTTTTTGGAAATCATTATAAAATTCATCAAATTTGTTCGCAACATTATGCTTAAATTGGTCGGCTTTTGTCGCATTCCAAACTTATTTGTGATATGATGTACATATGTTCTCTGCCTCCACACTTGCAAGCGGACAGGGTCCATGGCAAAATTTTAATTCGAGGGATAGGTGGTCTGACTCTGATCTAGCCTCAACTTTGAAAAAGTCGATTTTATCAAAAATATCTGTGGACGCAAGAACATAGTCAACCACTGAGGCCCCATAATATTTTATGCAGGTAAGATTCCCTCGAGAATAGACCCATAAGCGAAGTGAAGTAGTGAAATGTCACTTGCTTGGTTAAAATTTCGCGGCTAAGCCTATTGAGCGACGGTTTCTTCGCTTCACTTCCATCAAAGCAAAATTTCGCTCAAGTGACTTGAAATTGCAGCTTGGTCATTCAAAAAGGCAATTTTTTCCTCCAAATTATATGAAAATCCCAATTAAATGAATTTTCATACAGTGTTGATTTCGCATACATATACTATAGATAAGACTTAAGGTTAAATACCAAACAAGTTTAATGAATTAATAAAGTGTCCAACTGACAATTAACATTTCTAAATTAAAAAATGATAGCACTGGCAAGATACGCTATTTGAAGGATGAGTAATTCAATTTCATTTTCTCATTAAGCTACAATTAGACGTGTACAAATGTATGACACAACAAATTTAGTTCATTTTGTGAAAAAGTCTGAAATTGTCGTGAATGAAACTGAGATAGTTCACTCGGCATGGGGCAATAGAACTTCGTTTGCCATTCAAAATGAGACCACATGATGAAAACATATTTTCAACTGGCACACTCGATGGGTTGACACATAGGTATCTCCTTGCAATGTTTGCAAGATTTGGATAGACTTTGCAGTTTTCTTTCCAGAAGGTAATTAGATTTTCGTGTGGCACTGGAGGAGGGGGTGCTGCAACATATTGAAGAACTTCCGTTTTTTGACACGAAGTTATCATGACAGAAGAATCCACTGATGCTCTGAAACGATCGAGTAATTTCTGTCTTTTCGAAGTTGCTGTACTTTCGGGTGATGCCATATTTGATGACTTTCCTTCCATTGGGTTTTCTGTCAAATCTGGCATCTCATCAACAGCTTGTATTTTCCCCTCCAACAATTCAACTTTAGTCTCTGTTGACATGTTAACAAAGTCTTTCATTGCAGGGTCTAATAAAGCCACAACTTGTACTGCCTCTGTAATTGGCAACCTTGTTTCTAATTTGCTGGCAACCAGTTCTTTGGCCTGTCGAATTGCTGGGTGTTCATTTCTGTTGATTTTGGTAACATTCTTTTTGATCTCTTCTTTGATCAGTATTGTGAGGCTAAGATTGGGTTGGCAACCACTGACAAGCTCAGTAAACTCTTGGAAAGGAGTGAGAAATTCCCGAAGTTCCAGCAGAAGTTCTTTCTCAGATGCAGTAAGCATTAAGTCTCGGTGTCCCAGCCTCTTAAGAGCCTCATTGGTTTCTGTAAAAAGATACAGTATGCTGCTAATCATTGTTAGACAGCTATTCCACCTTGTCACGATGGATGACTTCAATGTTTTGTGACCTGACTGAACATCTGCCTCAATCTCATTTTCCAGGGACTCAACAGTAAATGCCTCATCGAGGCTTTGCTCATTTTGAACCATTTCAATTTTTTGGAGCAAGTTATCCATGACCTTCCGATCGGCCGTACTAGCTACCTCATCCGCAATGATATGCCCCTTGAAGTGTAACGTTGTGACAATCTCCTTGCAGCGAAGGAGAACGTCTTTAATTGTGTCTACTTTGTTGAGTGAATCGGTTGTCAGTAGCAAATGAAGACAATGTGCAACACAGTGATGGTACTGCTCAACTCTCAACAGATCACCTACAAAAATCACAAAATACACATCACAATCTGCACAGATCGCGGATCACAAACTACACAGATCACAAACTTACTTGCAGTAATATTTTGCATCCACCAGAATAGGTGAGTGAAGGCCTTCATTTTCCGCGCCTTGCATGAACAAATGGCTAAAATAAGGCCAGCATTTGGCCTGTCCAGGCATGGTTGAATTCTCCTTTGGCTTGATGAATAGCTTTTGAATTTCGCTTTTCTCTTGTCTCGTGAGTGGTGAGGTGCTTGTATTCAGATTAGTTTTTCTTGACATTTTCTCGTCTATTTCTCAAAATCTTACTTGACCCAATTCGAACACGTGGGTAACGTAGTTACGTCACTACAACAGACTTGCGCAAGAGTAAAGAATCTGACTATGAATTATGAAACCTGGTACTGTTATTTACTTTATATGATGGAATATTAATATTATCATGATGTTTATTATTATTACAGACATAATATATACCCTGTGTAATATCAGCAATAAACATGGGAAATAAAAAATTATAAGGCAGACGATGACGTCATGACGATTCACAGAGGAGGTCAATAGACTGTACAGACGGATAGTTTTTGTGAAACAGTATACTTTTCAAACTAGTAGCAATTTTCTGTATACACTGCCACCTTAAAGATTTATATTTACAAAAATTAGGTTGAAAAATTTTAACGGCGGCTTGACATAAATTCGGCGGTTGCTTGAAAATCCAAATGTCGTTTGCGGCGGTGGCTTCGATTGACGGCTTACAGGTCTACTCGAGAATCATCATGGAATCTGCCGTTTGCAATGTGGATGCCGAAAGAGGCACAAACTGATAAGAGTTCAAGTCCATATGCATTCACTTGTGGGTCTTGTGAGTTTCTTGGTCGGTTAAATGTATCAACTTCATAGTCTGCATTTTCTAACACTGATATATATTTGGTCCTGATGTATAAAATCTTGCAATTCTCCGGTACGTGCATTAAAGTCACCTCCCACTAGAAATGAGCTATTTGGAAACTTCGAGTTAATTAGTAATAACTTTTCTTCGAAATCGTCAATTCCACTTCTATCTTCATGAATTACTGAGGTATCTGGGGCAATGTACACACATCCAAAAATGATATCATTTTCACAACCGAAAAATTCTTTGTGTAATTTCAAAAAAATTGATTCACTAAACTCGTTGAAGATTCATTCAATTCCTGGAAGTAATGCGGTTCTTACTAGTGTGATGACACCACCTCTTCTTTTCCCGTTTCCCCTTATGCAGTTATAAAGTGAGTGGAATGGAAATTTTTCACTGATATCTATCTCTCCACACCAAGTCTCCACCAAACCTACAATATCAAATCCTTTAAGGTAATTAATGTATTCACCAAACTCAAGTTTTGGTTTTAGTCCATTAGTGTTCCAAAAAACAATGTTCAGGATGCCATGTTGCCTTGTCTTAAGATGCTGATTTTCGTCTCAAAATTCCAAATCTTCTAGGTTGTAAAGTTTTCGGTTTATCATGAGTTTATCATATTTCAATGTCGCTTCCTGACCCTCTTCCCGTGCTGCGAGCACATTTTTTTACCATTTTTTTTCCGTTTCTGTCGAACCAAATAAGAAAAATCATTTGACACTTTATAGTTCTTGTCCTTTAAATCCATCGCTTTTGCGTATACAAGTTTCTTGTCCTTGAGTTTGGCTAACCTGACCATTATTGGGTTCCAGTGAGAGACTATCTATTTGTAATTTTTCTGAGAAAAATTCTCTCACCTTGTTTTCAACCTGGGAGGAGTTATCTGCCTTTACTCCATATATCAACATGTTGTTTTGTCTCCATTTATTTTCACTTCTGTCAATCTTCTCTTCTAGTCTCTCACAAACCATTTGGCTTCTTTTGATTTCTTCTTTAAATCCGTCATTTTCCTTTCTCAAAGTAAAATTAATGACTGTAGTATCAAAGTCAATACGTGTTAAAACTCAAAGTGCTCAATGACCAGCGCATGAGCAGAAAAAATAAATAAATAAATACTGAGTTTTAATTACTCTTGAATAGAAATAAAGAAGTACACGCGCGTAGTTCGAAAGATTCTCTCCAGAGATAACATTCCCCCACCCTGAGCAACAAGCTCAAACAACGAAGGCAAAACAAAACAAAATATAAACATACTAGAAACATAGTTATAACAAACAGAAACATAAATACATATGCATATAATATTTGTACACTAATAACTATACATGTACTTTGCAGTGAAGACACACAGAAAAATTGATTAAACTTAATTAATTAAATGAGCGCCACCAATTAATTTGCTCCTTCAAGCAAAACCAATTTATTTACGGGCCTGACAAGAGTGGATGAACGTGTTTTTACAGTGACAGAACGCACATGACCATCGCGACTGACTTTTGCCTCATGTACTAAGGCAAGCGGCCATAACGAGAGTGGCAATGCCATATCTAAGACCAGAACCAAATCTCCTACCTTAAGATCTCGTTCGACTGTATTCCATTTATGCCTCAGCTTTAATGTAGGTAAATACAGTTTTAGCCACTTCTTCCAAAAGACATCAGAAAGATGCTGAACATATTTCCACCGAGATTGATAATAATCTCTTGTTGAGGATATAGTAAGAGGTTTAGCATGTGAACTATTAATCAGGAGAATATTATTAGGAGACAATGCTGTAATGTCAGGGGGATCGTCACTCAATTTCGTTATAGGGCGTGAATTCATTATGTATTCTATTTCAGTGAAAAGTGTAGAAAGTGCATCGAAAGAGAATGTTTTAATTGATAAAGACAGCGCATTAAACACCCTACGAAAAACGCCAATAAGGCTTTCCCACACGCCACCGAAATTAGATGCATTTGGTGGATTGAAATGCCATTCTACATTATTCCATAGAAAAAAGGAAGATAGTTTGCTGCAAGAATTCCATTTATTGACAGACAAACGGAACTCATTATTTGCACCCACGAGATTAGTACCATTATCGGAATATATCTTCCTCGGAGTCCCTCTTCTGGATCGAAATCTGACAAAAGCTTTAAGAAAACTATCAGCGGATAAGGAGTCCAGTATCTCGATATGAACCGCTCTTGTAACACGGCAAGTAAAAATACAACCATATTTTTTGTACGAGTTTCTACCAAGAGTTGTAAAAAATGGACCGAAGCAATCAATACCTACCGTTGAGAATGGGGGCTCATGGGGAGTTATACGATCAAAAGGTGGGTCTGACATGATTTGTTGTGATGGTTTAGAAAACAGACGTCTGCACTTCAAACAGCTTACCTTGCGAATTAAAGACCTGCACTGGACAATCCAATATTTCTCTCTTATTATGCTCATCAACCATTCACATCCTACATGAAAAGAATAATGGTAAGAATTTACAATAAGACTTCCCAGAGAATTATCACCAAATTCTTATTCGAATTATCTCTACCCTTTACTACGAGCAACCCATGCTCATTTATAACAGCACCTAATTTAAGAATAGAAGAAAATTTTTTGATCGGCTTGTCGTTTTGCAGATTCTGTATCTCTGAAAGATAAAATATATTTTGATAAGTTTGTATGGTCAATCTCTCCGATTCTTCCAGACATTCTATAGAAAGAGAAAGTGAAGTTATTCGTCTCAGGAAGAAATTCTTAATTAATAAGAGCCATGCAACCGCCTTTATTGCTCTTTTCCAGTCGGAAAAATACTCAACTATCTTAACGATGGGATTCTCATAATCATTTGTAAAAAATACAGAAGATGACTTTTTCATTTCAAGCTGTGGATCATCAACTGGTGAATGTTTTGATTACGGCCAAAAACATTTATGTGACGAGAGGAACTGAGGACCAACGAACCAAAGTGTTTTATCAGCAAACGAAGGCACGCCCCGAGTGAGAAGGTCGGCTGGATTTTCAGAACCTGAAATATGTCTCCATTGTGAGAATTTGGTTATCGATTTAATATAAGTGGAACGCTTAGCAAAAAAAATTTTTTTTATCTCGAACTCTCTGAGGATAGCCACTGTAAAACAATATTACTGTCAGACCAAAACATGGATTCAGACAAAGATATATTCAATTGATTACGAAGAATGTGATCAACCTTAACGGCAAGAACTGGAGTCTGCAATTCAAGTCTTGGAATGGTCATCTTCTTAACTAGAGCAACCTTGCATTTTGACATCATCAATGCGATGTGTACTTTACCAAATGCATCGACACAGCGAAGATAAGAGACACAACCGTACGCTGATTCGCTGGCATCAGCAAAGTGATGTAATTCCAGAAAAGAGTCATTAAAAGATTCAGGTTTAACACATCGCTTGAAACGAAGCAACTCTTAACTTTGAAAATAATTTAACCACGACTTTCACCTGGCCATAACATCTGGACTAACTTCTTCGTCCCATTCAAGACTGTCTCTTGTAACTTCCTGCAATATAATTCTTCCCTTAATAGAAATGGGGTTTATAAGACCAAGCGGATCAAAAATAGAAGCTACAACTTTTAGCATAGTCCTTCGAGTCACATTCTCGGACATCTTCAACGATGAAAAAGAAAAATAGAAATAATCTTCACTAACATTCCACTTTACACCTAAAGCCTTTGTCTCGGTAGATTCAAAGACTTTACCCTCTTTGGCTCAGTCCTTATCAGAAACAGAGTTAAAAGACATTTTCGCTGCTAGTAACGAACTTGGTGAGATTGAAACCCCCTTTAAGTAACTGTTCTTTTGTTCCTTTAACAACATTTGACAATTCATCAACCGACGGTGAGGAGTGTAACAAATCGTCCACATAAAATAAATTCATAACAGCATCATAAACAACCTTACTTACCATTGAATCATCAAGCACAGTTCTACACAATGCGTAAGTAGAACTAGCAAGCGCACCAGATTCCCCCAAAGACATGGCCTGTCATACGAAATGTGGAAAATTTATTATTTTCATCAAACCAAAGAAAACGCAGACAATCCTTCTGAGATGGGGGTATAACAACTTGGTAATACATACATTCCACGTCAGCACATACAGCAAACTCGTGCTGTCGAAAACGAAGAACATGTAAAAGATTATTGATAAGATCTGGGCCTTGATAACATTTGTCGTTCAAAGACTCACCCTGAAACTTTGCAGCACAGTCATAAACCACCCTTACCTTGTCAGGTTTCTTGTCTGTAACTACGGCATGATGAGGCAAATACCACACACGAGAAGGTAATTCAGCCGAAATGGGTACTGGCTCAGCATACTGTGATTGAAAAAGCTTTTCATTTTCTACATGGTATCTATCATACATACCTTTGATGTGCAAAATCTTTATCAAACCTTTTAATCTGTGCTCTGCTACTGAAACATTGTTAGGGAATAAGGAATTAGGTTTATAGGGTATAGGAATTACATAATGGCCCTTGTTGTCAAGATATGTTTCTGCATCCCACAAATCAAGTACATATTTGTCTTCCTCAGACATACTCGTAGAATCATCCAACTCCTGAAGCTCCTCGTGCCACAATAAGTCGAGACCACGAAGCTGTAATTTAGGAGCATCTTGGAACCTGGTTATAACATTACTAATTATATGTTGAGAAGGGATATTTGGGTATCCGATACAACCGGATAAAGCCCAACCAAGAAGATATTTACAAGCAAATGGCTCCTCTTTTCTACCTTTCCTAACCTCTAGTGGAATTAGAGCCTCAGAATGATCCTGACCGATAAGGATATCAACAGAAACGTTTCCGGTGTGCAAACCAGGTATATCTTTTAAATAAGAAAAGGAAGACAAATCAATACTAGCAATATTGACTGGTATGTTATTAACAACAGCTATATGATACATATCCAGTGTGTTATCGTTTAAACTAGACTTGATAGACAATGTCCTAAGGACCTTTCTCCTTTTATCACTTACCCCATTGATTGTATTAATAGGATACTTTATGCTAATGGTATCAGCATTATTGCCGATTCGATTTAAAAGTCTTTCAGTACAAAAACTATCTGTGGCTCCTGAATCTAAAAGAGCAAAACTTGTACATTTATTGTTAATGATAACTGGTATAACTGGTAATATGGACGTTTTATTATTAAGAAGATTTACAGAAGATGCCTCATCTTCATGTAACAAATACGAATGCCTTTGAGAACAATTTGAACATTTATATGTTCTCTTACAGGATTCTGCATGATTACCAAGGCATATTCGACACAGACTTTTACTGGACACAAAATCCTTTCTTGCATCTAATGACATATCATGGAAGTGATGACATCTGTACAGTCGATGATTTTCACCACACAAAGAGCAAATATTTGTGAATGAAGTAAATAAACTAGGGGACCTCGGACGAGGATTAGAAATATTACCATCAGGCCTAAAGAAATCAAAACCATATACAGGATCATTCATATATAGCGCTTCTTTGCAGATGAACTCGACAAAATGTTGGAAATTTGGATACTCGTTTTTTCGTTCCAAAGTCTCAAGTGCAAATGACCTCCACTTACCTCTTTCAGACCTAATAGTTACTCTATTAAGGATATCCTTAAAGAATGTCTGCGAACTTACCTCGTGTAATTTGTGAAGCTCAAACAAAACTGTATAAACATCCCTTAACGAATCTGCCAAGGACAATAATTCTTGAGCGGTTTTGATTGGTTTTCCAGATCTTAAAGAAGAAATTAATTCATTAGCAATAGAATGTGGATTGCCACACCGTCTTTCCAAAATATCTAAAGCATCCAAGTATCCTTCACTAGGATCAATAGACGAGCAACCTGAAATTAGTTTGGCTGCATTTCCAACACAATACTGCTGGAGCAAATTTAATTTAGTCAGTGGGTCATTAGTACAGCTCTCAACCGATTGTTTAAATTGATTCATAAATTGGTGGTACTTACTGGGAGTTCCATCAAAGTGTTTTAATTCAACTTTAGGAAGTTGTAATAATTTAATTAATTCAGATAGTTTATCATTGCTACAATCAGCTTTAAATTCAAAACTTTCATTGGCCAAGTGGTCATCTCTATGAAATGGTGATTGTGGGGACGATACAAGATAAGTATTTACTCTTTCAATAATGCTACAATAACTTTTATGGATATCATCAATGTACTTCTCTGAGGCACTTAAATAATCATCAAAATTTTCAGTTTCTAACGAATTCAAAATGAAGTCCTGATAATTATCACATGCGTTTACTAATTCAGTGTAGAGTTGCTTTAATTTCAACATGCTGCTTTTCATACTCTCGGGGTCTCGTTCCGCAAAGAAACTCTCCAATTTGTTTAGTTCTCTCGTAAACACAATTTTTTTCTGTGTTCTTAATTTCTTCAGCTCTTCCATGGTAGTCGATCAGCTTATTCATGAACTGTCGTTCTCTTTGGGCTAATAAAAAACCAATTGCCTCATCAGAAACAGTTTATTAGGATGTCGTTTACTGCAAATCAATTAAATACGTACAATTATTATTTAACTACATACACAAAAGTTATAAGTTATTAAATTGACAAATACAATAGAAACTAGAACTGTGAACAGCTCCGAGCGTGGCAACTGTGCGTTATCCCATGGATTTCGAACATTTTGAAACTTCTAACCTGCTACCTTTCAATTCCGGTACTTTTCAGCCTACAATTGTAAGCGTAAACTTTCCGCTATATAGGCAATTTTTTCTACTATAAGTTTCTACTATCAGTTCCTTATTAGATTTTTGTACATGTCTAAGATTTCGGTAGGATATTTACATAAATTCCAAACTAAAATTTAAGTAGGTAGTAAGATGTCAATTTGTCATGAAATTTAAACTCTCTATATTCAAATTTAAACATTATTTTGTAACTTTGGTTGTAATTAACATAGAGAGAAAATTCAAGCTATGTGATAATTTGCTAATTCACAGCTTTATAAAGAGATATTTTTTGAATTTGTATGCAAAAATTTTACAAAAAAATAAATAAATTTTATTAGCAATTGGAATTTTTTTCTTCTCGAGGGATGCAAATTATTTTGTATAGCTAATGTACTGTTTTTGCTTACATTCTTGAATTACACGGGATGTAGGGTCGCCTGAAATGAGATAAAAAAAACGGAAGTCCCCACGCCCAAACCGGAAGTGATCAAAAAATTTTGATGATATATTTTTAATTGTGTTGCGTATCTATCTATATCCTGTAAATTTCAGATCGATCCGAACATTAGAGCCCGAAAGTGTAACATAACCATCCAAAATTGCAAAATAGTCAGATTTCGGTGGGCTATAAAACCGGAAGTTAATATTTGTCATGCAATATCAGCACATCTATAGACAGCTGAGGTCAATGACATTCTACATCTCAAATGTCAAGGTCATTTTAGGTCAAGGTCACAAGATATAGAGTTTTAAATTTTCGAAATATTCGAACGGGCATAAAAAAAATTCAAATTCGAAAATCAAAATTCTGTTCCCAACATTTTTTAGATAAAGTATCAAGGTTTCGATAAACACCAAAATCATAAAAATCGGTTAATAATTGGCGGACTTATTAAATTTTTAAGAAAATTTGCTATTTTTGAAAACTGCGCATGCGCAACATTCAATTTAATTTTTCTTCATCTCAGGGGATTAAAATCATTTAGTATGGCTAAAATATACTGATTTTGTTTTGAATCTTGAATTACATCGGAAGCAGGGTCGCCCGACATGAGACGAAAAAACCGGAAGTCCCCACGCCCAAACCGGAAGTGATCAAAAAATTTTGACGATGTAGTTTTAATTGCGCTGCCTATCTTTCTATATCCTGTAAATTTCAGACCGATGCGACTATTAGGGCCCGAGCTAGCTTGAAATCTTATTTGCATATTATGCAATTAGCCACTTTCGGTTTAGCGAAAATTTCATGTTAGATATTCATTTTTGATTCCAGCCCATATAAAAACCATTGGTGAAAACAGAAATAGTCTATCTTTTTCCGTTTGGGCTAGCGAGCTTCCCAAAAAAAAAAAAAAAAAAAAAAAAAAAAACTAGAATTGCTTACAATTATGAACGTATTTCGAGAGCCTTAAAATATTATGTAGGCTAAATTTGCAATTACCTACATCTAGACAATATATTGAATATCATTTGACCTAGTTTTCAAAGTCATAAAATAATTAGGTCACACCTTCCGTAACGGTTAATGATGGCGAAAATATGAAAATTATCAATTTTTGCTGTCTTTAAGTACACTTAACTCTATGAATTTTTTAAGTAAGCCAAATTAAAAAATATCTACTTGTAGACAATATATTGAATATTATTTGACCTAATTTTCAAGGTCATAGATTAAGTGGGTCACACCTTCCGTACCCGTTAAAGTGACCTAATTTTGAAAAAATCGAAATTTAAATAATTCGAAAGAAAATACGAAATTCGAAAATCGGTCTCCAAGAAAAGGTAGATAATGATCCATTGTATCTATGTGCTAAATTTCATCAAAATCGGTCTATCAGTAGTGTCTGAATTTCGGATTTAAGAATTGTAACGAAAATTCAAAATGGCGGCCGATATGGCAGCTTGACCTAATTATTTAGGTCAAATCAATTACTATTGACAAGTTATTTATAAAACAGTTTTCACTTTTCACCTAGCAGTTATAGACCGGAAGTTACGTAATTACGTCATTTGAGGCTAAACCGGAAGTGGAATTTTTATTTTCACATTTTTTCAAAAATTATAAACATATCGCCTATCAACTGGTAAAGTTTCAAAATTTTACCATTTATATTAAAGGAGAAATCACGGTCTGAAATTTTTGCCGATGACCCTTGAATATTGAATTGCAAATCGTGGGTAAAATATTTAGCCTAATTGCATAAAACCTATAATTGTTAGTTGACAAATACATTGAAGTTTTCAAATCTGAAAATCCGGTCAAAATCGAACTGAAAATAAACTTGCTAAAGCAAAAAAACCTGAACTTCCGGTTCTCACTTCCTGTCAGAGATAGAACTTCCGGTTTTGTTTTATTTGATAATAGAAATCATTCTAAGATCAACTGTAGATTTAGAATTTCTGCACCTTTTACCAGTTTGTCTGCAAACTCATCCAAGAATTACAAAAAAAAAAAAAAAAAAAAAAAAATAAAATAATCCGAACGATTACAATACGTTTTCGACAAAGTCGAAATACGTAAAAAAAAAAAAAAAAAAAAAAAAAAAAAACTAGAATTGCTTACAATTATGAACGTATTTCGAGAGCCTTAAAATATTATGTAGGCTAAATTTGCAATTACCTACATCTAGACAATATATTGAATATCATTTGACCTAGTTTTCAAAGTCATAAAATAATTAGGTCACACCTTCCGTAACGGTTAATGATGGCGAAAATATGAAAATTATCAATTTTTGCTGTCTTTAAGTACACTTATCTCTATGAATTTTTTAAGTAAGCCAAATTAAAAAATATCTACTCGTAGACAATATATTGAATATTATTTGACTTAATTTTCAAGGTCATAGATTAAGTGGGTCACACCTTCCGTAGCCGTTAAAGTGACCTAATTTTGAAAAAATCGAAATTTAAATAATTCGAAAGAAAATACGAAATTTGAAAATCGGTCTCCAAGAAAAGGTAGATAATGATCCATTGTATCTATGTGCTAAATTTCATCAAAATCGGTCTATCAGTAGTGTCTGAATTTCGGATTTAAGAATTGTAACGAAAATTCAAAATGGCGGCCGATATGGCAGCTTGACCTAATTATTTAGGTCAAATCAATTACTATTGACAAGTTATTTATAAAACAGTTTTCACTTTTCACCTAGCAGTTATAGACCGGAAGTTACGTAATTACGTCATTTGAGGCTAAACCGGAAGTGGAATTTTTTTTTTCACATTTTTTCAAAAATTATAAACATATCGCCTATCAACTGGTCAAGTTTCAAAATTTTACCATTTATATTAAAGGAGAAATCACGGTCTGAAATTTTTGCCGATGACCCTTGAATATTGAATTGCAAATCGTGGGTAAAATATTTAACCTAATTGCATAAAACCTATAATTGTTAGTTGACAAATACATTGAAGTTTTCAAATCTGAAAATCCGGTCAAAATCGAACTGAAAATAAACTTGCTAAAGCAAAAAAACCTGAACTTCCGGTTCTCACTTCCTGTCAGAGATAGAACTTCCGGTTTTGTTTTATTTGATAATAGAAATCATTCTAAGATCAACTGTAGATTTAGAATTTCTGCACCTTTTACCAGTTTGTCTGCAAACTCATCCAAGAATTAAAAAAAAAAAAAAAAAAAAAAAAAAAATAAAATAATCCGAACGATTACAATACGTTTTCGACAAAGTCGAAATACGTAAAAAATAATCCGAACGAAAACAAAGCGTGACAAATTTTATTTGCCACGCAAATACTGAAACAAAACGAAAGATAAGTAAGCTACTTACTGAATATTGGCAGTTCCCAAAAAAGAACGTAAAAAATTGCTAGAAGCAATACTAGAGAAACAAAATTAAATATACGTCACAAGTAAAATTAATGACTGTAGTATCAAAGTCAATTCGTGTTAAAACGAAAAGTGCTCAATGACCAGCGCATGAGCAGAAAAAATAAATAAATACTGAGTTTTAATTACTCTTGAATAGAAATAAAGAAGTACACGCGCGTAGTTCGAAAGATTCTCTCCAAAGATAACATGGTTGGTCTCATGGTCTCTTGGTTTTAGGCTAAACAAAACGAGAGGCTAAATACATTCTCACTACCTATAATCACAGAACTGTAACCAGTTCTATGCCATTATGAAGCTGTATTTTTCAAATCGTCTGTATAAACCGGTTGAACAACCGATCACACACACCCTATTTTAATGATTTATCGGCTAGTATAGGCTTGGATTCTGCGCCCTGTAACATTACTTTTGTAAACATTCATCTCGGCATTTTGTCTCCTCGAACTATGTTATGTTTTGGAAAAAACGTAAATTATATGATGGAATAAATATAACACAAATATCGATGATAGCCGTAATGAAGACAGTGTTAGGGACGACCCTTAACACTTACATAAATGATCATTTTCCTGTCAAATAAAGTATTATATTATTAGGCCTATCAATACGACGACAAAAACCGCTAATCCGGAAGCCAGTATGAAGTAGCCTAGGCCTACTTTAAATGGCAAAGTGACACGCGTCGGATTGATGAATACTAATTACTATATAAATTGATAATTAATTCCCAATCACGACCGTGCGGAACCAGAATCCGAATAATCGATTGATGAGCAATTGAACATGACAAATATTTCGTTCCCAGTAGGGACTAAAAAGAGTGCGGGGTTACCGGATTATCGGATTATCATAAATCATATACATGAATTTGAGGACAGCTTATTTATTATACTTTTCTCCAAGTCTTAATTTGGGGACCTTTTCGCACGGTGCGCCGTCTTTCTTCCATACATTTCTTTGGCCAAAAGTTTAAGATTAGGCCTGCACATTTCTAGGGCTTCAGGCATTAATTCAGGTGACTTATAGACAGAAGTGTGTGGACACACACATATTTTCAGGTAAAGGTAAGGTCATGGTTAGGTAAGGGTATGTTTCCTGTGTTCCTTTACTGGGTATCAGTAAAGGGACACTTTCGAAAGGTTCTTGCCCGCTGGACACTAATTCATTACGGGAGATTTGGCAATTGTATTCCTCAGCTATTGTCCAGCGTAACCATTGAAACTTAACGTACACTGTATGTGTATGATTATCAAGACAGTAACAGAGACAAACCGAGTAAGGCTGGAAGCGAAATTCATGTATTCGAAAATTACAAATTGCATTTTCTACGCAGCGTTTCCTCCAGGATTTGAATTGGGTGGGGGGAAATCTTCAATTTGCCAAATTTCCTGGCCATCGCTTTTTTTCAATAGCATGATATTATGTTTTTGCAAAGTAGTTAATACAATACGGTAATGAAACCTTTACCTGTATATCGTTTTGTTTAGCCTAAAACCAAGAGACCATGAGACCAACCAATCTTTACTTTATCCCAACAGGAAACGTAGCCTTTGAAGTGAAGGTTAATGTGGATAACCTGATCACATATCAAAAGGAAAGAAAGAATATCTGCAATTGAAAAGCAGAAACAGACTTTTACTGCACTTTTCTGTAAACAAAAAGGACAAACAATTGTTAACGCTGACCACACACCCAATTAAATCAGATACCAAGACTAATTCTTTTTGAAGTCCTGACATTGAAGGAAAATTTGTTTATACTTCATTTTATGCCAAAATGACTAGCTATATTTAACATTTTCTAAACCCTTTGTCCTGATTTCACTTCAATTGTATTCTGTATTACACAGGTGGCATCTAGAAAGAAAAGGTCTAATCGACATAATCATAATCAGAAAAATACAGCAATCCTAAGTAATGTATCACTTTAAATCTTGTATCAGATAGTTATAGTTGGGTCTTCGTTTTATAGTAGAGTGGGTCTTCGTTTTATAGTTGGGTCTTCGTTTTATAGTAGAGTGGGTCTTCGTTTTATAGTTGAGTGGGTCTTCGTTTTATAGTTGGGTCTTCGTTTTATAGTTGAGTGGGTCTTCGTTTTATAGTTGGGTCTTCGTTTTATAGTTGAGTGGGTCTTCGTTTTATAGTTGGGTCTTTGTTTTATAGTAGAGTGGGTCTTCGTTTTATAGTTGGGTCTTTGTTTTATAGTTGAGTGGGTCTTCGTTTTATAGTTGTGTCTTCGTTTTATAGTTGAGTGGGTCTTCGTTTTATAGTTGGGTCTTCGTTTTATAGTTGAGTGGGTCTTCGTTTTAAAGTAGAGTGGGTCTTCGTTTTATAGTTGGGTCTTCGTTTTATAGTTGTGTGGGTCTTCGTTTTATAGTTGGGTCTTCGTTTTATAGTAGAGTGGGTCTTCGTTTTATAGTAGAGTGGGTCTTCGTTTTATAGTAGAGTGGGTCTTCGTTTTATAGAGGTCTTCCATCTTCAATCTTCGTTTTATAGACACCCCTTTTGAAGGATCTTGGAGATTTTTTATCTTATTGACAAAATCAGTTGTGTCTTTAAGGTAGTCTCGATGTTGACATGCTAGTGGTAGTAAGAAATGATCAATGTATTCTGACACTGCATGAGACTCAAACCCACAGTCAGAGATAATCGTTCGGCCTTTAGGGATTCTATGAGGCATTGATTTTATGATAAAAGTTAAGTTTATTCATAGACAAACCCATGCAGGTTATAATTTAGGAAAGTATAACAGTCATTATATTTATTTCAAATTACAGAGAATTAACTAAACTGGCAATGGATATGGGTTCCCTCGTCGATACCCCTACCTCCAAGTTTTCGTTTTATAGTTGAGTGGGTCTTCGTTTTATAGTTGAGTGGGTCTTCGTTTTATAGTTGAGTGGGTCTTCGTTTTATAGTTGGGTCTTTGTTTTATAGTTGAGTGGGTCTTCGTTTTATAGTTGGGTCTTCGTTTTATAGTTGAGTGGGTCTTCGTTTTATAGTTGGGTCTTCGTTTTATAGTTGAGTGGGTCTTCGTTTTATAGTTGGGTCTTCGTTTTATAGAGGTCTTCCATCTTCGGTCTTCGTTTTATAGACACCCCCTTCAAAAGCTATTTTAATTTCTATTAATGTAACTTAATTCTATGTGTACCAATATCAACAACTCTACTGGCAGTTCGCAAACCCAGATCCAAACAGACCCGACGATGCAATTCTACAGGTTTTAGAGATTTGTCTTAGCCGCAATGATTTCACATTTAGTTGTAAAACATATCTACAAACGCTTTTTAGATGAGATTTTCATGGCTTGAACCTAATCTATAGAACAGTTTTGGCAATTCTTTGAAATCGTCAACAACCACCATCCGTCCATCAAACTAACAGCCAACGTCAGCCACAAAAGCATAGATTTTCTCGATACCAATGTCTTTAATGGGGATTCCATAGCAGAGGGACTAATAAACTAAATATATTAAAGTATATTTCAAAGAAACCGACACTCATCCTTGTTGTGTATTGAAGGGGGAAGGAATAGGAACACATCCATACAGTAAAGAGTTTATTAACTAACTAACAAGTTAAGGGACACCTGTCAGACAACTCAGGGTACCACACAGTTACACATAGTTGTACAGTTGAAATATTGCATACTGATAATATCTATATATAGCATCACTCCACACTAAACTAAAAGTTACAATAATACTGACATCAACACTTCAAAGAATATATCATGAATAACTAAACAGTACATTGTATGATTTCATACAGCAAATTGAAGTTAAAAATAAAGTTCTAGAAACTTTAACTATTTAATACACATAAATAAGTTTAAACCTTTAACTATTTTAAACCTTTACATGATAAAGACGGGTTGCCATTGATTAATTGGGGTTTCTAATGAAAAATCCATGTATTCTCAAAAAACCTATGTGGACGTAGAAATGCTTGTGGAATCCATTTGACTCTGATCTGCTTTGAAACGCTAAATTTAGACTCCATGTTTGTTCACGTGACCAAATGACGTCATATGAATAAAGGCGTCTAAAAATTGATTTTGTATTTTATAATAAGTGAGTTAAACCTTATTTAAATTAATTCATAATGTTTTTACAAAATGATATTTAAAAGTTTTATTGCCTTTTGCTAGAGATAATAAATGGAATACCAAAATGCCATTGTGTTGTGGAAAATATTAAGGAATGTTGGCAATAACAACACCGTCCGGTTACGTCATGATTTATGTACCAAATTGACAGACTGGATGATCAAAAAAAAAAATTAACGAAATTTGAACGACATTTGTCACTTGACGTACATACCTATGTTAGTACCCTACAGTGGGAATTCCGGTCATAATTAGCCTAATTACGAGTTCATTAATGACATGTGGGACTATCTGGTATTTTTCCTATTCATTAGAACACCTCTACTTTCTATTGATATAAGTATTACCGGTCCAATTATGGTATATATATATATGAAAATACTACTTTTTGACTTTAACAACACGGTTTAGTACGGTGGTCCGTATACGACATCATTTATTTTTTTAATTTTGAGTTTAAAAAAATGTAATTTAATTAAAAAACTAGAATATAATTTTAAAAATTGTATTTTCACCCGGGTGAAAATTAATTCAAATTAACGCCTAATGAATATCTAAAAAGTTACTGTAAAGCGTATTTTGTAAAATGTCAATCCATATTACTGATTTTTTGTAACTTTTTTTTTAGAATAATCATGCAAGTCATTTCTATATATATTCCGTAAATCGCTGTACGTTATACACCAGAAAATACCGTGGGCTTTCACATTGAATCTTTTCTACGAAATCATGAGTTAACGGGGTTTTGTAGCACAGACAGGTCATTGGTTCTTTACATGATATTTGCATAGTAACGTCAAACAGTTAAGGTGGTATTAAATAAGTCATCCTCAAAGATATTTCCACTCAATCCCAAAATAGATAAGCATCGGATAATACACCCATTACACAGAAAGACGAATTCAATATAAGGCTATGGCCCTGAAAAAGGCGACTCAATGAGTTAACCTACGGGTACAGGCAAAGGTCGAGATGGAGGTCGGAGGGACAGACATGGAAGAAGCGTCTAGTCGTTCGGATGGGACAATAAACCAGGCCCCGTGTGCTACAGGCAAGTAAACAATCCCTCAACAGTTGGAAATCGTACTGTAGCCAAATGCCGATGTCCTGGCAGAATAAACATTTATCAATTGCTTGTCTTCAATAGCCCATAATGTGCTCTTTATACGCCCACATTATAATGTGGTCGTATATTGTCGTCACCCTTGTCGGTGTGAAACTTGCTGTGATCATTTATATTGATGAGATCTCGGACAAGATCGAAATTGGCGATTTTTCAATAATCGGTTCTTGAGTGAAAGAGATCACAATTTTCATTGGATTTGAATGGAATTTGGTTTTATCATTTATATTGAAGATCTTGAAGTTCAAATTGACTATTTTTCGATGAACTATATTTGAGTGACTTTAGCTAGTAAATGCAATAGAGACTAGGTTTCATCTGATTTTAATCAAATTTGGTGTGAGCATTTATATTGATGAGAACTTGGATTAGACCTAAATAATGTTAAAGTGTCTGCCTGTGTTAAAACAGAAAATATATTTTAAAGTGATTGTATCTTGCTAGGCAACCGCTTGTTTTCTTGTACCTTTAGTACACATGAACTGTTGTAAACAGGTTTTTTAAGTCATTGTATCATGCAAAAAAAAAAAAAAATTTACAGCGCATTCATAAACATTGATTTTATTTAAACAAAACCAATCAATTGTAATGGCTAAACAGTTTACAAGAAAGAACAAAAACTATAGATATAATTATAAACATATAGATAAATATATACACAAATGGATAAAAGACCCAGTAGGATTTAGCCTAGTACTCAAGAATAGATTTTCTCACAATTGAAGATTTGAATAGACATTTTCCGAGATTGATCATTTCTTTTTTAGTTATGCTAGAATGATTGTAAAGGGGTAACAGTTGCGACCATTTATAAAGTTCTGTCATCTAGCTTTCCACGAAAAAAATATAGCTCCTTACTTTTAGAAAAATAGGGGGAAACAATTAGGACCCCAAAAATTGATAAAAATTTTGTTTTTTTCCAGTTGTGTTCGCATTATCCTTTAGAAAATAAAGAGTCTAGTACATATTTTGTTCCACTCTATTTCCGCAATTTAGTTTGACATTTTCAAGGGGTATAGTGGGTTTGGAAGTTGATTAGATGTTCTGCAAAAGCTGATATAGAATCTTCGTTCCTGGTGGATGTTGCATGATCTCTGGTCTAATACGAGATATGGTCAGAAGGGACTTCGGGTGGTGGTCTAACAGTTGCGCCATTTATGTTCTGTCATCCTATGACTTTCCATTCGGTATATAGTCTCACGTTTACCCTTCCTTCCCAAAATAGGGGAAAACAATTAAAAATTGTATAAAATTGTCCTGTTTAGTAACGTTTCGGCTTAATGCCTTCTTCAGAAACACTCAAAGTAGTCTAAGATCACATTTTTCTCGTCCTTCTATTTCCCAATTTCAGTTTAGAATCATTCAACTTTTTTAGTTTCATCTATTGACGAAACCTTTCAATTATAGGCCTATTGAACCTTTGTGTACTTTGTTATTCAATATATCCCCTTGGTCGTAATCGTTATTTGTGCTCTTAAAATATCGTTCAAATTGTAAAATATTATTAATATTCGGTTTTTCCGATTTTCAATAGGGTTAATCTTTCTGTGATAGCAAACACTCGCTTAAAGTTTCGTTAGAATCAGTTCAAAATTGTGTTCACATGCAACTGTGTTCCGATGAAAGAATATGCGTGACGCCAATATACGCTCCACTAATACATACATACTTAAAAACATGTTATTACTTTAAAAAATAATTGGCCATTATAGCGAAAACGTTATTTTCCTGTTCCCCTATACGTGAAACTTCAATGACTTAAATAATTTGTTAATTGATCGCGTGTTTTAACCTTTATAGCCTCTTTTTTTCCCCTCTTTTTGAAAGTTTTATAGAACAAATAGTCCTTGTTCGCAATAAACATCTACCTTAGCGAGAAACGTGACCATGCAATAGTTGGTTTTAATTGATTTTCTACACCCACATGAAGTATATATCAGTCCGTCTAAATTTGCTAGGTCTATAGACAGAATAAAACGTTGATATCACTTTAATTTTAAAGCTTTTAAGCACTCGAGAAGAAACAGATTTTGATTAAACTTTGTACAATTATTATCACGAATTATTACGAATAAGAGGTATCCCATCTAGGAGCACCTAACATGTTAAAATCGAATGTATTTCATGTAAGAATGCCCCAAACAATATGTAGGAAACAATAAGAATAATTTAGGTACTAGTTTTTATGCTCACAGATCAGATTATAAAAAAGACAATCTTGGCGACCATTTACTAGAATATAACTCACCCTAACCCCAATTGAGCGCATAGAAATCGACCTACCTGATGATGAAACTACCAAATTCCGTCAAATTAGGAAGCCCATTGGATTGAGACATTAAATATAGCAAGACCTTAAGACTTAATATTCGCCACAGTGTGGGCATAGCACCCTTTGTCGTCCCCTTCAATACAACCAGTAATAAAGCAAGCAAGATAGTTCTTGCCCATTATAAGCTTCTTCAAGAGAAATTCCCCCACGACTATAAGCAGAAAATCATAGTGGCATATTCCAAAAATCAGAACTTAAATGGCAACCTTGTTCATAGCAAACTAACAGCAATCTGTACTTATACCAGGTATTATACTTCTTGCCTTTTTAGGCGAGTCATTATTTTTTCTAATTTCAGATCAGAACGGAGAAAATATAGCCAGTAGATCCAGACCCTTTATCCCAATTTCTCAATAAAGTATTTATTCCGCCCTAGGCCTATACATCTGGAAAAATTAAACACTTCCTTCCCCGAATTTGATTGAATATCGGATAAATTGAAAATTATAAAGTTTTTACCCATGAGCATCAAAACCCATTCAATTTTATAACTAACAACTAACCATTGTAGACAGATTTACAGATAAAATTTAGGAGATTGTAATGAATCAAGAAGGAAACATATCTAATACAATTACATGATCGAAATTTTAAGAATTGCTGTCCTTGTTTTTCGAAAAGCGTTTCATTTCTAGCTTTAGAGGACTACTTTCTTGAAGAAATTATTTTATACTGTTGCCATTATAATAATGTTCTTTTTGAAAATAAAGTGGCCGTATATTACCTTGCATGGGAAGCAATATTAAGCCAAATAGGATGTAAATGAAACTAGGATGATAAATTTATATTTACCTATGCAACCAGGATGTTGTACAAACCTATATAAACGAATATTCGTATCGTTTGTATAAGACTATCAAAATGAATACTTTTACAGTTGTTTGTCTCTTTGTATTTGTCTTTTGTCAAATACACCCAGGTAAGTCAGTATCTTTACATAGTATATAATAATCATCTCAAGATACTATATTGAAAAACTCTTAAATTAAATAATTCATCAAAACTAAGGGAGGTTAGTAGTAATTTTATTTTATTTTATGAAATAAAATCAACTCTAAATTATATTATGGGGGACATGACTTAGTCTGCGAATCAGCATTAGATCGAAGCGAATTTAAACTATAAAGGCATTTTTGAAGGGGCTTTAAGTTGAATTTTTTTCCAAATTCTCTTTAAAGCAAAAGGGGTAATTGGGGATCATGGTAATTCTGGGGGTAATAGCCATATCTGGAAATATAAATATTAAGACAGTTGTTCAGTATATGCCATCTATTTCCAAGTTAAAACACGAAATTCAACCTTCTATAACTTTTTCCAGAAATCTTGTTGAAAACTTTCAAATATGTCACAAGCCTGGTTACTGTACAAAAATTTAATATAGCATGACAATGAAAATTTTGAACTAGTCAAAATGAAAGTAACGCACTGCATTGTTTCAACATCCACTTGAACACAAAACCACTATTTTAAGAAATAATCTTCCACCAGTTAAATTTCTCATTATCTCTGAAATTCTGAAAGAAAATACTATTTCAAACATCAAATTCCAAATCTAGGACAAAAATATTAGTCCAAAAACCATAAGAAAGGAAGAAAGAGGATTTCTTAAAATAGAACGGACTAAATTCGTTAGCATACAATGTTTTACTGGACTAAGTCCTGATGTGGATGAACAGAGTCATCGAAGAACGTATCCAATTGGTTTGGGGTGTTAGCATATGAAAGGAGATTGCTGCCAGTAATGGCCTCAGCTGCATCGAAATTGATCCGACGGGAAGAACGAAACCTGGAAACCTCTTCGCCCCCTTAGCCCAACAGCTTTTCGTCTTCTGCGCTCGCGGTCAGTGAACCGCCAAAAAGTTCAGGGAAATAAGGAAGAATCACTTTTTGGAAAACACCTAAATAGTTTGAGAAACACCGCTCTTGAGCATTGAAAAGAAAGATATAATCTGTCATTTAATAATTTATATACATTTAATACATTTTCTTTTTGTAAGCCGTTGGAAATAAATGTACAAGTAAAGGTGGAAGATGTAAGAGTACTAGAATTCGGTGTTCTGGAGGGCATTATGAGAAGAATCTATGTCCAGGCGGATATAGTACAAGGTGTTGTGTACCCGGTGGAACAAGGGGAGGTTAGTTAAGACTAATTTGATTGCATTTTCTTTTGTCGGCTCATATTTTTTGTACCTTCTATGAGCTTTTTTCCAGTTCCGGTTCCTGTTCTTTCAGCTATGATCGCACATACCATCTTATACTACCATTTCCACGGACTTCGCTTATGCCTCCTACATTGCTTTGTGGATTACTAAATGCCCCTGTCTATCTACAATTGTCGTGGACAAAATTTAGAGAGCTGATTTCGTTATGGATTTTGACGAAAGTCTTTGTAAGCACCCAAGGATGAACCCTTTTGAAAACAAAAACTATCGGAAAATATTAAGTATCAGTTATTGTCCTTGTTTTTGATCATTAGATAGCTGGTTTCTTGATGGATGTTGATGAAATTTAGTTTAATTTGTAATCACCTAAGGATGAACTCAGACCAGATTGAAAAATACTTTAGATGAGTTCTTACCTTTATTACTCTTGTCATCCTCCCTGACGATTTAGATGCCATAACAAATGTATGACATATTACGATGACAATCGCTATTTTTCAGGCTCCTGTAGTGATAGCAAATTAGCATGTCAAGTTTTAGCTCATCATAACGCAGGGCGATTAACATTAGCTGGTAGACATCCTTCGGGAGTACCTGATGATGCAAATCCTTTGCAAAACATAAAAGACGCTTGTAATGGCAGACAAGTTTTAAGATCTAGGTAAATTTTTCTTTTATAAAATCAGAATTTATATAAGGCGACGAGACTTCGTCTAATACCTTACCACATATCTGGTATCATTGCAGTGATTAAGTTGGATTGTGCGTAAGCTAATACAGACAATCGATGTCCTAGATAAAAAGTCTGATAACAATGAGCCATAATAATTACAATCTGTCTGTCGAGGGTAATCTAATCAAATCACTGGCTGGTCAGTGATGTAGTGGAACTACACTCACTGGTTTGTCAGGCAATTCGTATGTGGTACTTGATGCTGGTTTGGCTGACGGTTGGTGTTACGATGTCTGGCTTCCTGTCATTGGTTGTTGTAATAAAAGGGAGTGCAGAAAATGTATTTTGAGGTTATTGTGGGATGTATTGTAGTTTTAATAGAGTAGAATTATTATTTTTATTTTTATTTTTTGGCGTCCAAGGGCACATAAAACAAATATGCCGAGTAAATATAGGTTGAATAACGGAAGCTCGTTCGGAATCATAGTGGTAATATTCCCGGACTGGTTGGCTATAATGTATTTGGGTGGGGTATTTGTGTACGACATTTCCATGTCCAGCTGATAGAATAGATCGATCGAGTAGATATATAGATGGTTTTCAATGAGTTTTGGTTTGAGGGTTGATGAAAAGATAGCACGGGGTACGGACAATGATCTGGTTCGAAGCAGAATAGAATGGTAGGATAAAGATTAAAGGCTTGACCTGGATATCGAAGGTGGGGTCACGTGCTTGTTTAAATATGTGCAAAAGAAAAAGGTTGGTGGAACTGGAATTTATTATCTACGCGCTCATTTCTTGATCTGTTTACATATAATGGTGCCTACTCTTGTGTCTGTACAATTAATATCGACCGAGACATGGCAAAACTAGTCATGGTTGATGGCCTGTTAGAACTTGACCTTACCCAGTCTGACGTTACCACATTCTTACGGAAGATCGACAAAGGCGCATCTTTTCCAAGATCTTTTCCTAATAATCTGCGTACATTGGTGTCGTTTCACGGAAACTAACGTCGAAATTAATGTAAAACTAAGGGCTTTGCATTCAGATATCAATTATTGTAGACGGACAGAGGTGAAATTTATATTATATTAATACATGAAATGTCCCGTTTTAGCTTCCAGTGAAAAAATCATTGAATAAAGTTAGGATAAAGGTTTGATACAATGCCATCGATAGGATATGCAGGTATCAATGTTATAAAGCGTTTGTGATGGTAATGATAGTCAGATATACTATAACCTACATTTTTGTTTCATAAATAGAGGATCTTAAACGAGTGCTTATGTAATATGAAATTTATGAAATGAGTTGACAGATTATAGATGGGTTTCCTCATTAATTAGAGCCAAAGTAAGCTTAATAATTGATTAATTGGGGTTTCTAATGAATAATCCATGTATTCTCAAGTTCAAAAGACCTATGTGGACGTTGAAATGTTTGTGGAATCTATTTGGCTCTGATCTGCTTTGAAACGCTAAATTTAGACTCCATGTTTGTTCACGTGACCAAATGACGTCATATAAATGAAGGTGTATAAGAATTAATTTTGTATTTTATTATTAGTGAGTTAAAACTTATTTAAATTAATTCATAATGTTTTTACAAAGTGGTATTTAAACGTTTTATTGCCTTTCGCTAGAGATAATAAATGGAATACCAAAATGCCATTGTTGTTGTGGAAAATATTAAGGAATGTGGGCAGGTACGCATGCGTGCATACTTAACAACCACAGCGTCCGGTTATGTGCTGAATTAACAGACTGGATAATCAAAAAAAGGATCAACGACATTTGAACGACATTTGAGACTTGACGTACATAATTATGGTAGTACCCTACCGAGGGAAATCCCGTCATAATTAGCCTAATTACGTGTTAATTAAGGACTTGTGGGACCATCTGGTATTTTTCCCAGTCATTAGAACATCTCTACTTTCTATTGATATAAGTATTACCGGTCCATTTATGGTATATATATGTATATATATGAAAATAAGGGAACCCTTTTTTAAATATTACCCGAGCCATTGGTATCACACAACTATCGATAAATGCATATTTAGTTTACTTTCCATGTCTTGTTTCAAAGAATAAATGGCTTTCATTTTGGCGTAAGAAATAAGATCCAGAAAATAAACAGTAATTCTTTATTTCACATGGATATCATGTTCATGTGATGATGGATTTAAAATTTGAATTAAATTTATAATATAATATTACAACAACAAATAAAACAGGAATAAATATGATAAATTAGTTTTTTAACAACATCAAATCTCGAATAGGCCTAGTCAAAGAGAAAATGAAAGTTAATTCATGTATCTAGGTCAACACAGTGCTGACGTCAGATGACCCAAAATTAATCGGAGTCACTTTCAATAATTGGTGTTTTTTTCGAGGTTGTTGGCGTGTTTCTGCGATATTTTCTGATTGATGTAGGTGAATGTTAACGTTTCCTCCGTAAACATTACCACCGATTATACTACTTAATCCGTGGACAGATATAGAAGATGTGGTGAGTGTGGATTGTAGATGAGATGAAGGGACAGTGGCTTGGATTTGAGGCCTATCAGTGGATGATGTCGATGCGTTAAGGATACTGGATATTTGTTTGTGCTGAATTTCGTTAATATGACTGTAGTTGTTGATAGAGGAGATGTTTTTGTGACCTGATATTTGCATTATTTGGTTTGCTGGAATACTGTTGTCGTTGAATTTTTGGACAAGATATTTGCGGGCACTGTGATTTGATAGTCGTTTTTCGGTTTCAATCCCGGAGTATTTTACCATGCGCCGCATCATACTTCCCAGTTTATTTTTACCGACTGACTGTCGTTTAAACCAATGTTCATCTTCAGAAGGTAACAGTTTAGTTGAAGAAGCCAAGTAAAACGGATCTGTTGTTGAACTGTATGCACTGGGTCGTTTTTCAGCAAACAGTTTATAGATAAGAACTGGACATCGCTGGGGATTGCTAAGATTGGCCCATAACTTAGGTTTTACTACCCGAATGTCACGGGGATTTGACCCAGTTCTGGTCTTAGTTTGCCTTTCGTTGAAACATAAATATCCCTGTTCATTATTGTCTGTGTGTAATGTGATATCCCACATGATATAACACATGTCGCGATGTTCTGCAGATCCCCTAAAACCAAAATGTACTGTAATGTAAAACCACAGAGTTTGAAGGATACTGTCAGGCGATTTCCCACCAAACTGACCACTGCTCCATAATACAACAACCTCTTCATCATTTATTGCATCACTTTTACTTGTCATGATACCCATTCCTTCGCGTTTAAACATTTTCTGTTTGCTGACTAAAACTAAAACCTGTGAAAATTCGGGGCTATAGTGCTTATGAAATGTCCATAATTATATCGTCGTAAATAGGGAACCAAGCTGGCCATCATATCCCTCAAAGTGCTGGGTTCAAATTGACATCCGCTAGGTTTCTTCACGCTAATGAAAAAACGGCATAGTAAACTTGACAGCTCAGAAACGGGAAGTTCATGTATTTTGCGTTTTTCATTTACCTCATCACAGAAAGACTGCAAAGTTTCAAGTCAAATCGTGTTGAGTTGTCATTATTGTTATTGTTTACATTTGACTTCGTCTGCTTCGTAACTGTTTAAGAAATTAATGTCAACCTGTCGCTTGATATTTCTGCTACATAGTCCGAGCCGCTGACTTTCAATTCATGAAATATTGGCCTACCAAATCCTTATGGCACAATTTTGGTGACAAGGGCATGTCCTTTACCGTCAGTTTTAACCGAGTCGCCAACAAGAAACGACGCCATTGTTGTTATGGGAAATTGGCGCATGAATACATTATTTACATTTGACCTAATTTGCATAGTTATGAACTCGCGTTCTGAACTCGTAAACAGAAGTATTGTGTGATAAAACTATATAAGATCACGAGTGAATGTTAACATTTTTGTATTACAGTTATGTGTGCAAGGAATGCAATAAAGGTGCTCCTGGTGGTTATGTGTGTTTAACATCAACTCTTCTGCAATATATCAGTAATTTAACAAAGTTCGGACGAGTCTATGTAAGTAAAACAACATCTACACAAGTAAAAGAATTGTACATTTGTGACATTATTAAAGCAAGGAAATGGTGACGTAATTTTCAGGTAGGATGGTACCGATTTAATGTTTAAACGCGTATATCCAAGGATGCATACTATTTTTTGACATAGTTTCAAGACGTTATTTGAATTACCAAAGTCAATGTCAGTGACTGCTTTTGTCCTTCCTTTCAGATAACATCTATTGCTGGAGCCTGTCACAGTTGTAATTCAAAGCATTATCGTGGATTGGCCGTAGATTTGAGAAAAACTGGGAGATATGCATCTTATATGAGTCATTGTAAGAAATTGGGTGGTAAGGTTTTTGATGAAACAACTCACATTCACTGCCAATTTTAGATGCTGCCTAAAGCAAATTCAAACTTGTTTTAATAAACATATTGACGTTTCATACATTTAACCCTATTATATTTCTTTATTACAACTACTCCAAATAATATTCAGTTTTCGTGACCTCGATAGGTCATTATTAGTATATTCGCTGATACTCAGATTTCCTGATACATACATAAATGAGTAACGTTTGTGAAAGACCCGTATCAAGCTTATGGTTTTCATCAACTTCTATGAATAATTCTCCTTCTGAGTTTACTCCCTTGAGCCAGCGGTGCTGCAAGGCTTGGGTTTCTGGGGCCGGAAAAGATATTATCCATATAAAGTGACATATTTTGATCTTCATATTTTTTTAAAGGTATGCAAGAAGAGAATAACCCTATTAAGGTTGGCAAATTTTTAATGACCACACTGGACCACAAAATTAAAAATACAAAAACAATACAAATACAAATAACTTAAACTAATCATATATCACCCCTTTACCTTAATTAATACGGAAATCAAAATTAACAATTTAGTAAACATAGAAATACAGGGCATCTGTGAAGTATCTATAATGGAAAAAGGCTGGGTAATACTACCCTGAGAGCTATCCAATGCTGGGTGGGTGTGGCGGGTATTATTAAACTGCAAATTAATAATCTGCCAGCCATGCACGATGCGGGAAGAGAGTAAGGGACGTAACTCTGATTTACCCGCAGGCGTCCGTAGGATGAACAGTCAGTCAGTCAAAATAAAAAAAACAACCAACTCAAAATACAATCTGATCTCCCTCAAATTTACAATTTGGTTTTCATATTTTCCCAAAGGTATGCAAAGAGGACAATAAAACCATATTAAGGTTGGCAAATTCTTAATGACCACACTGGGCCACAAAATTAAAATACAAAGACAATATAAATACACAAATAGAAATAACTTAAATTAATCATAGATCCCCAGCCCGGAGAAAGTTGTGGTTCAAGTGGTTTGTAGGATTGTCAGAATAAAAATAAGGGTATATGAAATAAGAATTGAAAAAGAATTTCAAGACATGAACCATTGCACGAAGGTTTTTTTTAGCAAAATGTGGGTCAATATATATATGGACTGTATCGCTTGCCCATGAACTTATTGATTTAATCACTTCGATAGGTATGCCTATGCGATTGTGCCAAGTTGCGCCACAACGGCGGAAGGAATGACCCTTTATATTGACGCCACGGATACCTGCAATAATGATAATTGATAACCACTCTTGGTTGGTTCTAAATGGCCACTTACTTGAAGATGAGGCACAATTGCCCTGAGCTATTTCAAAACAAATTTGCTTTTCTACTAAGGTTTTTTACTTTATGCACGATTGATAATGGTCAGCTTCACTCGTTTTTATACGCCCACATGGAAATGTGGACGTATATTGCCGTCGCCCCTGTCCGTCCGTCCGTCCGTCGGTCCGTCGGTCCGTCCACATTTGTTGTATCCACGATAGAGGCTACAGTTTTTATCCGATCTTAATGAAACTTGGTATACATGTATATATTGATGATATCTCGGTCAAGTTCGAAAATGGAAATTATCGCATGAACGGTTTTTGAGTTATTGCACTTGACTTAAACGCGTCAAATTTGGGTTGTATCCACAATAGAGGCTACAGTTTTTATCCAATCTTAATGAAACTTGGTATACATGTATATATTGATGATATCTCGGTCAAGTTCGAAAATGGAAATTTTCGCATGAACGGTTTTTGAGTTATTGCCCTTGACTTAGTAAAAACGAGTCAAATTTGGGTTGTATCCACAATAGAGGCTACAGTTTTTATCTGATCTTAATGAAACTTGGTATACATGTATATATTGATGATATCTCGGTCAAGTTCGAAAATTGAAATTATCGAATGAATGGATTTTGAGTTTTTGCCCTTGACTTAGTAAAACACATCAAATTTGGGTTGTATCCACAATAGAGGCTACAGATTTTATCCGATCTTAATGAAACTTGGTATACATGTATATATTGATGATATCTCGGTCAAGTTCGAAAATGGAAATTTTCGCATGAACGGTTTTTGAGTTATTGCCCTTGACTTAAACGCGTCAAATTTGGGTTGTATCCACAATAGAGGCTACAGTTTTTATCCAATCTTAATGAAACTTGGTATACATGTATATATTGATGATATCTCGGTCAAGTTCGAAAATGGAAATTTTCGCATGAACGGTTTTTGAGTTATTGCCCTTGACTTAGTAAAAACGCGTCAAATTTGGGTTGTATCCACAATAGAGGCTACAGTTTTTATCTGATCTTAATGAAACTTGGTATACATGTATATATTGATGATATCTCGGTCAAGTTCGAAAATTGAAATTATCGAATGAATGGATTTTGAGTTATTGCCCTTGACTTAGTAAAAACACATCAAATTTGGGTTGTATCCACAATAGAGGCTACAGATTTTATCCGATCTTAATGAAACTTGGTATACATGTATATATTGATGATATCTCGGTCAAGTTCGAAAATGGAAATTTTCGCATGAACGGTTTTTGAGTTATTGCCCTTGACTTAGTAAAAACGCGTCAAATTTGGGTTGTATCCACAATAGAGGCTACAGTTTTTATCCGATCTTAATGAAACTTGGTATACATGTATATATTGATGATATCTCGGTCAAGTTCGAAAATTGAAATTATCGAATGAACGGATTTTGAGTTATTGCCCTTGACATAGTAAAAACGTGTCAAATTTGGGTTGTATTCTCGATAGAAGCTACAGTTTTTATCCGATCTTAATGAAACTTGGTATACATGTATATATTGATGATATCTCGGCCAAGTTTGAAAATGGAAATTATCGCATGAACGGTTTTTGAGTTATTGCACTTGACTTAAACGCGTCAAATTTGGGTTGTATCCACAATAAAGGCTACAGTTTTTATCCGATCTTAATGAAACTTGGTATACATGTATATATTGATGATATCTCGGTCAAGTTCGAAAATTGAAATTATCGAATGAACGGATTTTGAGTTATTGCCCTTGACTTAGTAAAAACGTGTCAAATTTGGGTTGTATTCACGATAGAAGCTACAGTTTTTATCCGATCTTAATGAAACTTGGTATACATGTATATATTGATGATATCTCGGCCAAGTTCGAAAATGGAAATTATCGCATGAACGGTTTTTGAGTTATTGCACTTGACTTAGTAAAAACGCGTCAAATTTGGGTTGTATCCATAATAGAGGCTACAGTTTTTATCCGATCTTAATGAAACTTGGTATACATGTATATATTGATGATATCTCGGTCAAGTTCGAAAATGGAAATTATCGCATGAACGTTTTTTGAGTTATTGCACTTGACTTAGTAAAAACGCGTCCAATTTGGGTTGTATCCACAATAGAGGCTACAGTTTTTATCTGATCTTAATGAAACTTGGTATACATGTATATATTGATGATATCTCTGTCAAGTTCAAAAATGGAAATCATTGCATGAACAGATTGTGAGTTATTGCCTTGACTTAGTAAAAATGCGTCAAATTAGGGTTGTATCCATGATAGAGGCTACAGTTTTTATCCGATCTTAATGAAACTTGGTATATATTGATGATATCTCGGTCAAGTTCCAAAATGGAAATTATAGAATGAACAGATTTTGAGTTATTGCCCTTGACTTAGTAAAAAACGCGTCAAATTTGGTCATATCCACGATATAGGCCACAGTTTTTATCAGAAATTCAAATTTGACGATTTTTTGAAGAATAGTTTATGAGTAATTGCCCTTGACTAAGTAAAATTGCGTAAAAATTCATTTTCTGTAGACACTATAGAAGCTACAATTATCTATGGATTTTAATGAAACTTGGTATGAGCATTGGAATTGATAAGAGGGCAGTCAAGTTCGATTTGGACGATTTTGCGATTAACAGTTTTGGAGTTATTGCCCCTGCCTCTATATTTGTTGTAGACAAAATAGAAGCTACAATTTTCAATGGATTTAAATGAAACTTGGTGTGAGCATTAGAATTGATAAGACACAGTCAAGTTCGAATTTGATGATTTTTCGATGAACAGTTTTTCAGTTATTGCCCTTGACTTAGTAAGATTGTGTCAAAATTTTTTGTGGTTCAATAGAAGCTACAATTTTCAATGGATTTTGATGAAACTTGGTGTTTTTGAGTTTTTGCCCTTGACTTCAATATCCATTTAGTGAATGTTTTTGAGTCATTGCTCTATTTATTTTTCAAATTCAATGCTGCCAGTGGGCGTATGTTACCTTGCCTGGCAAGCTATCTTTAGTTCTATTTCTGAATCAATAATTTTAAATCCATGCTTAATGCCATCCAGTATAAATCCCCTATCTGTGTCGTTTAGGTCTAATAACTCATTCCAAGCTGAAAACTTGGTACCAATTCCAGAGGAAGCTAAACAAATTAGATTTTAATTACCAGATAGGGAATTTTTCGTCTCTAGTTTTTTGCATGAAAGCTGGAACCATGGGAGGCCTCAAAACAAACCGATCAACAGTGGCAAAGTTTACAGTTACCAAAATCACATTTGTCATTATTAAAATTTTCGACAAATTTCCTTCCCATTGGGAGTGAATGGACAACGACGCCGTGTGTTTCTGTCTTTCTTCTGTGGTGCCATTGGACTTGCCATATTATTAATAGCCTTAGGGATCAACTGAAAATCAAAAATATTTGACTTGGGTTAGCCCCATTTGAAGTTTTCCTTTACATTGAGCCTCTCTGTACTCCTTGTCGTAGAGTAGGTGAAAGGTACCGGCTAAAAAGACGGAATATAGTTTTAATATATTCCAAATAATCTAAGATTCCAGTACTGGGTAGTTCGCCATTCTCTACCATCTCCTGAAGAATGGACACTGACCCATAGCCCCATTGTTCTATAGTAAGCTTGTGCAATTCTCGCTCATATCTTTTATTCACTTTCACACCTCCAGTGCTAGTCAAGGTAACTATTTCATCCCTTTGGTTCAATAGTAGAAGATCTTCCCAAATGTAATTGTGCACAAGTCTCTGATTGCATTGTTGTGACTTTGAGTTGGGCCTGACAAAACCAAGATTTCCATAGTGAAAGTTTATATGGTTGTTTTTAGTTTGCTACGAACTAGGTTGTCATTTTAGTTCAGACTTTTGGAATATGCCACTATCATTTTTTGCTTATAGACATGGGGAAATTTCTCTTGAAAACTCTTATAATGGGCATGAACTATCTTGCTTGCTTTATTACTGGTTGTATTGAAGGAGACGACAAAGGGTACTATGCCCGCACTGTGGTGAGTATTTAGTACTATGAGTCTTGCTGTATTTAATGGCTCAATCCAATGGACTCTAGATTGATTGGATTTGGTAGCATCATAAAAGAGTATGTTGAATCGGTTTCCTCTGAATGGTTCCAACAATCTATATCCCGCTTACCTGCATATTGTTCTTTTTTCATTAACAATATTTTATTCACAACAGTGAAAAGGTCGGGGAAAGGCATTATGCCTATCTAGCCCCTATCCATATGTACAATACAAAAATTATATAACATATTTACAATGTACAATGGAAAAGATATATATATAAACAACAATATAAACATATTTAAAATAATAATTATAATAAAACATATATACACTATGTACAACTAACTACACCCTTAAAATGTTTAATGAAATGTTTTTAAAAAGTTTTAGACGCTTCAGCTGACATGGAGAAAGTTGTGTACCTGTGCAGAGTATCTTGATCAGAGTTAGAGCCGAAAAGAAGTGATTTATTGTTTTTAAGTTGATATGTGATAAGAAAGATAGTGGCTTTACGTGCATCTGAATATAAGGAGCAAAATAGTAGATAGTGTTCGGAATCCTCATATGGGTGACCACATTTTCATACTGGACTGTCTAAGATATGACGTTGGTAACGGTGTCCGTTTAGGTCATTGCAGGCTAGGCGAAGGCAGCAATGTATTATTTGGTATTTTCTTACGCCGAAATAAAATGGTGTTGGTATAGAGATGTCGTGTTGTTTCAGTATGTTTTTAAATGATCTTATATTTTAGATTGTTTTAAATTATTGCTGATGCTGTTTCATAATTTAATAGATGAAGGGATGAATAATGAATTTGCAAATGTGGTGGTTCTTGTATAGTATAAAGGAATATTTTCATTTGTTCTGAGAGAGTAAGGACTCATGCTACAAGGAAGAAGGTCAGAGAGGTAAGAAGGAGTGAGATTATTTTTGATTTTGTATATCATTATAAGTTTGTGTCGTCTTCGCCTCTCCTTCAGTGGAATAAATCCAGTTTCTTGGTACAATAAACTATGACTTGTGCCTCTCACAGCTCCACATATAGTACTAAATGCGTCCAATTGTAATTGTTCGAAACTATCGGTTAGTTCTGCTATGCACCATATTGTATTGCATATTGTTTCCTTGTCTTTCTTCTGGAAAAAAGCACGGACGTCTCCATAACATCAACTTTTTGCATCTGCCCCACGCACCAAACACTTTGCTGTTGATCTTATCAGACGTATTGTTCACTCTCTCCTGCATTTACAAA
Organism: Nipponacmea schrenckii; assembly: GCA_030562195.1. Taxonomy (NCBI): domain Eukaryota; kingdom Metazoa; phylum Mollusca; class Gastropoda; family Lottiidae; genus Nipponacmea; species Nipponacmea schrenckii. The sequence goes on from JAUJPP010000007.1 coordinate 33,380,719, forward strand.
TTTTGGCGTCTCTGGTTTTGTCAAGATGCCTAGCGGTTCGGTTTTCATCCCTTTCTCAAATTTCGCTATCACCGTGTGACCAATTTCTGCAAAATTTACCAAAAAGTGCAAGCCACAGTAAAAGTTATATATAGATTGCTGTAAACATCCCTTTCTCCCTCCGACAACTCATCCCATTTCGAATAGACCATTGGAATTAACTCTTCCCTATATTCTTTTAAAAGTTGGTGAATTTTTTTTTTCTGTAGCTGCACGATAAGACAGTGTTTTCTTTATGTTTGTGATAATTTTCTGAGCAGTTGATGTGTCAGATACATCTATTAAATCTTCTGCTATTTTTCAAAGTGTGTCAAGGCAGGCATTAGATGATTTGCAGTGCTTATTTCTTAAGCCTAGAATCCAATCTTTTTTATTAGCATCTTTTACAGCAGATACTTCATAGGAGTCTCCATATTTTTTTGTTCGTCTGACATCAATGTAGTATCCTTCCCTTTCAACTGTTCTGATATTTGCATGTGGGAAACGGATAATCCTTGGTCAATTATTCTACAAATTGTGGAAATAGATGGCATCCTATCTAGGGATTTTCCGCAAAGTTTGGCTACCTCTTTAATTACTCTATTAATATGATGGACACCAACTCCTTCAGTTAAAAGGTGAAAGGGCTGAAAATTTGGGGTTAAAACGTTATCCGTTGTTGTTGTTGTTGATGTATCATCGTTAAGTAATGATTGCATGTAATCAACTGTGGATTTTAATGTGATTGTAATTTAGGAAATGTAACATTCAATTTGTTCAATGGTTTCGTCAGTATTCTCTTTTTCTTTAACAAATTTTGACTTTTCCATCCGTAACATTTTAAAGGGATAATAGGCGTTAGAATACACTCGTCTTACGGCTTATATTTGTGTTTCATATTGACTATTAGTTAAATAAGTATGCATCCCACACTTTACCAAATTTTAAAAAGCCACAATAAAAATATATTCGGAATTTTAAAAAAAAGTGAGCCGGCGACGATTCCATTCAGTTTGAGAATAAAAGGGTCTGGTAAATCAACGCTAAAACATCATTGTGGAATTCAACAGTAGGGGTCAAGGACGCGTGAAAACTCACATGTTAGAGTTACTTCCCTTTATATTTACACGATTTGAAAATCGCTTGATGGATGGCTCAAGCGTTTTATGATTAACTACCTTATTTTGAGGATTTATCGGATTTTAGAGGGATTTTGATGTATAGGTAAGTCCACTGGTGGATATATACTGTAATTGTCCCAATTTGAGTGAACTTAAAATTTTATGTTCGTTCTAACGCCTATTATCCCTTTAACTTGCTGGTCACTATTTAGATGTTTTTGCTTTGATTCCCTCATTTTCATCAGTTCAAGATTTTTGTATTTTAATCTGATTAACTCAAACTTAGCTTTTTTTAATGATAAGTTGTCATGTAGTGATTTAATTTTTCTTCTAAGATTGTTAAATTGATTAGTTTTATTTTTCATTGTATTTGAAAGAGTGGATATTTTATTGTCGTTTTCAGCAGATTCAATACGCAGACTATCATAAGAATCCCGCAGAGTTCGTGTTATACTGTCTTTGACAATATTATCATATGTATGAGGCGGTGTTTCGTTCTTTGCTCGTTTGAAAACACATTCTTCGTCCAAATACAATTGCAGGCCATCTCCTCGTAACTTTCTTCTCTTCCATTTATTTCCGTAACTTTCCTGGAGAAAATAAATAATAAAATGGTGTTTGTATAGAGATGTCGGGTTGTTTCAGTATGTTTTTAAATGATCTTATATTTTAGATTGTTTTAAATTATTGCTGATGCTGTTTCATAATTTAATAGATGAAGGGATGAATTTGCAAATGTGGTGGTTCTTGTGTAGTATAAAGGAATATTTTCATTTGTTCTGAGAGAGTAACGACTCATGCTACAAGGAAGAAGGTCAGAGAGGTAAGAAGGAGTGAGATTATTTTTGATTTTGTATATCATTATAAGTTTGTGTCGCCTTCGCCTCTACTTCAGTGGAATAAATCCAGTTTCTTGGTACAATAAACTATGACTTGTGCCTCTCACAGCTCCACATATAGCACTGAGTGCGTCCAATTGTAATTGTTCGAAACTATCGGTTAGTTCTGCAGTGCACCATATTGTATTGCATATTGTTCTTCCTTGTCTTTCTTCTGGAAAAAAGCACGGACGTCTCCATAACATCAACTTTTTGCATCTGCCCCATGCACCAAACACTTTGCTGTTGATCTTATCAGACGTATTGTTCCACTCTCTCCTGCATTTACAAATTTTGCCGTCTCTGGTTTTGTCAAGATGCCTAGCGGTTCGGTTTTCATCCCTTTCTCAAATTTCGCTATCACCGTGTGACCATTTTCTGCAAAATTTACCAAAAAGTGCAAGCCACAGTAAAAGTTATATATAGATTGCTGTAAACATCCCTTTCTCCCTCCGACAACTCATCCCATTTCGAATAGACCATTGGAATTAACTCTTCCCTATATTCTTTTAAAAGTTGGTGAATTTTTTTTTCTGTAGCTGCACGATAAGACAGTGTTTTCTTTATGTTTGTGATAATTTTCTGAGCAGTTGATGTGTCAGATACATCTATTAAATCTTCTGCTATTTTTCAAAGTGTTTCAAGGCAGGCATTAGATGATTTGCAGTGCTTATTTCTTAAGCCTAGAATCCAATCTTTTTTATTAGCATCTTTTACAGCAAATACTTTATAGGAGTCTCATATTTTTTTTGTTCGTCTGACATCAATGTAGTATCCTTCCCTTTCAACTGTTCTGATATGTGCATGTGGGAAACGGATAATCCTTGGTCACTTATTCTACAAATTGTGGAAATAGAATTTGGGATTTTCCGCAAAGTTTGGCTACCTCTTCAATTACTCTATTAATATGATGAACAACAACTCCTTCAGTTAAAAGTTGAAAGGGCTAAAAATTTGGGGTTAAAACGTTATCCATTGTTAAGTTGTTGATGTATCATCAAGACACAGTCCATGATCACTTAATTCATTAATTGTTTAATCCTAGAATTGTTTTAATCCATTGTTATGTTAAATTGTTTTGTCTTTACTTATATATATATTCTTGTTAACCTTTCATTTTATTCATTGCTTGATAAAGACCAGAGAACGCTGGTTGAAACGTGGCTCAAATAAAGTTAGTAATTGTATTCCATAAGAATTTGATTATCTACATCAAACACCTTTACTAAATACCATTCAAAGATCATCTCCTCATAACTTACTTTTTCTTCCATTTATTTCCGTAACTTTCATGAAGAAAAATCCTCTTATCTATACCTAAAAATTCTACAAGTTTTGATACAGATACTTTACTTGCCGAGGCCCTTATTCAGTGTAGATTTTTGTTTATAATGTCACTTGTCGAAATTGTTTGAGTGGCTTTAGTTCTCAACAGATTTACTCATCTGCAGCTTTAGAGCCTATATGGAAATACGGAGACATATTATATAATGTTTTCAGGAAATCATTTTTTAAAAATTAGGTAAAAAAAATCACTGCTCGACTTCTACAATTTACTTCAATGCATATAACGTTATATGCATAAAGAAACTTCTACTTACCGTGCTGCAGGGAGCCTTATCTACTTCAGTTTGTGTTAACTCTATTAACACATCAGAATTAAGCAACATATTTGGTACTTGATTTATAATATAAATCATGTTTTATTTTGGCTTCAAACAAGAGCACACTTCAAACCTACTTTTATTGATTTTGGTATCATTCCCCTGCTTAAATGGAGTTGACGGACTCCAATATTTGTCACCGTCAGTGTCAGACTCAAAACTTTGGGCTTGGCCATATTCCTGATATGATTCTTCTTCGGTTTGACAAGGTGGCTGTGTCTCAGACTCTTCTTCAACAAAAATCTAAATTGAAAATTTAAAAAAAATGAGGATGAAAGTAGCCTTTTGTGCTCGAAAAATGTACTAGCCTAGCCTAATAATTAATCTCCTTGTCCAAAAAAAAACCCCCAAAAAACCCACAGTTTTCATAACAACCATACATCAAATTATATGATAAGACAACAATGTTTATATACCAATTCGCTGTCGTTAGAATCTGCATGTGGTGAATAACTCAAAATTCCAATAAAAAGGCTACTTCCAACAATCTTCTTGTGACTTTCTGCTCTAAAAATGATCGTAACATATACTTAATAGGCCTAAGTATCTCAATCATTGAGTCAATGAGATTCTAATGGGGGTGGCCATATTGAATAAGTTCACGTCTCGACATAGATTGGATTTTTATTTGACATATTTCGACACGAATACGTCCACGAATTGTTGTGCCCGCCTTATCCAAGAAGACATTTCAAAAGCTTTCAATCATCTATTATTAAAAAGGCTGTTTTAGCTGGTTACGTGAGACCCATTTTTTACGAAAATTTTCAACCCCTTTTTCGGCTGGACTTAGTCCGCTAATTCATTTGCCATCTATTTCCATGTTAAATCACAAAATTCAACCTTCTAGAACTTTTTCCAGAAATCTCGTTGAAAACTTTCTTATATGCCACATGAAAGCCAGGCCAATACTTGGTTTCTGTACAAAAATCCAATATAGCATGACCATGAAAATTTTGAACTAAACAAAATGAAAGTAAACCACTACATTTTATCAACATCCGCTTGACTGTCACTGCACACAAAACCACTATTTTTAGAAATAACCTTCCGCCAATTAAATTTCTCATTATCTCAGAAATTCTGAAAGAAAATGCAATTTCAGACATCAAATTTCAAATCTAGACCAAAAATTAGTCCAAAATGGGCATGCAAACACCCCCAAAGGAAGGGAGAAAGAGGATTTCTAAAAATAGAACGGACTCAATTCGTATACAATCATTAGCATAAAATGTTTTAGTGGTCCGAGTCCTATATAGGGGGGCAATTTTTGTTTATTGTCTTAACTTGTTTTACAACATCTCAGGATGAACCTGTCCAAAAATTATGCAAATAAACCCCAAAGTATGCAAATGACAGCGTTTTTACTGATGCACCTCTACCTCTATTTAGCCCTCTATAAGATATCATTGATGGCGCGTCTTACACTAAATCAATCATAACTTTCTTATTTCTCTAAATAAATGAAATTTGTAAAGACTAATAAGTATTTTAGCATAATTCCAGCCTACAAACCCCAAAAAGGCAAAAAAAATGGCAACATTTGTTACCTAGTTGGCCATTCAATGTCTCAACACTCATTCTGATTGTTCCTGGTGAAATCTTCATAATTATCATAAATTTGAGTTTGAAATTGCCCCAGAGATAATTCAGGCTGTTTTTACTGTCCAAAAAGCATTCTACACTCTCCTGATTCCAGGAAAAAGGCATACCATACATTGAAGTGGCCTTTCAGGGCAGCTATAGAAACTGTATTCTTGAGGTCTGAAAAATACATAAGAAAAACCAAATTTAAATGGTTGAAATAAGGAATATCTGCATTTGGAATTTTATTAGGACTCCATAGCCTCTTCAAAATGGCTTGTTTTACTAGATATTTAAAGTAGAAAGTGCAAAAAAGGGAAAAAAAGGAATTTTTGAAAACTCAGTACAATGCACTATGACGGGCCTATTGGCCATAGGCCCCAAAATGCCGATTTCCAATAGTTTTATAGCTGATTGTGTCTTAGTTTTATAGCTGATTGTGTCTTAGTTTTATAGTTTTCAAATACCCATATGTGTATTTTACCAGTACGTTGTACAATCGTTTCGTATGTTGTGTAAAATTGAAAAAGGTCTAATCGAGGACCGTTTTACCTATCACAAGCATATTTTCAGGAGAGATGCCTTTTGGTATACACAGGATACCCTGAAAGTTTGAAAAGGTTATTCAAATTCCTTCTTTGTTTTTACCCCAGGGTCTTAGTTTTATAGCTGGTGGGGTCTTAGTTTTATAGGTCTTAGTTTTATACGGGTCTTCGATCTTTGTTTTATAGACACCCCAATTATCCAAATTGTATGACATCGAGTCTATAGTTTGTTATGAAGCGCACGTGGTTATCTCAGCAATCAGAAGGCGATGCCGATAAACAACTCTACAGTGTATAAACCAACATCAATGTAAATTCGTAGTAGATGTACGAGACAAGCAAATGTACCTGCCGGTTTCTATTGCGATTAATAATGATACTGATTGTTAACCTTAATTTATATTGTATTAAATTTGTATATAGAAATTTGATTATTATTTTATCACAAGACCAAGAACCCTTAAAACACGGAGACTATCACACTGTGGATATAGCCACCCCGCTATAATACCTCCATGAGCCTAATAAATTGACGCAAATTTTGCGGGCGTCAATAAAAGACGGATTCCGCGGATCCGTTGTTTATTAATCTGCGGAATCCGTCTTTTATTAATGTCGTGACACATAATCCGCGGATTCCGCCGTTTAAAAAAGTAGGCCTCTACGGGTTACTAAAAGACGGATTTCACGGAAAGCCGTCTTTTAGTAACGCCTTGACTATAATCCGCGGATTGAAAAAAAGAAAAAAAAGCAGTCCTGTAGTATGCCTGATGTCGAAAACTAGATACGTATGTAAATAACAAACTATACATAAATAATAGGCAAAGGCCCGTCATAAAGTTTGGCCTCCCATCGAACCTGGCCCAATGATGTGTAGGCCTACAGACGTAGCATTAGCATGGTCCCCGAGAAAGCTACTCGCACAGTACTGCGAAACGTAGGTCGACAACATTCGGTGGCCAGTGGTGCCCACGGACATAATATATGGCACGCAGAACGTGCAAAGGCGGGCACGGTTTTGATATTTGAGTGCTGGGAAAATGGTGTCCGGCTCAGATTGACTCTGAGTCGGACGCCCTTTTCCCCGGCATTCAACACCAAAACTATGCCCGCCTGTTGAGACTCGGTGTGAAAATTTGCACGTTTGGCGTGCCATATATTATGTCCGCGGGTACCACTGGCACTGGCCACCGAGAGATAGCGAATGTTGTCGACCTACTTTTAGCCGCTACTATGCGAGTTGCTCGTCGGGGAGCAGGCTAATGCTTCGTCTGTAAACATCATTGGGCCAGATTCGTCGCCTTTTGTCTGTTCTTTATGCATAGTTTGTTATTTACATAGGTATCTAGTTCTCGACATCATTTATACCAGAGGACTGCTTTTTAAAAAAAATCCGTGGATTCTGCGGATTATAGCCACGGCGTAGAGGCCTGCTTTTTTTCCCGGAATCCGCGGATTATGTATCATGACATTAATAAAAGACGCCCAATTTCGCAGCCCAAACATATCTTTTGGCGCACCTAAGAAAATATTAGATATCGGAAACGGAACTAGAATAATCGAATATGTATACTTCGATATCGCAACAAACTTCGTAACACTGTCAACAATGTCAATGATGATCTCCCTTTATTACACAATTCAAAACATTAAGAACTTAACCTAATTAAATAGCATGAAATAAAGGAACTTGTAATTTACCAAGGACAACGAATAGAAAGTGTGGTGTTTCTGAATAATTTGGGTATGGAATTTCCCATAACTACCCGTAACTTCCATTCCACAGTATCCTTTAATTTAGGTTTTAATGCGTGAGTAACTTACTTTACTGGTGAGATTGTAGACTACAAGGGGAGATAAGAACCAGCTCAAACACTGAAGAGGAATGAAAAGAAAAAGATGTTAACAATATGCGTCTTTAATTCATTTCGAACATGGATGAAATGGATCGAGGGTTGAGAGCAAGAACTGTGTATCTCCAAAAAAGCTGTTTTGAGAAAATTGAGTTTTAAACTTTGAATAGTAATTAAAAATCAGAATTATATAGTTTGTTAATACTTTTTTCACATAATGTAGACAGAAATACACTTAATAAAATGAATTATACAAACTATCCAAAAAAAAGGGTGAAATGGGGCAAAATAAACAAAATGGAGATAAACGCTTTTTGCGGGCAGTTGATAGCATTTGGGTGAGGTAAATGTACGGAGTTATCCATTTGTCAGGTAGCATTAACCGAACCGTCCTACTGATCATCATCTGATTCTGATCCGGAATCGTCTGCTGCTGGTCCAGGGAGCTGGTCTTTGACCTGTTGGGAACTTGGAAGTGCTTCAAACCAAGGATGTAGTTCCTCTGGAATCGCCAACTGGCGGCACAGCTTTAAAAGATCATTTTTCTTTGCCTGGCTGATCGGATCTTATGGGTGTAAGCCTGAGGAGGGACTGGAAAAGGGAGGGGCCGTCCACGGCCAAAAATTGATATCTTCTTAAACTCGTCACCATAATTGTACCGGTAAAAGATGATGCCTTGTTCAGCTTTGCGATATTGGAATGACTTGACAAGGAGCCAGTTGACGACATTACCATCCTGGTCCTTTCGTCTGTTCTTCATGGTTTGCTGGGCAACATGTTGAAAATTCAAAATATCTTTGTGGTGAATGTGGTTGACGTTGTATGGGTGGCGACATCTAGCGCGTTGGAAAATCGAAATCCAATCAACCATTGAGTAAACATTGGAATGCTTTTTTTTCCCTTCGATTGCCGCGTGCATGGAGTCACACTCCATGTGGGAGTGGCCGCTCTCAAGGAAGTTGTGCGTGATTATGTTGATAGGCAATTTGTTAACAGCATAGAGGAACATCGCTGCAACATTTTGGTTCCGGTTTTGTCCTCCACATGTATCGGAGAATAGAGACACCTCGTTTACAGCAGGCGGTAAATCGGATAGCCAATTGTACAAACAGGTCCCTATTTCATTGCTGCCTCTGCCCCCTTCAATTTCAGGCCAGCAGTAACAAAAGGCGTCATTTGGTGGTGCGGAATTGTAAACACACAGGTTATAAACACATAGTTTCCTACTGTAGTACATGAGGGAAACTGGACTGCTTGGAATTTGTAACACACTTTCTAAATCGAAGGTTGCCGAAACAAATCCTTTCTCCCCAATGGCCCTCTCCTTGTCAGCGGATTTCACTGCTTGAGCCTCTTCTTTGCGTCTCCAGTGCTCCTCGTGTTCAAGTCTGAATGCTTCCTTTGCATCTCCAGTCAGCATTTTAAATTTTGCGCACATCGCACATTGATCTTTCTTTGGAACGAAGAAGGAGAAGTTGTATTCGTTACAGAATATTGTTCTGTATACCTTCTCAGACACAGGTTGCCGTTGAGGATCCGTTCTTTCGCATTCTTCCTTGTATAATTCGTACATTTTTCGGATTGAAAGGGATTGGTTTAGGTAAAGTCGATGCGTATCCTTTCGGGTGTAGTGGGACTCGATGACTGGAAAGCTTTCTATGTGTTTCTTAACAAATTCAACGCGTTCGGGCTTTGTTTTGTTGGCTGGCTCTTTCCTCCCACGCTTGTCTTCCCCTGTGAAGGTACCACCATCACCAGCATCCTTGACTGCGCTTTCAACACACCCTTGATTGATTGCTAGTGTCTTTAAGAAGAACTTTTTGCACACACGGATCTCTTTATTTTGCAGTTCAAACGAGTAAGTCATTGTCTTGTTTCTAGCACGTTTCCTCTCTCCAAGTAGGCGTTCTCGTTGAATGTTATAAACTTTCACTCTTCCTAAGATATAATCCTTCTTCCTGTTATACGATCCCAGTATTCTCGGCAAAGAGTATTTCGCTGCTCTTCAGTGATGTTTTCATTGCACTTGTATCTACAAGTAATGCAGTTGCATGGCTGTGGGACTTTAGCTGCTTTCTCTTTTCCACTTGAGTCTGTATGCTCCAGCCCTTTTTCACAAGATTCTTTGCGAACGTTTCTCTTCCATGTGGCTGGATCAGATTTTCGTTTTCTTGACATTTTACGCCCCTCGTCAACATCCTAGGTAGCAAAGTTTTCTTGTCTTTCATCTTGGACTGTAGCACCTATAACTGGAGCATTTTGGGCTGCTGGCTGCTGTCGTTCATCAAGGCGTAGAGGTACATTGTTTAAAACAGCATCTTGGTGTGCTTGGCCTTGTACATCTAGGATATTTGGATCTTCATTGGAATTAACATCTTGATGGTCTGCTGGATCTTGTTCCGTTTTCTTCTGGGGTAGGGGCATAGGCCTGCATTCCTTCTTCGTAGGAGATACAACTTTTCTCCTGTCCTCTTCACTACTAGTTGAGTCATCTTCGCTTACAAATTTGTATTCTGGATCGGCATCTGAGTCATCGTACTCGCTTTCAAGGTCTTCAAGCATTTGCAAGACACCAGATGTGTTCAGTGTTTTCTCTGAAAAGAAAAAAATGATGTGTAATAATGAGTAGGGTTTGTAGCCTAAGCCCTTGATAACGCGGAGGTCACATTGTCATTTCAGCATTCTCTTAAATAAAGGTCTCCATGGTGTTTGGAGTAGTCCTTGTTCATACTACGAAGTGTAAGTAAAAATGTCAAGGTGGTGGACATGTCCAACTTATCAATGTAGGCTTACCACAAAAAGTCAATTTTTTTATGAATTTTTTTCTGATTATTCTAGAGTCAGAGATACTTGCTCTCTCATTTCAATTGGAATTGGTCTATGCACTTCAGCATGACAGCTTTCTCATAAAAAATTATGCACATAGAAACCCTAGAATAGTCATAAAAAACAACTACTTGCAGCGCTATCAATCAGGTTCAAACACAAAGTAGGCTTATCAATGACATTTTATTGACAAATTCTAATGCTCATATAATTTCGACTCTTGTTTTTGGCAAATTATGATTGTCATCGTTAATAAAGCATTGTACCACAAATAGCAAAAATTCTGAGTTCTGATTGGTCGAAATACATGGGGTTTAATAGCAATTTGACATCATGTCTTTGCAATTTGGCGTATTAATTTCAGCGAACTAGTTACAAATCTTGTTAATGTTAATGATATAAAGGATGTCTTCTTTTTCATTCGATAGCGCACGTGCAGTTTGTTGTTATGTGCGTCATACTGCACCTAACGTCATAAAAACCGAATAGCCCATGTCTAAATTATCCATAAAAAAAGAGTCCGGGACCAAATTCATCACAATTTGTGGTACAATTCCGATAAACGACTTTCTGTTTTAGATTTAGAGGGGGTTTATTCGATATTTAACCATGCTTGAATATACCATTAGAGACCCTCGACCGCAAGCGGTCTCGGGATCTAATGATTCAAACATGGTTAAATATCGAATAAACCCCCTCTAAATCTAAAACAGAAAGTGTTTATCTTCTAATTGTATTCACACTTACCTCTTTTTCCAGCCATGTTTACATTGAATACAATGAACACCGGTTGTTGTCAAGTGACGTCATACAACGTTAACGTCGTACAATTTTAGAAATATTGCTGGGAGCTCAGGGTATATAAGGTTCTATCTAAATTACACTCGGTTAAAAATCGGAAAAATAAGCAAATACTAGGTGTATTCAGAGCAACACATTTAATGAAGAAAGACAAAACAATGCTGGAGATAACTGTCCGACCTATTTCCTGAATTACAAAAATCTTGGCTGCAAGAAATGTTTATAAGGGAGATACACACATCTTGCGGGAAACGAATCCTCAAAGAGTGGAGTTAATCATTTCTTGCATTCCAGAAAGCTTGTTTACATTAGGATATGGAGATACACACTTCTTGCAGATAAACTAGACCCAAAACAAACTTGTTTGGTACCCCTAACTCAATTTTGCTAATTTTGGAGATACACGGTTCTTTCTCTCAACCCTCGGGATAATGGTAGAACCGCACTTAAGTGTCGATAGGTTTTCAATATTGCATGAGGGGCTTGGCGTAGTGATACCAAGAGTCTGCGTAGCACACGAGTGGTATCACTACGCCAAGACCAGAGTGCAATATTGAAAACCTATAGACACGTGTGCGGGGGTGGGTTTCAAAAGCCTACCGCCAACCGCTGCCAACCGGCCTACCGGAAGGAAAAAAATGCGCCAAAATAGATACTGTTAAATTTAAGGATCGTAGGTTTTCATACAATAAAACGAAACTATTCAATTTGACGAAACTTTTGTTGACGTCAAAATTATGGAATCAAAATTATTTTAAAAATGAAACGAAAAAAATAAATATTTTCTTTCCGTGTTCAGCGATGTTTTTCTTCACATCAGTTCCATCTTTTTCTTACGGCCTAAATGTTCTGTGTCTGGAAACCTGATTTTTCGAAGTGCTGGAAGTGTGCTTCCAGTCTTGGTGAAGCGTTTTATTAACTAAATATACTGCTGATTTGGTTGGATTAACAGGAGGAGCATTCGCAGAATTATTATAGTCTACATCAAGGATTAACTTTGAAAAAATTCTAAAATGTGGAAGAAAGATCCCTTGGTTTTGTTGATCATCCATGATGCCGACGACGATAAATAAATAAATTAAGGGAAGTTACTCTGAAACAAACGACCTTCCTGTCGTGATCATTTAAAAAAGATTTAAGAGTACTTTTACGGTTAATTGTGTGTCCCATTTGAATACAAATTAGATTATTGCTTTTTTGGCATGGATTGTATCAGTTAATGTGAAGAAAAACATCGCTGAACACGAAAAGAAAATATTTATTTTTTTCGTTTCATTTTTAAAATAATTTTGATTCCATAATTTTGACATCAACAAAAGTTCCGTCAAATTGAATAGTTTCGTTTTATTGTATGAAAATCTACGATCCTTAAATTTAACAATATCTATTTTGGCGCATTTTTTTCCTTCCGGTAGGCCGGTTGGCAGCGGTTGGCGGTAGGCTTTTGAAACCCACCCCGTGTGCGGTTCTACTTTTATTACATACTATTGCGGTTACTGTTTTAATTGGAGAAAATACAAATTACTGCAATAAATAATTCATTGTGTTTGCGAAAATGTATTTCTAAATTTGACCTAATTTGACGTATTATAATTATAACTCCTATGTGTATGGCCTACTTCGCTGTTGGATCTCCCCTGGAATGTTATATTAAAAACATAAGATGACGTCATAGGGAGTTCCCTCTTACCTACTCGGCTCATAGTATATGTGACTTGATTTGGTTGCATTGTTGTCAAATAGGGATTAAAGACATTGTCAGTGGAAATTATAGGGTGGTTGGACCGGCTTCAAAATATGGTTTAATGGTAATTTGTTGTCATTTGAGTTATTTTAAGTTGCCAATGCAGCTAGGAAATCGCTAAGCGACATGGCTTTTGAAAACAAAAATGGCGACTCAATCATTCGAGTCCCTAGAAAAAGTAGTTCGACCGTATTCAACGTATGTGTAATATGGATTCAATTATTACATGGGCCCGATTTCCCTTGTATCGGTATAGTAGGATTACACATGTATGTAATAAAACATCATACACAATTCAACATTACATAACGATGATAACCCGTAAGTTGTTGCGCAAAGGATAATTGATTTAGGATAGTCAGGAAATGCTTACTTCATGTTCTAGAGTCTAGAGTCTATACATAATGATGGGGGAAATGGACATTATCATTGTTATGTATTCATGGGTGGATGAACATCAAGCGGCGAAGTAGACATGCAGAAGATATGAAAACCGGAAGTAGAACTTTGTTTGAAGTTCAATCAGCAAGGACATAACATCTTCTTTTTTTACAAAATGAAAGATTAGACAATAATTTTTTTTTAACAAAATAATATGCAGAAAGTATTTGCTTTTTACCAAAAGATATACAGGATATACAGGACGATTTATTGTAGTCACTAGGACTAAAGCGATTGGGAACACAGGATTCACGACCAGCTCTAGTGATATAAGGTTGTTGATTTGAATTTGAAATTTGACTAGATTTTGGTTTTGAAATTGACTAGTGTGAACTTGATCAATAGCTCTTGCATGACTATTGGGTTTAAGACTGGGGCAAAGACTAGGAACTTGGTTGTCATGACTAGAAGTATGCTGGCCGTCATCGTCATAACCTCTGAGATGTGTGATATCACTTTAAATTTATCTAATTTACGTGTACCATGATCATAATACTTCTTAGCAGTTTTTCTGTTATCATGTAATTGCTCTCGGATTAATAATTCAGAATTGATTGTTTTCTGTTTTAACTGTGGGTGCAGAAGGTAATCAGACGTCGACAATTCAGTGAAGACAACAAATATTCTTTATATAACTTTAATATCTTGGAATGTAACTTGTAGAATAAAGTTGTTTCACAGATTGACTACAAACATAAAAACTATAACTAACACTATTCAACTTGCTATAATTTTTCTTATGAGATATACTCATTTACTCTGGGAATGACTGCATGTCACGTGACTAACTGAGCAGCAGGAAAGGGAAAACTTTACCAGACATGAATATGAGCAAATAATATAGACTAAGATACACTAACATTTAAATTTACAATGATAAGCATTAAAAGAAACATTTTATACATAAAATTGCATATGAAATATTAAGTTTACCGATTTATTATGCCGGTTATCTGCACAACATTGAAAACTTCTAACTGTTCAACACACGCCATGTTGCCTTGTAACTGGATAAACGCGACTAATAGAAAAGAGACTTGAACTTAAGTGACTTGCATAATCGGAACTATTTCAAGGAAAACTATTGATTAATATGGTAGGCCTAGTAGTTCTATAAATCTTATTTGTATCATTTAAATATTAACCTCCAAACAGGTTTAGATTGTCTTTAGGTTGTGAAAATGCCAACCATGGCCATTTAAATAAAATTCAAAACCGGAAATATGATTTTATAAAGGGGAATTTCAGACTAAAATTTGTATCCAACTCACAATTTGTAGGCAAAGAGGGAAATGTGTTGTATTAGGACGATAAAAACATAAAGAGTTTTCTTTTTAGGGCACAATGTAGTCAGTGAGGTTAGTTGAGTATTTTTATTTGATTTGATTTATGCTAATACTAGCCTTAGAACTAATATTTTCCTTTGCTCTTCACTAAAAAAAATATCAAATCTTAATCCTTTCAAAATTATGTCAAAATTTCCTTCAGTTCAAGTAGGATTTCAACCTAGTACTTGTCTATTAGTTCTAGGGTTGAATTGTTAAAAATTTAAAGATTACAACAGCTTTCTTTTTCAGGCCTGAATTTATTGACAGAAATAAAAATCTTGAACATAAGTATTGAAAAAAAATATTTATTGGTCAAATTTGTCATTTACAAAGATAAGAATGCTGACATCAAATTTACTCCACTGAAAATAGAAGCAATCCACTGCTATCTTGAACAATTTGAAAAGAAACTTGACAATAACTATTGTTTTCTGAAGTATTTGAGGATAACATCAACCGACTCTTTTTTTTCAAATCAGAATGTTAAGCAGTAATGACAAAAGTGATGGACATCGTAAAATGCCCATATTTTTTATGGCAGCCAATTTGTCTGGGAGGTTGACAAGAGTTACACCAAGTTTCATCTGTTGTTTCTTCAGACCACTGGAAAACTGATACAGGCTTTCTCTGATGTCTCAAAGGAATTGGTCC
Organism: Nipponacmea schrenckii; assembly: GCA_030562195.1. Classification (NCBI taxonomy): domain Eukaryota; kingdom Metazoa; phylum Mollusca; class Gastropoda; family Lottiidae; genus Nipponacmea; species Nipponacmea schrenckii. The sequence continues at coordinate 33,396,173 of JAUJPP010000007.1, forward strand.
TGAAAAAAGAAAATAAGGTCATGATTTCTAGAAAAAAGTATAAACTTACATGCAGTTCCTTTCCAGCAGCAGTATTTTTCAATTCGCAAAAACGCACAAGCTAGTTTTCACCAAAGAAATAAAATAAACTGTTGCCTCGGCAGCAAATATGAGATTGGATGCACACAAAGACTTTCACAACAGGCTTAATTGCTGTGGTATTTTTTTAATATAACCTCTGGTAACAGTCAGTAGCTTAGTTGACCAAATTCCTTTTTTGTAAAAATTCATTGTTTCAGACAAATGTGTAAAATTAAAAAAATCTTTAACTTACCTGAATATGATAACCTGTTTTTTAACTATGGCCGTTACCCACAAGACTGGTATGAGTAACCTGAAAGTAAAAGAAAGGAAACAAGCAGAACAGAATAAAAAAAAATTCAGAAAAACAATTACAACATCAAGGCTTCATTATTAGCATCCAAACTATGGAATTATTTTATTATCAGAATAGATTATAGATGTACAAGATTACAGAATAGATGTACAAGAAAGATAAGCGATGTGAAGGATATTATATATACTGAATTATAGACATAATAATGGTTTTTATTTTAAAATGAAACACGCATTCACAATGTGATAATCTTAAAATGCATTTCAATCTTCAACACATCAATTCTTAGTAGGCCTATGTCTATATTCAAAGAATGATGGATGAAAACTTAAAACAAATTTCCTTAAAAGAAATGTCCAATAAAAATTAACCCACTTATTAGAACAGATCAAATGCAAAAGGCAAACTAGGCCTCACAAAACAATAGTGAGGACGTAACTTCCACGAAATCTGTTGACAAAAAATGGTCCTTGCAGACGACACTCGATGAAGTGGGCCACAGTGTATCTCCTTTCAAATATTTCCGCCTCCTTACGGCCACAATCCACTGTTTCTTTTCATGTCTTTTCTCATCCATACTAGAATAATAACTCTATCCCCTTTGAATAAAATATTATCTATTACACCAATTTCATCTCGTGAGTCGAAATAACCTCGAATATCTTGATCAACTTCATTTCTTCTTGACGGCCAACCTTTTACTACTACATTTTAAGTTTCTCTAACTCTGTATCCTTTTTGGTTTCTTCTTACAACTCTTTCTGTAGTTTTCACTAAAAGCTGATGTGCTTCTGACTTCTGTTGCGAAAATCTCTGTAAAATTCACATTCCTTAGCAGATCCGTGTACGTATTGGACAAGTAAGCTCTGCTTAAGGCATCTGACTTCCCAGTAAGTTTAAAAGTATAATGCTGTAAAGTCAGTCTCATTTTCTTTTTATCAATAGTACTAACATTTTTAGTAACAATATCATTTGCATGAATTTTTAAAGATTCTAAACCTCTATTTAAATCACCTGCCTGGTTATGATAAGTATCATAATAATCATTCATACTACTAGTATCAGTGACTGACTCAGACATATATTGTACATTTTAAGATGAACGACAACAATAAGCAAAATGTCCTAGTTTATGACAAGTATTACAAGACCGATTGTAAGCTGGACATTGTCCAAATGCATGACTGCGACCACAATTATTACAATTGTATATGCGTTTATCAGAATTGCCTCGTTTTGTCTGGAAATTGTTGAAATGACCTCTGGTATGCTGGATACCTCGACTTCTATCTGGTTGTCTTGAATGACTAGACCCTCTACTATTCATCTTTCTTCCATTGCCTCTGGATAAAGATTTGATAACATTAACACTAGTCTCATTATTTGTGAGTTGCTTCGTTTGTTGAACTTGATCATGAAAATTACATTTCTTTATCAACACAGTTTCTCTTTCAGTTTTATATTACGTACATCATTAGAAATTTGATTTTTTCTAATTCCTCAAATTTACAGTGACCTGCCATCTCTCGAACAGCAGCAATATAATCTAATAAAGACTCGTTTGGTTCTTGCATTCTCTTCTGAAATCTGGTACTGTAACTCTTGACCAATTTCTTAGGCTCAAAATAGTCATCAAATTAAGTTAAAACTGCTTCCAATGGTTTCCTGCCATCTGCAGTAACAAATGTAAATTTATCATATATTTTCATTCACTGTGGACCCATGCTACATAAAAGCATTGCAACTTTGGTTTCACCAGTAACTTCAGTTTTCTCAGCAGTTACCAAGTAAAATTTAAACTGTTGCTTCCAATCTTTCCATGACTGGGCTATATTTTTTCTGCAGCTGGACTAAATCTTGCAGGAGGCTTAAATGATTCCATTTTCATCTATTTGTCGAGCAAATACTTTTACTGAATTCGTATAAAATTTGACGTTATAATCGGACTACTGAGGATATGATTTCTGTAATCAAGTTTCAAATGTAAAGTCTATCTTCTATCGTTTTGTAGCGAGTATACTCACTGACAATCGTATTTTATACATTCTTTGTGTTTCAGAGTCTCAATTCTTCACAAAAAGTAAAAAGATCCCACTTATAGACACCATGTTATGTATTCAGGGGTGGATGAACATCAAGCGGCGAAGTAAACATGCAGAAGATATGAAAACCGGAAGTAGAACTTTATTTGAAGTACAATCGGCAAGGACATAACAATCATTAATTCATAATTAATAGTTTTTGTATTGTGTTTATGAATAAATTTTAAAAAAAAATCTTCTTGTCTCATTTTTATACAAAGCATATTTACCTATCGAGCCTAGCATAGGCCTACAGAATAATTCTGCATAATATGCTAGATTTATTACTTATACTAACAATTATTAATTAATATTAACAATCAAATAGGTTGGTAATGACATGGAAACCTCTTGAATCGCGCTATGACGTCTCATAAACTATGCTCTCTCTATGTGATTTGTTGAGCCTCTCCAGAGAAAATGTAGAAAAAACTTAGCTCACATTATTCACAATAGTATGAGGTATAATGACAAATAATTATCATCTGATGGGGAATCAAAAGAAAACAAATTGTTAACAATTTCTACGTTATGAATATAAAAGTTGCATGTAAACAATATATATATATATAATTCTATTTGATTTAATTTCAGTACGAATAAATGGTATAAATTAATTACTTTTTAATACATGTATTGTCTTTTCAATATGATGAAAGCATACACTTAAATTCGAAAGAACTCGTATAACAAAATAAATCCGTCATTTTATATTTAGACGAATATATTGTATAATAATTAATATTTAATATATTCAATAATAAATAATTGAAATTGGTTCGCCAACCCAATTTTTTATACGCACATATATAATGGGGGGGGGGGCGTATATTGTCGTCAACCATGTCTGTCCGTCGGTCCGTCCGTCCACAATTGTTCGAAAACACAATTATTGGCGTATTTTATATGAGTGTTTATGATCACGCAAGGATGAACCCTATTAAAAATCAGCGAAATTGGAAAAAAATTAGTATGAGTTCTTGCCCTTGTTCTTGAACGGCTCATAAACACTCTTCAATGTGCAATTCTTAGCGGATTTTTACGAAACTTGGCATTAGTATTCGTAATCACCTAAGGATGAACCTATTGATAATTCAAATAAATCGAAAAATATTTAGTAATTTTAGCCAAAACTTGCTGAAATTGTTAATTATCACCCAAGGATGAACCCAGTTGAAAATAAGAAATATCGCAAAATATAAAATATGAACTATTGCCCTTGTTCTTTGAAACTATTTCGATTTTGGCTCGTAAACACTATACAAGGCATTATCCTTTACGGATTTGGATGAAAGTTGTTGAAATTGTTTGTTATCTCCCTTTTAAAAACCAAATATACCAAAAAATATCTAATAAGTTATTGCCTCGTAATTAGGTATAATTCTTGACAGATTTGAAACTTAGTAATATTGTAAATGTATCACCCTAGAAAAGAAGTGTATTATTGAAGGTTGAATATTTCATTCCGGTGATTGTCATTGTACTATAAAGTTTTAATTCAAATTCCATGCTGCCAGTTGGCGTATTTTACCTTGCCTGGCAAGCTATCTTATGGTTTGAAAAGTCAGTTTCAAGCGCTAAGAGCGGGCTACCGACTCCTTTTTTAGAATCATATTTTTTATATGAAAGGGGAGGCAGGAATCAAATCCAACTTACCTTGTTTCAGTTCGGATTCATATTCCTGGATTTATTGATGAATTATCTCCCTTTAGTCACAACAATATGCACCCAAAATCAATTTTGTCCAAGAGACTTAAAATTTCTGATCATGCTGTGTACGAGTTATAAAATTGCACAAAAATTTGACTTACTTTCGCGGATAGCGAAAACAAAATTAAGTCGTCTGCGCCTGGCTTATTATCGGCTGCATACTATCACCTACCAAATGCCTGACAGGACAAAGTATGTTTATAATAATGTTATGTTGTTACTTTAATGTTCGTGTCCTGAGGCTTTAATCAATCTCAGCTCAGCATTATAAAAAAATATTTGAATTAAAGACAACAATGTAGTAAATATATCTTCCTTAGATGATTTGAAGTGGAATGAGTAGCATGAACATTTCTTCGGGTTTACTCGATGATTTGAGTAATTGCATTATGAACATTTAGATTTCATATAATGATATCATAATATGAAGAACATTAAAAACAAAAACCAATTGTGACGAAAGGGGGTTGGGGTGGCCACTGGAAAGTTTTTAACATCGCCCCTTAATCGATTTCATACGGAACACATCAAATAAAAATGTTTTGTGTTGTATTTTCATGCAAACGTTCATGTAAGTGAAACTACTCAAACTGAACTAGTGTACATTAGTAGAAATTATTAGACAATTGTTTTGTTCAATATATTGCTGAACTGGCAACTAATTAAAATTTTAGAGCGACTCTTAAACGACTCCTTGTGTTTCGAATTCAGAAAATGAAATGTGTTTTGTTTGACATAAGATGCCTACTTTAGTAAGACGCGTGGCGTGGGGAGGTGTGTTGATTTTTACAATGGCCCATTTCCTTTTCAATCTTGCCTTCTAAAAAATATTTTCTTCGTCCATTCTTGCCATAAAATGAAGGTTACTTGTATTGTTTCCTATTTTATTTGAATTTAGGATACAGCCTGTTCAATATTACCTCAAACTTTTCCTTCCTTTATTTCAATGCTTACTTCCAATTACGATATCATGTTCATAGATATATATCATGTTTATTGTTAATTATCAGATACCACGCATCCTGTTTAGGCATACATAGTAATATCAACAAAAATAGGATTATGTAATGTAAACGAAAACGATGTTTTACAATAAAATTGAGTAAAATGTGAGGCTTTGTTCTTACTTTGGGTGTTGCCATCTAGTACCGATCTTTGAATGTGGGTGCTTCCTTAAAAAGGTTCAGGAACCTCGGTTTTAATAGGCCAGTCAATAGGTGTTAGACATAGGCTGTCTTCTACTGATGGTTCAAAATAAATTCCGTCAAACGTCAAAGTCGTACTTTGTCATTTGTCAATAATATTTGTATTTCTTGTGCGAGGAATCGTTATAATCATTAAAATACTATTACAATAATTAATTATTCATTTTTTTTTCAAGTAGTTTTACATGCCTACTAAAAACTTAATTATTAGGGTTTTTCTCATTGCCTTCGGGCAATTGGCTTTGCTTATTCCTTTCGAGGCATTTTTATCTCGGGGTCGAATCGAATCAAAAATACGGTTTACTGCCAATTTCATTCTTGAAAAGAGTTAAGATTATTCCAGAAAAGATTTAAGTTCATTCCAGAAAATATTAAGTTCATTCAAAACAAGAGTCCGGAAAGGAGTTACGTTTATTCTAGAAAAAGATCATTTAAAAAAGGGAATTAATTTAATTTTAAGAAAAGAGTGAACAAAAATATATAGGCGCGTGGCGCTTACTTTGCTTTTCAGCTGTATAGCTTTCAAACCACTAAACATCGATTAACAGTTTGGTCAACTGCATCCGCACTTCCGCCTGTTAAATCGATTTTCTATTTTGACAGTTTGAAATCTTTAAGTCTAAATTAAATTGTAAGTTAAAATTTCTCGGAGAAATTAAAGTGCTTCATATTAATCATATATATACGTAAATAGAGATATTCATGCAAGGCAAATAACCTTCGATTCCGATTTCATTTCAAGCAAAAATAATCGTCATTTCTATTTAACAAAAGAGCGTCAATAAAAGTTCTTATTAATTTCAATAAAACTAAAACAGGGATAATTAAATTCATCCGAATCATGTTGTTGATGCTCATAAGTACAGTAAGTAGCGAATCGCATACTCAGTATACGACTATAAACATATATAATAATTATTTCAACGAACCCCTTTAATGCATTAAAAAAAGAGTAAATTTATTTAAACTGAAATACGAGTATGATACTTATGTACCATTATGAATTCAATTCATTAAAATATATGAGTAGGTGGAAGGTATAATAAGTTTAAATACCTACAGTAGTTTAAGGTGAAAGGTTAATTGACCTATTGACATCCATCTCGAATTTTCAGGCTTTAATTAACTAAATAATTAGGTCATTTTAAAATTTTCAAGCTGAACGAAATACTGTTGTGTTTATGATATTTTTTCATGTAAATGAAACTTAATATTATTATTCAGTTATAAACCTGGACAATTGTTTATCATTAAAAATAATAAAAACAGTCTTACTTCTACGCTTTTTAACTCGCAACTTGTACTGTAGTTTTAAGTCCTTAGTCAATATCATTTAATCAATTATTTAATCATTTCAATAATTTAAATGCATCAATTTTATGCGCAATGCTACATAATTGTGGAAGTACTAAATGTAAACATCAGATACATTATTTCGACAAGCGGTAAGAACGATTAAATAACTTCGTACTTTGTCAACAACCTTGATTTAGAAACATAAATGTCCCGGTTCAATTTATGGTCCACTACTAATCCGTCTAACTCTAATCCGACAATCGAAAAAAAAACATTATTTCCGACCTTATTATCCACAAGATGTAAGTCAGAAAATCAAAAGAAAACCTCTTGGTAAATGATATCCTCCAATTTTAGAAAATTTTTAATTCGATTCACTGGAGTAAATTTTACAATTAGTTTTGATGAAAAAGAAATTCTTGAAAACGTATTTCAAAAGCGAGTAATAATATAATTATTTATCCTTGAGTTAGATTAATTAGACAAAAAAAAAATTTACCATAGAAGTATCGCCCAAATGTTTTGTCACTGAAGTGTACTCAGTTAATGTTGAGCATAGTTTGCTATATGTTTGTAAGATTTGTCATTCAGCGAAGTGACAATCGTTTGTTTCACGTGTTGGTAATAAAAATACTGATGTGTATAGAATATGTAATAAGTTATTTTGTAATGTTTGTATATTTTTAGTTGATATTCATCAATAATCATCTTGGGATTTGTATAGGCTTTCGCTAAACGCCAACTTATTAGGGACTCTTTGCAGTACGAATGAGCACAGGTTTCTGATAAAATATATCAGTTTTGGCATATCAGGGTGACATTGAGATTCAATGATCAGAGGTTTTGTATATTGTTAGTGCTGGTGATTGTATATACATTTATATGGTTTTTGTAATGAATTTGTATTTTAATTGGTGTTGTACGGTGTTTCGTTAACTATTTACACATTAAACATGTACATATTATAAGTTATTTGTCGCTTTTTGTCCATGACTAATATGGGAACGCATACTAATTCTATATGATTCGAGGTTGGGATATATCTTCCCGGACACTAGTTAAATATGCCAAATGAATTACAATTAAGGCCAAACCATGAAATTTTGGATGAAGTCATTTGAAAACATTACTTCTGGATATGCAACTGATGTCTGTTTTCAACTGCCTTCAATTGAAAAAAAAAAGATTTTCTTCCTCATTTTTTTACAAATCTGTAGTCTGTATTTTTCCGAGATTTAAAGAAGTTTTGATAATTGGAAGAATTTTGATGTATTTCCTCGAAAGAAGAAGTATCAAATTACCAATATATAAGTTCCTGGTACACTTAGTATTCTTTAATCGGCTTTACACTAACAAGTGTTAATCTCTAAGAATACATATTTTATCATAATACCATTGACTTTAGATCAGCCCTATATTTCCATCTGAAACTTAAGTTGAGTGTAAAGATGTTCATGTAAAGATAGGCTAAATCTTTAAATTTCACTTCCGTTTGTACTCGAATCTTTCCCTTTCATTATGATACATAGATAACTTTTATATCCGGAGTTTTACAGAGTATTAAACTGTTTGTTCAGATATATTATAATGCTACGATATGTAAATTAGCCCATATATTCGGTTTTTATAAGTCACTTGGTGTTGAAATGGTTCTTAAATGACATGCGCATATAACAATAATATCTTGATACGAATTTCACGAATAAAGGATATACTATACATCAAACCGGACACCACCTAATATACTAATTTTATTACTCAGCACCAAAGATGGTAAGAATACTTTTAATCATGTTTTCAATTTTAAATCTTTTCAAGTCATTTTTTATCATATCTTCTAAAGTAAAGTGGTATTTGTTACTTCGTCATGTTTTGTTACAGAATTCGACGCTATTTTTCCGTTCGTTCTTCATAAATAGGAAATAAGACTTTATATGAGTTCTGGGGTTTTGTAATCGAGGATTTCCTAAATGGCAGTATTCCGGTCTAATGTCGACTCGGGCCTTTATACATGTTACCAACACATGTCGTCTTCAGTTTAAACAGTTCCACATTTTCACTATACGTTCAACAATTTGTCAATATTTCACAGTAAATGTTAATGGACGAGAAAAACTCTTGATGGTTCAACGATCACCAAACTCTATTTTTATGCCTTTTAATATTGGATTGTACCGTCCTCGTTTCCTTAAGTTTGAAAAACCACACTGCACACACTTTTTTCCAAGTGTTTAAACGCCGAAAGTAAAATCATTACTGTTGCTTAATGTGTAATATGTAGAATGAGTGTACAGGTATAAATATATATTTTGCACTGGATAAATCAATACGGCTTATATATTATAGATTAATTTCATCTTTTGAATAATGGAAAACATCTCAAAATCTAGATTTAAAATACCATCCGAACACTATAGTTTAGATTTCACATTTTTATATAAAAAAAAATAAAATAAAAAATATAAAAAAATGGATAAAAAAATATAAACTTAAAGTTTATTTGATTGGATTGAATTTTTCAAAAATGAAAAAAAATGTCTTGAAATTTGACTTTTTACCAAAGGGAATTAACAGTTTAAATTGGGTCTATTTTACAGGAAACTATTGGACCTGAACTAAAAACACGAAATATAATACATATTAAACAGGATTATCTCGAACTTATACCTCCAGTAAATCTTGTTTTTAATAACAAATATATACATTTTTTAAATAATTCATTTATGATGCACAATAATACTAACTTGATATTAATTAAGGCATATTTAATTTTTTATACTTGTGTGTTTGGGCCACTTTTTCGAATGTAAGGAAATCCAACTTAAAATAAGTCATACATTCATAAATTTTTATTAAGAAAAAGACACATATTAGTTTTAGGTTGCCATAGTTTTAAATGGAAACCATATGAAATACATAAACATAAAAATTTCGTATACAAAGACTAAGAGAACAACCTTCTAACATTTTTGTACTATAATAAAAATTGACAAGTGGCTTTTAGGAACGAAAATGTCATTGTGGTAAGTCGATCAAAAGCAATGAAATAATATTCCAGAATATCAGTCTTGGAAATTGTGTTATATTGTTTTATTTCAAGACGGAGAAATGCCATGTATTCTAGAAATAATTATTTTACTTTTGTCTACTTAAAAGAGTCAATGGAGCTCATTGTACAGTGTTTGTATCGTTTGCGAAACAGCATTTGAATGGCATCAGTTTAATCATGTATTTACATTTCAAGCTTGAAAATGCAATAATTTGTAAAACTGTCACCACAGAGAGGGAAATAAAACAATAATAGAAAGGAAAAGAATAGAATAGAAAGAAACTTTTACACCGAGTATCAACTTGATCGAAACATTTAATATGTTTCAAAAACTAAAATGCAAATATAGAGTTAGCAAAAATGTAATTTTTTTACGCCCACATGAATTTGTGGACGTATATTGTCGTCGCCCCTGTCCATCTGTCGGTCCGTCAACATTTGTTGTAGACATTATAGAAGCTGCAATTTTATATGGATTTTAATGAAACTTGGTTTGAGCATTGGAATTGATAAGACGGCGGTCATGTTCGATTTGGACTATTTTTCGATAAACGGTTTTTTAGTTATTGCCCCTGCCTCTATATTTGTTGTAGACACAATAGAAGCTACAATTTTCAATGGATTTTAATGAAACTTGGTGTGAGCATTGGAATTGATAAGACGGTAGTCAAGTTCGATTTTGACGACTTATTTTAATGAATGGTTTTTGAGTTATTGCCCTTGACTTCAATATTCAGTGAATTTATTTTTTGTTTTTCTTGGGTAAATGATAATAATAACAACAATTCATATGGATTTTAATGAAACTTGGTTTGAGCATTGGAATTGATAAGACGGCGGTCATGTTCGATTTGGACTATTTTTCGATAAACGGTTTTTTAGTTATTGCCCCTGCCTCTATATTTGTTGTAGACACAATAGAAGCTACAATTTTCAATGGATTTTAATGAAACTTGGTGTGAGCATTGGAATTGATAAGACGGTAGTCAAGTTCGATTTTGACGACTTATTTTAATGAATGGTTTTTGAGTTATTGCCCTTGACTTCAATATTCAGTGAATTTATTTTTTGTTTTTCTTGGGTAAATGATAATAATAACAACAATTCAAATGGTATGAAATCATTTTATTTGAATAAATTAGTACATACATGTAATAAAAGTTAAATATTAATAATTCAGTTTATGTTACTAACTGTTGATTAACGGTGAACCAACAGGAAAATAAAACAATAATATCAGTGCTGTAAATGAAAACGAAATTTTCATTTGCATATAAATTTTAGTTGCAATTTTTTTAGATCCAAAACAGGTGTCTTAAAAACACAAGCAGTGTATTTTTGTAATATACTTCTCATCTATTAGAGAGAGAAATCGAAAAATTCGAAAGTGGTCAAGGCCACTGCTTTTGTGAGGGTCATATCCTCATAAATTCATTACAATCATATTCTTAAATTTGTAGGATGAGCAAGATAAAGCCATAGAAACAATAGAAGATGTATCATATGAGGAAACAGAGAGGGAAGAAAGCCCAGCATTAGTTCAAGCCGTCGAATCCATTGAATGTAGCTCCCGATATGTTGTCGATAATATACATTCCTCTATTGTACATACAATTCCCAATAATTCAATTGTTAAAAGCGAGCCAGGCATAAATGGTTCCACTGTTTGGTCACCATACATAAATTCCACGACTGGGAACCAGTTGAATAACTTCCAAGACGTTACCAACTCATATTATATCAACTCAGGAACAGGATATTCAAGTCAGGCGATACAGTACTCCGATTCTGCACCTGTAAGTTATTCAAACTTGCCCACGATTGGTGCTTCATCTGTGATTGATCCTATGATGCCACAGCCCTCAGATACCGATGATATATCCACATATGATTCCTCGGCTTTGTTAAGTTCGGCTAATACCGTTATAAGTTATCCAGACTTGCAATCTAGAACTTCAACATACCAGCTGCAGCAAGCCTCTTCATCACAAAGCCAGTATCGAGAACATTCCAGCAAAATACATTCATCTATTATCCACGAATCACCATCACCTTTACAGATCTCGGATGTTAGTAGTAATTTAGGGGAGCAAAACCTAAATATTCAGCAGTATATATCAAATTATAATATACCAGTACCAGTTACTCAACATCAACATGAAGAAGAAGAACAGCAACGACATCAGCAACATGCTGATCAGCAGCAGCAGCAGCAGCATCAGATTCAAAATATAAAAGAAGAAGAGGAAGTAAGAGTACCCACTAGTAAGTTATTTTTAATTCTGCCTGCTTGCCTGCTATTAAAATGTATTAACCCTTTTCTGTTTTCTAAATCACATATGTTAGTAATTAATCTTTGGTCGATTACAATTGCTTGGTGTGATTTTATATCAGATTGAAAATATTTGTGCAATTCATAAAATAGTTTTATTTTCCAATATTGAAATTTCAAAGAAGAAAGTATTTTTCTATATATTATTCAGACCAGCTTATATTCCAAATCTAAAAATTTATTTTTATTCAGGGAAATTTTTCAGGAAAGTTTTCTTTCTATATATATTTTTATCAACGCAATACAAGTCTTTTAGCTAATAATCCAATAAAACATATAACATATTAGTTTCTATTTACGCAGAGGAGTATCTTTTCCAAAATGAAATTTTCCAGAATGATTTTTCTTTTTGATTGTCAAATATTTAGCCTATGTAAAACTATCATCGAACTAATAAAAACATTTATTTACGGACAAGTTACTTTCAAAATTTCTTATTACACAGAAAAGTTTTCTTCAATATTTACATTTTTCAGAAAAAGTTTTTTTAATATTAATTGTCAAAAGTTTTATCAACGCAAAGTCAATGTAGACCTTTCATCAAGCTAATATTCCAAATAGAAACATATATGTACATCGTACATTGCTTTTAACCAAAGTATTTTTCTCCATTAATAAAAGTTTCTCTGAAGGAAGTCAACTTATGCTTATTGATTAATTGATGTTCCAAATTAATAATTGAATTACCCTAAAGTTTGACGATTGTGTGGGCATGTAGAAAATTATGGGAAATCAGGGGGGGGGGGGGAGAATGAGCTTATAGATTCTTTGTTTATTCACTGGTTAAAATAGTTCGTATAATTATTTATAATCCAAACCAAATTTAAAAGACATATTTAAGCAATAAACGGTCACCCTATGGCGGTTATGGTCGTATATCAGGACAAAGGTTGGATGGAAAATTGAATGAATGCGCGTTAGCGCATTTATGATTAATTTTCCATCCAACCTTTGTCCTGATATACGACCATAATCGCCATAGGATGACCGTTTATTGCTTATATTTACGTTTTCAAAACCTATCACCACGACAAATTCTACTCTTTGCGTGAAAATTTCATATTACCCGCCTTTGTCGCTGGAGTTGATCTTGTTGATGGAATAGCCATTTTCTTTCCGTCAGAATATAGTTCGCGGGGGAAAGCTCTCAAAATGTAAGAAAAAACAATGTTTATCTCAATTTTATGTTTAATCTTTATAGATCATTCATTTATCAATAAATATAAAACATTTTGGTATGAATTCGAACTTTACCGATGAAAAGAAACAAAATCATGAAATTTAATGAACGCGGATACAATTGAACAACGGAGAGGTGATTCGGCTAGACCTGGCCACCGCATGTAAACAAGTAGGAAAGTTGAGAAAATAAAAGAAACAATAAAGACCAATCTAGAAGAAGGCCCGCTCCATATGTTGATAGGTGACCACAGTTTACACTCAATTCAGTTAATATTCAGTAACAGTATAGTATTTTGAAACTTAATATTATACAATCCATAAACCTGCACTTTTAGGCTCTTAAACTGAAGCGAGTAACTAGGTCAAATGGGTCTACGGCTATGGCCAGTACACTCAGGCCTAATTCGATTGAGTTCTATCGCATTTTGCCAATTATTTTTGTATAAGACTTTGAGTATTAGATTGGCTTTGGGTTAGGCTAATGGAAACTTTATTACATATTAGAATTCAACATTAAAATTGGAACTTTACGTTCAAGCGTGAAGATGATCGACGTTAATAGCGCGACGGCCATGTTTATTTACATTGGTTACTGTGTATTACTACGCTCAATGTTTTGGTGATGAGGCAATGGCAGTTATTGTCTCATAAACGCCACACGTATTAACATTAGTCCAATGGAGAAAAACAATATCTAATGTAAATATTGTAAATTAGATATAATAATGTTATTAAATAGACTGTCTTCTTTGACGTTTTTAATTTGCTGATTGGTATTTGGCGATCCTGGCGACAGTCGGCTAAGAAAAGAACACAAAGAGTTATCTCCCTTATTGAAATTCTGTGGGGATGAAGAAAATTATTGGAAATCGAGGGTAGAGAAAAGGCTAAAAATAGATTCCTTGTTTACTCAATGGTTAAAATAGTTCTTATAAATATTTATTATCCAAACCGAATTTAAAAGACATATTGTAAATTAGAAATAATGTAATTATTTCGAGAAAAAAACATTGAAATTTTGAATTTGCAAATTTGTATTTGGCGATCCTGGCGACAATCGGCTATGAAAAGACACTTAAAGAGTTACCTCCCTTATAAAAATCATGAGACGAATAATCTTAAGCAAGTTATGGGCAAACTTATATTTTTCCAAATCATTTTGTTCTTATTTATCAAGCATTAAGATTAAACAAAATGTGTCAACACCTCCACTTTCGATTGATATATATTTAACTATATAATATTTTATATTCTCCAAGAAATCTGTTTTTACATCTACAGAAATTAATATTTAGCCAAATTGTGGTTAACATTAATATATTTAATTTCTGTTGGGATAGATATCACAAACTTATGTTATTCGCAAAAAAAAAATTGTAGTTAAAGAGCAAATAGTATACTGGACAAAGCCGTTCGCATCTTGCATAACCAAGTTGTCTGCCCTTTTCAATCAATAAAGATTTGTTTGAGCACAATGACTAATATAAAGCATAAAAATACAATACAATAACGTTGATATTAAGATAATTTTTTTTTGGCACTGTCTTTCAAGCTTGAGTAAAGTCTAATTTCGACCCTGTTTGTATTTATTAGTGCCATATTACTGATAATCAATATTTCAATGTTTAAATACGTTTCCCAATAATTGATCAACTGATTAATTGTACCAAACATGAGCTAATCCGTTAACCTAAGTAAATTTTTAACCTAAAGTCTACAGCAGTCGATGTTTTTTTTTCAGCTTGACGTTTTTAAATGAGAGATAACATCATATTTTATTTTGATGTACTAATCTAATCTAGTATTTGATTAATCTGTTATACAAGTTTACAGTCAAAAAATACCCACCATGTTCATCCAGGCAACAATATATTGGACTGTCATGCTTATATTGATTATTGTCATAAGGAACAAAAATAATATCGGGGAAAGGATGGAATCGCCACACCTCGCTACCGAACAACAAAATAAGTTTAAATACGTTTCATTAACTGGTTACACTTTATGCAAAATTTCCACAGGTTTTTAACGTGTGTCCCCCATTTTTTTGGACATATTTTTAAAAAAAAGAGTGATAGTTAAACCACAGCTTTTCCATAACGTCTTTTTAAAATAGATACAATTTAAGAATCGAAAATGTGTAGATTGGCAATTATCGAATATACTGTATTTATAAATGAGTTGAAACAACCTTTTTATTTTCTGTACAAATCATATACATATTGTAGAAATAAAATATTTAAGAAATAATGAAACATCTTGATTGTCAACTTACAAATTGATATTTTTATCCAAGTAAAACCAATGTAGTTATCATTAAACTAATATTCTAGTGAATTAATGCAATTTTACATTCTAGTTTTAATATTACATAAGATTTTTTATATATATATCGGTAGGAGACATTGTTTGTATTGTTTTATTGCCGTATGTACAAAGGTATATGGGCATTAACAAAAAAGATTAGACATAATAAGCGGATAGCGGAGCGTCAAATAAAGCTTAATATATATAAATACATGTCGTATATAAAATAAATAAATAAATAAATAAATAATAAAATAAATAAAAAAAATAGATAAATACATAATAAATAAATAAATAAGTTAATTATCTTTTAACATCTTATTTCTTGTATAAGTAGAGAAATATAAAAACATTATTTTGCATTGCAAAGAAGGAATTCGACAAAAAATTCTCCATATTAATTAGAATTTTTTATGACAAGACTGAATTGAGTGGATTGAAAGCATTATTTTTCGGATTATGATCTATCTTCTATGATCTGCATAGAAAAAATGATTTTATTCTGCGAATTAAGTTAGGTTTGTTCCATTTTGTATGTGTTCTAGGCATTATATGATGATATAAGCAACGTTCATATATCCTACAAGATATAGATAGTAGATATTGGACCGCTTATATGTACATGTATTCATAATTCTACGATACCATCTTTACAATGCCAAGCTATTACGAAATTCGTACTACTCATTGACATCATGAGTCAATTTCTTGTATTATGGAATATAGCAATTTGATTCAATCTTAGGCTAATGAATTTGGTCCGTTGTTTCCAGATTTTCTATCGAGGGCTCTAATTGGCTTCATCCGCTTGCGTACAATCCAATCAAATCGCTGCATTTACAAACTTCCGTGATACAAGAAAGTGTGTAAATGATGTCAAGATATAAGACGCAATATTGTTTGTTTATTTCGTGAATTAAGTTATTTGATTAATTAAGCACAGTAAATAAATAGGTAGAAATGCTCAGTTTATTGTGGTCAAGAAATAAATATTTCTGTAAATATTAAATACTTCTGTTACAGGGATTTGGATAATTGTTGATAGAAACAAATAAATACGAATTAGTTTGTTAACAGTATATAAATACAGAAAAGTATTATATATTAATTATTTTGTCTTGTTTAAGATGTTATTTAAGAGAGGTTGTATTTGAAATGAAAGTGAAGGGAAACACAAACAGTGATATATAATCCATCCAAGGCTCATCAAGTACAATCCGGTTCATATCAATATTATTCAATTTGAATTGTCACTTTAAATTAGGTCATTAAATTCATGAATAATTATACAGTCATAGCCTGTGTCATAATACATAATTATTATTATATACTATAGCTTATCGTCCTCAATACAGTTCATAGAAATGATAACGATGTAAAATATGGTTATTGTAGATAATAAGTCTCCTAGTCAAAATTTGTCGTGTCTTGATAGAGATAAGAAAGTCATTATGTTGCAACCAGGACCTCTTCACATCAGTGAGAATCTCAATTCCGCCTATGTCCAAGTGTATATTGTTGAAAAGTGACTCTGTTTTTTAACCACCCTTCTCTCTAAAATGTTACATGAAATTCATAATTTGTACGCTGGAGGTACAATGTTTACAATAAAATTTGTCTCAATACGCTAGCTGAATACTTTAGAATGTTTTTTTTTTCATTCAGTGAAATGGTAGGCATCAAAAATTCGGGGAAACATGTTAATTTCAAAGGGTACTGTTTAATACATAAAAGCGTCACTAGTAAAAGGTTTTAGAAACAGTACAATAATTATTTGTATTTATTTTACATACGTAATTCATACAAGAGAAGTATAAAAAGTTCAATGAAGATAATAATTTGTATCAAATAAATATAAGTAAATCTACAATTTTGTTAAGTGTATAACTATTCAAGTGTTTTCATTTGCTATGATATTATATTCTACTAGTTTAGTTATTGTGTGTATAATATTCATCTCTTCTAATTGATTTTGAATTTCATATTGTAGTGTTTGTATTTCAAGAGTCCATTAGTTTCTACACGTGTGAAAGAGGCTTTCAGATTTGTAGTAAATGTAGATAGAAATAATATGTACATATGTATTTTTATTTATCTTGTTTATTCAGTGTCAATTACAATTTTAATATAGGTTTGGGACAAGGGCACCATCTGGGACGTTTGTTATTTTTGTTTTTGACTGTAATTATAATGTAATCGCGTTGACTAGTAATTGTGTTCGTATTTTCAACTGATTAAAAAGTCTTCAACTCAGGTACAAACATGTGGATATGTTTTTAGGAAATGAATAGAAAATAAATTCAACATGAATATTGTAGTGCAGTCACCTCACACTGATAACCAAAGATGACATGCTCGACAACGTAACATCTACCCACATATTTTTTTGTTTTTGTTAAAGCAGTTGGGTTTTAATTCTTGATTTCAGAAATGTAAGTTACCTCAACATGCGGTGTTAAATGAGTCAAAATTGAATGTTTGAAAAACATTTGCATTTTAAAAATTTCTAGCTCTAGCATGGATTCGAATGTCCATCTTCATTATTTGGTCCAAACTATTCAAAACTAGAAATAATTGACCTGCAATAAATTTGATGAATCATGTTCAGTGTGAATGAAACTTTTTTCAATGTGTGATACTAGGTTCGATAAAACATATACAATGAAACTGCCAACAAGGAAGAGAAAATAGGAGATGTTTTGCAGATGTTATGCAATGGCAAACTGATTATATCATTGAGTTTTGTTAAACTCCGTATAGTAGACTTTTTATGTGTTGGTTGTATAGCCATCTTCATTGCTGAACGTATATATTTTTTAAATATATGCTAAGTATATACCGTGGAAAATATTGAAGGTTTGTATTATATCCAAAGTACGAAAAAAGTTAGCATTCAGTCTATTTTGTTGAGGAGAATAACTCCTAGATAACAAACTGAAAACTAAAGCGTATTAAAAGGGTATAGGAATTAGTTCTGGTTCACTATCCTGCTTGTTAGAAATTATAAAACAATTAGTCGCCTGTGGTCATATTCCTATGAAAACCCTTTGTGTAATTTTTATCGTCTGCTTTCTTGGTTATAAACATTTTGTGATTTTAACTCTACTAAGAACTGTGGTAGAACCCATTCTAGAAGTACAGGACAAACAGTAGTTACACTCTGGATATTATTTCTATCCGATAAATAATCAGAGTACCCTGCTTAAGTAACGTACTGGTCTTTTCAACGTATGATTTTCGAATTTTGACTTTCGCACCAAAAACGATCTTTATAAAAAATTATACAAATGTTAGTAACCACATGTTTTGATATTAGATGCACATTGTATCTGACAACAATATGATAGGCACCTTAACCAGTTATTTATTCAAAATATTTTCTTTCTGTTTTCAATTCACATGTTTACATACAGTCAGAAATTCAACAGTCTCCAAATGGAACTATTGGCCACAAGTTTTGTTTTGACAAGAGATGTCTTACATTAGCGAATTAAATTGGATACAATAAGAGAACAGAAAATATGTTTATTTGGTGTAAGCACATGTCAATTTCGTTTGCTTCCAAATGAAACATTGGTATCCGTAGTGAAAGGAAATCGGATGTAATAATGTTAGCGATCGGTATTTCATGTATATTACTATAGAGGTAATCTGTTTATGAATATTTTTGCATGAGCACGCCATTGTTCGGTCTGTTACCGTATATTAAAATTTCATCAAATATATGACTATCATATCAGAACTATTTTGTCAATATTTAAACAGAATGCATCTTAAAAATAAATTGTCTGACTAATATTTCATTAAAACACTATAGAAACAATTAACCTGCTGAATGAAAAATTAGCAAGAAAAGATTTTGTGAAAAAATCAACCATTTATTTCAAAATTATTCCATACATCAGAAAATAGGTAAAACATTAAACTATTTGAGTTGACAATTACATACTCACAAAATGTACTTTTCTGTGAATTGTATATTTAACAGGGTTTCATTGAAGATGAAAAAAATTCTGATGGTACGCTAAAAATTTCATGTTTTGATGGGTAGTTCAAAGACTCAAAATTTGGTAGTATAATATAATTATGATATTCTCTTTATTTTATATTGGTCAGAATTAGGTCCAATACAAAAGGAGATGGTCCTGTATGACATCCAACTCGTGGGGGCAATACAATGAATGACATGAAAAAAAAATATTTCCATGTACAATTTGTGTAAAAAAGACGAAGTACATGTGTATTACATGTACATATCTATTTTCTTGCGATTAAGTACATAAAAATAAATACACATATACACAAGCACACGTGTAAGAGATCGAAAGACATGGAAATAAATACACTTTTTTGAAAAAAATAGCCAATGGTCAGTGCAAGGCAGCGAGATACCCAACCCTATACCAAATTTTATGTTCATATTTTTTTTATGGAGGGTGAATTTTATTTGAACCAATATGGCCTTTATGAAAATGAAAAAAAAAAACGACTTTATATCTGAAAACAAAACTTATACAGTTATTAATATTAAATACCACCTTTTAGATAACAGTACCTGTATAATAATGAAAACTTGATGTTTAAATAATATGTTCTAAAATAATTCCCGAGGGAAGATATCATACCGGGAACTATTTGTTATACCCCGCCTTTTTTTCCTTACAACATGGTGTAATGTTGTGCACATGGGTGACATATGTGTATTTTGGAAGTCATATTAGAAGTTTCGGGGGATTAGCTAACAATATTGGTTCTTTTGTTAAATATTGGTTTCTGACAATGATACTTAGTTTGGATCTTCCTCCTTATTTAAATAAAATTTACTAAGTTTTATTTATACAATTTGTGTGGCATTTGTTTATTGTTATGGGCTGAAAGTCATTTCATTGTGTACTGGACCTTCTTCTGACCCATATAAACAGTTTACTATCATTATTTTTTCTAAGGTTGTCGAAATACGTCATAATTATAAGCATAATTATAAGCAATTCTAGTTTTAGTTTTTTTTGCGATTCTCGGACGAGTTTGCAGACAAACTGGTAAAAGTTACAGAAGGTATCTCTGACCGGAAGTGAGAGAAAGTTGATTTTTTTTTGCTTTAGCAAGTTTATTTTCAATTTGATTTCGACCGGATTTTCAGATTTAAAAAAACTTCAATGTATTTGTCAACGAACAATATAGGCTTTATGCAATTCGGTTAAATCTTTAACCCACGATCTGCAATTCAATATTTAAGGGTCATCGGCGAAAATTTCAGACCGTGATTTCTCGTTTAATATAAATGGTAAAATTTTGAAACTTTACCAGCTGATAGGCGATATGATTTTAATTTTTGAAAAATTTTGAAAAAAAAAACGAGTTCCGGTTTAGCCTCAAATGACGTAATTACGTAACTTCCGGTCTATAACAGCTAGGTGAAAAGTGAAAATTATAAATAACTTGTCAATAGTAATTGATTTGACCAAAATAATTAGGTCAAGCTGCCATATCAGCCGCCATTTTGAATTTTCGTTACCTATTATTTTCGAATTATTCAAATTTCGATTTTTTTTTCAAAATTAGGTCACTTTAACGGCTACTGAAGGTGTGACACACTTAATCTATGACCATGAAAATTAGGTCAAATAATATTCAATATATTGTCTACGAGTAGGTGTGTTTAATTTGGCTTACTTAAAATATTCATAGAGATAAGTGTACTTAAATATAGGGCAAAAATTTTAATTTTCATATTTTCGCCGTCTTTAACCGTTACGGAAGGTGTGACCTAATTATTTTATGACTTTGAAAACTAGGTAAAATGATATTCAATATATCACTGTTTAAAATTGACATCAAATGATTAACAATGCATTCGCTCAATATACAGGGAATTGAAACATAATAATATGGAACACGATTTTGTTCTCGAGGAAATACTACACAACAGGTGACCACAACAATTCTGGGACTTTTATCTAAAGACCATGTCTCACAATGAGGATTTATTAAACGTAAGCCGGCGTATCAAAGTTTCTTTTAAACATACGCATAGATATAGTTTTTTTTTAATTCTGGGCGTATCCACAGCGTATTTGCACATTTAGATAATATGGTAATAACCTATAGAGAACGTTTGATAACTTTTACTTACGTTCGAAATAAGTTCGAGAGGTTCAAAGCACGCTTTTCATATTTTAGAAATAAGTTTGAGTATTACAGCATTTATAGCGCAAATGGTTTTGCAAGAAAAAATCTATATATGTTCTCCTCTTACTACGACGCATACCAGATACATAATCCATAAGCTATTTTTCATATAATCGTCAATGTGTGACTGAGCCATAAATAAAGTTTGTGGAAAAAGTCACAGAAAGAGCGATATGTTACCATTATTTCAATATTAACAATATTATTATGGTCATTATTTGTTCGATGTTACTAAGAAAATAATATCATGTTAACTATGCAATGAACAGAGTTTTGTTTCTTCCAGCGCTTTGATTAATTTCACATTAGGCAGCTCCACAATCTCTGATATTCAAACAAAAAACCACGCAAACAGATATTATTCGGGCAATAAACATTCAGCAGTACCACGCCATTGGATCCTCATCCGAAGAAATTTGTGTGAAGTAAAGGTCTTTTGGTAAGGTTTTATGTGTAAAATACCAAAATAACGTTATCATACATACAATTTATATAATTATTGTATCGGCTCAAATTGCAACCCTTAAACATTGTGGTATGAAAGACATCGAGATTTGTAATTTTGTGGTAAAGATGAAATAATTGTTAATAGAATCTTTCAAGCAACAATGCGCTCTGGTGATAGCAATTTTTTTATTTTTATATTAGTATTTGGTCAAAGTGCTGTGGTTTATCTACATCTTTGATGCGTGTGTTACACATCCCTTGTATTTGGTTACGGGGAAGGAAAAAATGTACCAAATTCTTGCACCTCAAAACGTGAGAACTATTGGAAATAAATTGTATCGGTTTTTTATTTAAATAACATACAAGTACGTGTAAGTTAGATTTAGGTAGATAACTATCTGATGTAATCTTCTATATACCTATTACCACTTGAATTGTATTTCATCTATTTGTACCATCAGCCTTACCTTACCTTCAAATCGAACCGGAAGTTTGAAAACATATTTTGTCTTCATTCTTTCTTCTCGGCTTGCAATGGGGGAAATATTGTCAGTTTTATCCACTATCTATTTGGTTATTCATATCCAACAAAATTAAGAAGAGTACAATACACAATTGATGCCCCCTCCCCCTTTCTCCTCTTGTGAACGGGCTTCAGTACTTCGCAAAGAGGAAATGTCGCTCCGATCACGGATATCTACACAGTTGAAGATAGTTGATCACATCACACTTTTTTGCATTTTCTACACTATTTTTGATCAACATCTATTTCACAGTTAATAGAGTCGCATCCTGAATGGAGCACAAAGGATTTCCTTGAACTCTATTTTTATCCTTACAAGTTTTTCACAAGTTCGTGATTTTAGGACATTGACTGTAAATGAATGTGTATTTAATTCCAGCTAAGTCTCATTATTTTTGGATTTTGAGGTAATACTTTATTATTTTCTCATGGTTACGGATTTGTATGATCAAAGTGAGTTTATCATAAATTTCAATTGTGAAGCTAAATATAGTCTTATGATCTATTTCCAATTCCATAATAGAAAATTATCTTCTATATAAAACATAATTACAACCTAAACCTAATTGTGTCTTTAATTTTCGGGGAAGGGATGGATTGAGTCTCCCAGATGTACAAACAAAGCGTAGAACAAATATTTTATTGAGAAATTGAGATAAAGGGTCTTATTCTGTTGGCTGGGTTTCTTCTGTTCTGATCTGAAATTAGAAAAAAATAATAACTATTGAGTGAAGTCAACTACATACCCTGTTATCAATAAGCAAAGTACTAACTTATTACGGGCTTCCATCGAAAATGGTAACGATTTTTCGTTTACCTTAGCATTATGAAACCATCAATTTGACACTCATAAATTAATTTTGGCATGAAAATGGTAAAACTTCAGGTAAATTATCGCTTAATTAATTTGACGGTTAGAGAGAGTTAATAACTGTTACTACCTGCTAAGAAGAGTCAGGTACAAGCAAACTTCTTTGATTTCATTGAACGTCCTGTGGAGGAGTGATTAACTGGACATAAAAAGAATAATATGTGTTCACGGGAAACCTGTCCCGAGAATTAGGGTGTGCGTTAATAAAATTAGCACTTCCGCCACAAACATTGGCATGCCATAACAAAACAAATTAACCGACGTCCTCCTTGGAAGAAAATAGTCATGGTGACAAATTCAACTAATTATGCCGTGAACAACATTAATATTTATATATAAAGCCTATAAGTGATGCTTTTTTCACTTTATTACATTTTGGATTCGGTGTACATAAAGTTTTGAGGAAGTTGTTTTACAAATAGTAAGTTTGTCTTAATACTGGTTGATGGCACGATTAGGCATTTACTTCTAAGTGTTTTTTAATCTCTTTCATTTTATAATTTTTTTTTAATATGTTATAGGTTTATTTTAAAAATAGTATTTCTAATGACAGTTTGACACTGAAATCTTTCATCTCGCTTCATTCAATGATTGTTTTCATGTTTGTTTTCATTTTTAAAGGGACAGTTTCACTATTCGTTTGATCAGACATACCTTAGTTTTCAGAAATGGTATTTTTTTTAAGTTTAAACTTATCAGTGAACAATACTGGTTTTTACAGCTCAACATCGAAAATAATGTTTGTAGTGTTTGCGTTTTAATGATTCTGCTTACAAATATAGAAATGAATGTAAAAACTCTAGTTTGAAGAATATTTGAAAGCATTAGTTAGTAAATTGTACAAAATCTATTTCATTTTGTCAAATATTGGTCATCATTGACCAGAGTAAAACATAGTTGGTATCAGCGTATTTTAGGAATAATTAAGTCTGTCAATCTCACTGAAATAGTTATTAACTTAAAGTGGTTTATTAAGCGTATAATAAAAGTGTGTACGAAAAACAATTATAGGAATCTGACCAATCTATGGTATAAAGCTCTATAATGATAGAATTCAGTTAAATAGAAGGTATAGAAGCAATAGTGCTCGTAGATAGGAAATGTCATATTATCCTTGAATGTCCATCATAGGATCATATTAAAGAATAACTTTTTACTGTTTTTTAATATTTTATATTTTTTTTGATTCCTTGAGTTCAAATGATAAGGTTTTTATAATGACCACCCCTGATATGCAAATTACATAAGGAAAATACCTGAAAAAAAATGTGCCAAAAATGAAGAAGATTTTTATAATTAAGATTTCTTTTTTTATTTTAGGGTTATTTTATTAATTTCAAACCTAACAATTTAATGTAGATCATTTTATATAAACGAGTATTGAAGGATTATATTTCACTATCAAGTTAACTCTGTCATCAACATAACTGTTCATACTGCAGATATGGATACTTAATTTTATTTCTTTATAAAATATCTCTATATCTATACTTATCGTGATAATTTTAATGTATTCATTTTATAATTTACATTGTTATCTGTCTCATTGGTCAGTACTGGCCGGAAATCTTAGATATTTTGTTAATATTGTTTTTCTTTCGTAAATATTTGTGACACGGTAATACTTATTATTATTAATTAATTTTGCACGTTAAAAATTTTAGTTCGATATTTTGTCTTATCTACTTACAGAAATTCACCTGTGGACCAAAGCGCATGTTCAGCAGTGGTTACATTGGGCAATAAAACAATATTCTCTGCGAGACATAAATACGTCACAGTTTTTGAGTACCGACGGTGTGAAACTTTCTCAAATGAGCAAAGAAGACTTCCACGAAAAAATGTCTCCGTATAATGCTGATATTTTAATGAAGCATTTGGGATATCTGCGACAAAGTAAGTTCATCAGTTTGATCATAATTAGTCGTATCTTTTAAGCTTATTTTGTTGTCAAAATTTTACAAAGCGGAAGCAGTGGAAAAGAATAATAGAGCAACTCTGCACTTGTTTTAAATATCCAATTCCAAACTAAACTTTGTATATATAAACTTGCCCAAGGCACTTTAACCTAAATTTGTTTCAGTTTAGTTTAGTTTAAAACTGTTTAATAAAATCTTTATTCTATTCTGTCAGTAGTTGTGTCCCTTGAATAGAAAAATCAAAATGTTGCTTGAAGAATTAGACAGTTTCATACCAGTAAAACATTATAACACTAGAATAGTAATTGATTCGCAATAAATAGGTAAAATGAGATAATGATTTTAAATTGTAGATAGTACCTCCAGAGATCACCCCGAACATCATATACCAATGAATAACTGTTCTCCCGTTTCTTACACGGACTCAGATCATAATTCAGCGTACTATGTTCCAAAAACTGGTAAGTAGAATATTACATATCTTTAAAAAGAACACAAGATAATAGGTTATGGTTTAACACGTCTATTATTACATGGTACGTAACGTTTCAAAAATGAAATGCGATATCAAACACAATGAACTCGTAATGTCATCACAAAAAATGAAGAAGAAGGGGTTAGGTAGACTATAAATATTGCATATAAGTTGACGTCAGCTTAAAATATCATTGCGCGTAAGAAATAAGATCCAGAAAATAAACAGTAATTCTTTATTTCACATGGATATCATGTCCTTTTGGCACAATTTTGGTGACAAGGACATGCCCTTTACCGTCAATTTTTACCGAGTCGCCAACAAGAAACGACGCCATTGTTGTTATGCTAAAGTGGCGCATGAATACATTATTTACATTTTACCTAATTTGCATAGTTATGAACGTGTGCTACTGTGTCATATCGTTTTTCCGAACTTGCGTTCTGAACTCGTAAACAGAAGTATTGTGTGATAATTTCAATTGCTTCATACAGACATTAGTTTGTCAAAAGATGATGTAGAACAAAACTAAAGTTTAACACATTATTAATTTAATTGATCAATAATTTAATCAATATTTTAAAAGATTAATGTCATTTAACCAATTTTGGGCAGAATTGAAACCAGCTATGTGATATGCCTGAAAATTGTTTACCACTGTAAAATACTTTTTTTCAATGATAACTAATTTTAATTAAATTAAAATCTAGTCGATGTTATCATATTTTCTGTTTTTAACGAAAATTTAATCAAATCATAGTGACGAAACATAAATATTTTTTTTTCTTCTATTCAAATTTGATGTTCCATAAGAGTGAGTTTCTTTATAAATTTGCCATGATGAGTTTAGAAGTAGTTAAAGTAAAAAACTAGCAGTGTAACTTCAGAGACCTGGATAGAAAATAATGGTGCGTGACAAGTGATTGGAAGTAAAATACAATAGTATCCATAGCCTACTTTTGTTATCACTATCAAAGAACGGTGATTTTAAATTGTTTTGCTTAATTGTGATAGTTAACATGTAGGAAACGAACAAGTAATTTCGTTTTCCTGCTATACAATGGCTGAGCAAACAAAACGCTTAAAAGCATTTCACTCTCGAACAAATAATCAGGAAATACGGTAAATATTTATCTATCATCAAACCATAGAGTAATTACAAAATAATTTCAGAAATGAAAGAAGATTCATTTGCATTTGCCTTCAATACGCGGACAGACGGCGTCATAAAATCAAAACTAACTTCCAATTATAGCCCAGTTCATGTAAGGGGATAAATTGTGGTCAGGACATGAGTCCATAAAGTTAATAATCTTCCACGAGCCAGCTTATTTACTCCTGGCCGTCTCAGTCTTTAATCAATCCTGTTCATATACCATAACTGCCCCCAATTTAAACCTCTTCAGAACTCTTTAGCGTCTGTAGCAGTCAGAAAGACGACCCCTTCCGACCAGCGAGTTTCGTGTAAACAGAACTGACGTTACACGTGGTTCGTATGATTTACATGAAAGACAACTTAGAAATTGTATTGATTATAGTATATAGAGTTGTTAAGATTAGCCGTCACATTGGACGATCAACTCATTCTTTCATATCGCTCAATTCATTGGCTGACTGTTGCAAATTGCAGTTATTGTATTTGATAGAAGTCGCATATAAAACTCGAAACGGGAAATGAGCTCCTGCGAGATAGTTTGTTGTCAATGGAGCTTTGAGTGACGACTTCCTATTATTGATGCTAACTACGGAACTGTTGAAGCGATTTTGCGTGATTTTGCATTACTGTCTGTCTTTGTAACATTTATTGTTCGGTCATCGGTGCTCGGTTGTTGTCCTGGCAAGGAACTTCTTTCTGTATGTGGAGTCTTCGATTTGATAAATATAAATTTACAAAAAGTGAACTTTTTATTTGGATTTATAGTATTATATTCAATGCAGACTTTAAAACGTCAGGATTTATTTCGACCATGCTCTTTTGCTGGGCTTCCAAGCTTTCTATTCACAGGTATAGCCACCGTGTCAAGTGTTTGATAAAACGTGTTTTTATTTAATTTTGTATCTTAAAAGGTGAAAAGACAGTTATAAAAACAACACTACTAGCTGATATTTATATCAGTCCATGTGAAATACAGTTAAAAGAGCACTTTTGACTTTTGCATTAATACATGTATATTTGTAGTAACTATATATTTTTCTGAATAAAAATGTAAAAGTATATTAATTTTTTTTTTCTTAAATTCAGAACCGCCGTTTTCCAAGAGTCCATGGCCACCAGCGTCTCCCGCACCCAGCCAAGGTAAGCGTCTTCTTTACAACAGTTTAACCTTGTTTTCAACATCATGTAAGTACCGTGACTGAGCACAAATTTTTGAGAATTCAACAGGAACAGGAACAAGAATCTAGTTTTTTTTTTGGATTCACCTATATTACAAAGTTTCATTTGATTCCACATTAAAAATAAAATAATTATTAGTACGGAATCAGTTCTGATTTTAAAGCACCCGTTCACGTCATATTGTAGGTTATGGTGCCTCTAGTTTTCCCAGTATAAAATCAAGTTACACCTCACCGAGCCCACAATGGAGAGCGACACAAGGTACGCAATTTGACTATTTTATCTTTAAACGTATAATACCTATTCAGATAACCACGAAATTGTTAACCTTTTTAACTTTGTCAAAACGAGTCTTTGTTCATCAGTTGTCATACCCGGTATCCAGAGTTGCTCAACATGTGAATTTTGAAATACTCTTAGAAGTTTTTTTCCCATAGCGTCTTAGTTAAATAGTTAACGTATTATATGTACAATACGTTTACTAGTCATGGCACCTGGTAACCCCAAGTGGTGAATTTTATACTCCTATTTGATCACGGTTTGAGCCTTCATACCGTTTGTCCATTCCAACAGGTAGTATTATTCAGTCTCAGTGGTTCTGAATGATGATATCTTTGGTAAATATAGTTAGTAAAATCCCAGTTATCCCTATCACTGTTCCAAATGAAATGCTGTAATATGGCCTATGGCCGGAATTATGTCATGATGTGAGAATGTTGATAATGCCATGGAGATTCAGACTATCGCTCTCAGTAACATTTGGAGGAATCAATCCATATTGTTCAATATAGTCCTCTTTACCACATAAATTTCAAATATGTACGTAAAATGTAACGACTTTAACTGGCGACCCTTTGAAATTCTATGACATAACCAAGGTAACGATAGGTGTATGGAACATTCATATCCAAACGAAGTCTTAGGAAATACGCTAAAGTTTAAAAACGTCAAAGCACTTTAAATACTAGTAAAACAAAACAGAAAAATAAGATTATTCAGTATTCAGTGATTAACAGTATACTGTTAGGCCAGAAAGGGTATAATAATATTTCCTATATATAATATTATATGGGTCAGAATTAGGTCCAATACACAAAGACATGGTCCTGTTAACTACTCAGCCCATTGGGAAAATACAATGAATGATATGAAGAATAATAAATACACAAATATGTACAATTAATTTAAATATACACAAGCAACTAACAGTCGCCAGACCAAATAGAATAGATAGCTGATTTGGGTGTCAGGAGATCTTATAAACGTAGATGAATACAAACGAATTCGCTGGATCGAACTGTTTGAAAGAGACGAACGTAGTTCTAACCCTAATGATCTTACCTTGACCCTTTTTTGATTTCCAACTGTCAAGGACAGACATATGGGTTTCATAGGTTTTTTGTCCCATCCCAGCTACTGTACGCTTTTACATTATACCCTCCGCATCACATCACGAAAAACCGGTTTTATCGCGACAGATGTCAGTAGAACCTACTGGTTTGTGAGCAAGCATCTCTTCGAAAGCACAAATTCTCTGAGCAATAATTATATTTTAACAATGAAGGATAGGCCTACTAGTAAATGAAATGATGAGAAAAATAAATCGTATAAATAATAATCAGTTTATCATGGTAAGAAATAAATTCGCCCAACTTAAGTTTCTAAACAAATTAAAGGCTTGAATAGTCACAGTGATATTCAGATGTTTCTAAATGGTTTCATTTTTTTAAAACTGAGACGTTAATCGAGGTTTGATAATCATCATAATTTTAGTCTCAGTCTTTCCTGTCAGGAACACTTAAATACAATGACAGAAATTCCACGGCTTCTCAGAGATTGCTTTATCAGACAATGGTAAAGCCTAAATGTCTTGGAATAAGTCAGTTGACAAGGCAGATACAAGATTTCCGACCGGTATTGACGAAGCCTTTCCAGTGTTTCCGATCTTGATTCAATCTAACCAACTGCATTACTAAGGCTTTCTTTAATATTATAGAACATATTTTCTTAATAGATACTTTCTCGAGGATTTTTGTTTGCGTCGTCTGGAACATTGAGGTACCAGTGGTGCTGTTATTATAATTTATTAAGCGATTCAAACGTAGTATATGGAGTGTGATTAATATTTTGGTAAAACTAAATCCTATAATATACTTTTTTTAAATTAAACATAGATTGAAATAACAAACATAATTTAAAAACTTGGTGTATAAGAGATGTTTATAACGTATACTACGTATATGATAGATGCATTCTCGGATGGGGGAATCCAATAGGGTATTAAATGAACTTCAGTTTTTCAGAGTTTCTTCATTTATATCTCATTGTGTCCATTTTTTTGTGGATTTTGTGTTTTTGAAATTTCGTATTGAGAAACTGTTATTTGTTACTTTCTCGTTGTCTTGTTGTTTTTTATTCTGCTGTGGATCCTTAAGACAAATTTTCTTGACCTTTTTGCTTCTGTTTTCCCATTTTGTCGCTTATAACATATCTGTTTTTCCGTAAGGTGGTCTTTCTGGCAATTATCAACTTGTTCTTCGTCTGTTGTTAATTTTGCAAGTTTGAATTTATGATTGTTCTTGAATGTTCATTAATGTTTAATTTCCAATCACGGCCTTTGTTATATTTTCATACAAATGACATATAAAGTTAAAGTTAAAGTAGAACTGTTTTTCAATAATATCACATATCTTTTTGGCGATGGGTCCATGGTTTTCAGAAATGTTTCCCATTGCCAACATATTGTATAAAATATGACCAAATTATTTTGCTCTTCGCCCCAATAGGTAACATATAAAAATCTAAAAGGTCATAACTTAGCTCTATTTGCATCCGTTAAAAATGTTTCATATTGCGTCGTTCATGTCAAGTACTTCGACAATTTTTGAACTATTTATTTTCTCAACTTTTTTTAACTTTAATAACGAAATACTTTTAAAATTGATTGTTA
Organism: Nipponacmea schrenckii; assembly: GCA_030562195.1. Lineage (NCBI taxonomy): Eukaryota > Metazoa > Mollusca > Gastropoda > Lottiidae > Nipponacmea > Nipponacmea schrenckii. Next base: position 33,427,420 of record JAUJPP010000007.1, read on the forward strand.
TTAAAATAGTCATATTATGTTATATGTTAATCGTGAAAGACATCGGGGGACAATAGTTTTAAGTCACTTGGTTTTACTTTTTCCATTTTTAACAATAGAATTCAAGGTATAGTTCATGTAATAAAATTCTTCATTACTAAACATGTTAGGATTATATTGGTCTTTCAACCATAATGAAATGAGTTGTATCACGAGGTTTAAGATTGGACCCTAGAGAAAATCAGTTAAACGTGTTTATATTATACTGATGCTCTGTCGAAACTTTTCTTGAGAAAATTTTGAGAACAAATTATAGTTTACCAGATTTGAATATAGTATTTTTTATAATTTGGGTTTCTTCTTCTTCAAATAGTTCCCATTGTTAAGAGATCTTGTATTTTTTTTAGTTTCTTGGAACTTATAATAATAATAATAATTTTACGTGGGTTAGAATAAAGTCCAGTACACAGGGACATGGTCCTGTCTAACATTCATTTCATGTGGGCACTACAATCAATGATGTGGAAAAAAAAAATACACGAGTTTGTCAATGCTTCATGGCAATGTCAAATTTAGTTGGAGAGATGTGTGGTGTGTTTCATTCTTTTATATATGAGTTGATTGTTGTCGAGGAAAACATTTACACAGACATTCCACATTTATTACTAATACTGAGATGATTTTAATAGATTTATATGGGTCTATGTTCGCCCATTTATTTCTTAACGAGCAGTTGATATTTCGGACACGCTATGTGGATTAAGTGGACATTGTTCTGTTCTATTGAAACGGCGGTAGTGATGTGCACGTGTCAGTATGTGACAGAAGTGTGCTGAGTACATTACCCCTTGTATTCAGAATCAAGATCATAATGCTATCTTAATTCTCCTGTTTCGGTAAATACTAAAGCTAATGAAGCGAATGTTATAAATGGCTATTATCTATTTCACTCTTTATGGTCCGTGTAATTTGACACAATTTCTCACAAGTTAAAGGGATTGTTAAGAGGTTTTTCCAACGAATGACGTCATTAATCACAAAATATGCTTCCATAACGTAAGGCATTTGAGATAAGGGACGTCATCAATCTTACTTTAAGCGGAATTACTACTAACGTATGATTGAAATTGAAATGGTGCAAATTGGCGTTATCAGTTTCCCTGATACCCATAAAAATGAAGAAAATTTCTTTATAAACCCTTCAACTGGCATTCATCACTTGGAAAATGTTTTTTTTTAAATCGATATTTTAGTCCACTTTAAATATGTTATTAAAATTTGAATGCAAAATCACAGCTAAAATTATTATACATGTAGTAGATTTATAATTAAATACGTACATATATTATTATTAGTTTTGAAATCAAACATTTTAAATGAGTTTTAATACAGAGCCATATTTTTTTAAAAACAAAAGCAGGAAGTGAACTAAATTTGTTGAAAATTCATATACTTTTCGTATAACTTGTCTTGATGATTAAAATGAAGGATGTTTTCATCGATTTGTACGTTTGCTCTACAGAATGAGAAATCGTAGCGGAAATTGTCATTGAAAGAAGATTGGTAACTTTTCCATTATACTCGTAGATTACATGAAAGTGGTACTACGCCTCACTGAATTTTAAATGTAGCCGAAGCGTGAGAACTTTGAATCAATCGAAACTGGTAGTCACATCTAGTGATAAAAGAAATTCATCAATACATTATCGGAGACAAAATATTGACTCCTTTTTTTAAATTGTAACATTCAAAACAACTTGGGGGATGTAACAAGATGGTTTTAGATACATCCCAGTAATATCAGTTACATAATTTGTTTGTCTATTTCTTTAATGGTAATTTCTGTCATAATGATTCCATAAACATGGAATCCTAAAATCACAGAGAAAATGACTTATTTGGAGTCTGTCTCTTGGTGTGTTAGATTGTTATCTAAATGAGATTTGTCGATGATAGTTAGGTTTTGGTGACAAGTTAGTTAATGTTTGAGAAATAGCTATGAATTGGTACATTAATGTAGAAATGTGTTTAAGCCATGCTTGACTGCCCCCTCTAAACGTTTTCTGATTACATTTTCTAGCTAGAACATTAGAGTCAATTGTTGACAGATATCGTAAGCGCGGAAGTGAGGCGCTATAAAAGTTTTCACAATTTGTTTTTTTTAGCATAGATCTTCAACCCTAGAAAAATAAAGTTTATCACCTTCAAACTTTTAGGGTTACAATAATCTTCACATGGGAGTGCTATTATGAAACTTTTAATATTATCCTTTTCTCTTTTTAGATCCCTATCAGTTATTTGGACCCATGTCAAGCAGACTATCTAGTACAGGTAAATATACTTTTAAATTCACTAAGAGTAACGTCCCTACCCTACATAGATGGACTTAGTCCACCAATTCATTTGCCATCTAATTCCATGTTAAATCACAAAATTCAACCTTCTAGAACTTTTTCCAGAAATCTCGTTGAAAACTTTCTTATATGTCACATGAAAGCCAGGCCAATACTTGGTTTCTGTACAAAAATCCAATATAGCATGACCATGAAAATTTTGAACTAAACAAAATGAAAGTAAACCACTACATTTTATCAACATCCGCTTGACTGTCACTGCACACAAAACCACTATTTTTAGAAATAACCTTCCACCAATTAAATTTCTCATTATCTCAGAAATTCTGAAAGAAAATGCAATTTCAGACATCAAATTGCAAAAGTATTGAAATTAAATGATAAAGTTAATATAACCTTGTAGATTTAAATCTTAAAATAGTATAATCTTTTGAATGGAAATGATAAATTATTTAATATGAATAAAAATAATTATTATTTAATTAACCTATGAACCTAACAAATTGTAATCTTAAAGTAATTTTAACATTGTTATCTTGAAACGAACTATTATTTAAAAAGAAAACTTCCAAGCAGATTCAAATTCTTAACGCTTTGTTAATGAAGTATTTTTCCACCTTCCCTTCTACGAAATCTAAAAATAGATATAGCCTACCACGTTGTACTCTCAATGTAGATATTACACATTAAAGTTATATAATTGTATTATCTTTGGCTATATTTTCAGGGAGTGGCCAAATACAGTTGTGGCAGTTTTTACTAGAATTATTATCTGATAGTGGAAATGCAGCCTGTATAACATGGGAAGGAACAAATGGAGAATTTAAATTAGTCGATCCAGATGAAGTGGCAAGAAGATGGGGAAAGAGAAAAAGCAAACCCAATATGAACTACGATAAACTAAGTCGTGCTCTCCGATATTACTACGATAAAAACATTATGACCAAAGTACATGGAAAACGTTACGCGTATAAATTTGACTTTGCAGGTTTGGCACAAAACCTTCAATCAAATTCAAATGACTCTTCATCGCTGCGCTATCAACAGGACATGTTCTCTTATCCAAGTCCTAACTATTTGCCAACTCATCCACCCATGCCACATAGCGGAACGGGATTTTTGGGATCAACGAGTCCGTATTGGCCATCAACGAATAGCAATATTTTCACCGGTATTCCAGGTCATGTAATGTCACAATACCCAGGCCATTTACCATCACATCTTGGACCGTACTATGCATAGCTTACTTAATTAGAATATTAACATGTTAAATATAGAAATATTCTATCACAGTGCTCCACCCATAATGGGTTTCTTTCCAACGCGAAATAATACAGTATACACAGATAGAGTGCTTCATAATCGCTTAACAATTTCTACTTTATACGTCCACATTTAAATGTGAACGTCTTTTGTCCTTCTCCCTGTTCTTCTTTTCATACGTCCATTCAAATTTTGATGAAAATTGGATTTCTTTTGTCTTGAATATTGATGAGATCTCGTTTGATTTTGCCAATTTTGCAATGAGCATGTTTTTTTTTCACCTTTGAAACCAGCCTAACTGTTTTCAAAATCTTAATGATGCTTTGTAATTAATTAAATTTCCAATGTGACGATGATGGATCTTCATAATATTAAAGATTTGTATCCAATGGTGATCCAAATATTTTGAACTGCTGTCCTGATAAGATGCATATTGTCGTCAATCCCTGAACAAACTCCCCATAAATAATATGTTTTTTATTGCACGTACAGAGCCAGAGCCAAATCGATAAGTTTGACCATTTAGGTTATAAGTGATACATCTCTCAGTTTAAATTATTTATATGGTTATATTTGTTATCTTTTGTTGTATTTGTTGATTTTATCGTAATATTATACGATGTGGTGCGGAACATGCTCCAGTCATTATAATTTTCTAATCTTTAAGCGACATTTAGGGGTAAGAAGCACATAAATAATGAACACTGTTTTTATTGTATACTCGATTAATAACAAATAATACACAACGTTTCGTCGTTAAATTGTGGAGTAGCATACCAAAAAAACTGTGTCCATTATTCAGATAATTTTCTAGTATTTTATGTTATTAAGGAAACTGACTTTTGTAAAAATCCAATTTGATTTAAATTCAGATATTAATCTTTAAACGGTATAAAAGGATTAATTTTTACAGCAATGATCATGTGACAGTAGTACGTGAAATTACAGGTATACAATATACTTGTTGTAATCTGGGAAGAAATCGAATTCTCATAGCAATAATATTGTTTGTGTACCTCATTCATAAACTAAAAGTGCTTTTGTTTGTATATGATTGTAAAAAGTTATTATACATGTGTAAAATTTTTGTGTATATAAATATACAAGAATAATAATAGAACAATATTGTATTATGAAATGTTTAATAAATTATTAAAATAAAATTTTAAACTGTGATTTTCTTTTATTTTCCAGAGAAGATGGCTATGTGTTTTTTTATAACTGAGGTCTGACTAAATAGTCATATCTTATTTCATGAAACCTTTTATTTGTCTATACAGTCTTTTTTTTTGCCAGTCGTGTTGCAGGGCCAAGAGGTGGGTCAGCGTCAATATGGGACTTCATGATCTAATCTTTTAAAAAAAGGTTCTTTACAGCAGAAAAAACGTTATTACTAGAAAATTTTCATTTAAAATCGGTTTCCCTTATTTTCATATATATACATATATATAACATAATTGGACCAGTAATACTTAAATTAATAGAAAGTAGAGGTGTTCTTAGACTGGAAAAATTACCAGATGGTCCCACATGTCCTTAGGTATGTACGTCAAGTCTCAAATGTCGTTCAAATGTTAATCTTTTTTGATCATCCAGTCTGTTAATTCGGTACATAACCGGACGCTGTGGTTGTTAAGTATGCACGCATGCAAAACAACAATGGCATTTTGGTATTCCATTTATAATCTCTAGCAAAGGGCAATAAAACGTTTAAATATCACTTTGTAAAAACATTATGAATTAATTTAAATAAGTTTTAACTCACTAATAATAAAATACAAAATCATTTCTTATACGCCTTCATTCATATGACGTCCTTTCAAAGCAGATCAGTGTCAAATGGATTCCACAAGCATTTCTACGTCCACATAGGTCTTTTGAGAATACATGGATTATTCATTAGAAACCCCAATTAATCAATTAGTAAGCTTACTTTGGCTCTAATTAATGAGTGGAACCAACTTTAAGGACACGGGTGTAAGTTTAAGAGGCCAAGTCGGAAAACAACGTTATTATCACTAGACGTCAGGAATCTCAAGAGCTTCTGCACCTGTAGGTGCTCAAGATAGTTTGACACAAATTCGATAATCAAACCTTTTTATGATTATTTAATCAATGTTATAGCTGTAGGTGGGGGGAAAATTTCAATCCCAAATGAGTTGTCCCACTAAGGCTAGAAATTTTCAGATAACCGTCATGCGACATAAACTATAATTCAGAAGTTAGTTGAAATTTTGGATAGGATGAATTACTCTTTTTCGTGGATTTTGTATTGGAGGGTTTGATTGCCCCAAATGTACAGGCCTAGGAAGACGGAATTTCGTGTTGTTATCTTCTGGTAGGTCAGTAACATAGGATCAAAAAAAATCTGATAAATGGTCTTTCTGTTTTAAAATGATTATAAACAGGCATGGTTTTCTTAAATTTAATATCTGATCTGTGAGCGGTTGCTTTTTGTTTCCTTAATATTAATCGGGACATCGTTCATGAAATCAGCTAAAATAAATGCGAGGTTTCAAACGTTAAATGCTATTGTTTTTGACACCCCTTTAGAGTAACATATAAAAGATTGCTTTGCAGATATAAAGGGGCACGCTTTGCATCTATTGTACCGACATAAAGTCTGTTCTCAGCTATATACTGACTCCGCTAAGGAGGAACCTTTAATGTTTCCAAAAAATTGTTCAGTTTTGAAACATAAAACTACCGAAGCCCATATGGTACCTTCGAACTTAGAACTTACGACTTAGAACTTACGACTTAGATGTTAGGCTATGTCTTAGATATTTGTAAGTTTGGGACACTAAATTATGCTAAAAATAAATATGGAGAATGAATTAATCAAGACACTTTTTACTACTGTCGATTAAAGCCCCGACTTTAGCCTCTCTGTCGGACATTTTGTTAACATTAATTCCAATAATAACTTTTAAGTTGTAAGTTTTAAGTTCTAAGTCGTAAGTAAGTTTTAAGTTATTATTTCGGAGCTCTACAGATTTTCGACATTTCTGAAACATTCATTTCTAAGTAAATTCTTAAATTATAGCATTCTTATTTAACTAAATATCTGCTTGTAACGAATGTTTCGGTAAAGTTTAAGATCCGTAGGACTTTGAACCTAGGACTTACAACTTAAAACTAAGAACTTAGGATTTAGAAATAAGAACTTACGACTTAAGGTTCATGACATATCAAGGCCAAGGTTAATGCTTTAATAGACAGAATAAGAGAGAGAAAAAAACCCCTAAAAAACAAAGGTTGGATTATGACATATTTACTTTCAGTAAAACGACCAAAATTACAAATATCTTACACGAAGCCTAACTTCTACGTCGTAAGTTCTAAGTCGTAAGTACTAAGTAGTAGGTTCTAAGTTCGAAGGTACCATATTGGCTTCCGTATAAAACAATCGTACAAGTAGGTTAGAATCAGCAAATTTTATGAAATCGTAAAACCTGTGACTTAATAATAAGTTATACTTGGGATGAAATTATCTTTTGTGCAAGACAAACATGCATGAAGTTTATTCGTTTCTGCTATGGAATCAACCCTGTAGACAGTGGTATCAAGTAAGGGTATTCTCTTGTGACTAACTTTAGTAGTAAGTTTTATGGATGGATGGCTATTATTGAGTATTTCATAGAATTCCGAAAACCGTGATAATATCATCTGGAAAACTACCTGAAAACAGCAACAAAAAATAATTTTATTTTGGCACCCATTAATACAAAAGGCTAATTTTCAACAGCTTCCATTAAACTTAAATTATATACAAAGATACGTTATGCCTTTAAAAGAAGCTGGAATGTTCTCAGCATATAAGACTATAGGCTATTTTAGGGTGGGTTTCAAAAGCCTACCGCCAACCGCTGCCAACCGGCCAACCGATAGCCAAAATTGGTATTGTTAAATGTAAGGATCGTAGATTTTCATACAATAAAACGACACTATTCAATTTGACGGAATTTTTGTTGACGTCTAAATTATGGAATCAAAATTATCTTAAGAATGAAACGAAAAAAATAAATTTTTATGTTCGTGTTCAGCGATTTCTTTCTTTTTCCAAGTGCTGGAAGTGTGCTTCCAGTCTTGGTGAAGCGTTTTATCAACTAAATATACTGCTGATTTGGTTGGATTAACAGGAGGAGCATTCGCAGAATTATTATAGTCTACGTCAAGGATTAACTTTGAAAAAATTCTAAAAGGTGGAAGAAAGATCCCTTGGCCTTGTTGATCATCCATGATGCCGACGACGTTAAATAAATAAATTAAGGGAAGTAACTCTGAAACAAACGACCTTCCTGTCGTGATCATTTAAAAAAGATTTAAGGGTACTTTTGCGGTTAATTTTGTGTCCCATTTGAATACAAATTAGATTATTGCTTTTTTGGCATGGATTGTATCAGTAAATGTGAAGAAAAACATCGCTGAACACGAAAGAAAATATTTACTTTTTTCGTTTCATTTTTAAAATAATTTTGATTCCATAATTTTGACGTCAACAAAAGTTCCGTCAAATTGAATAGTTTCGTTTTATTGTATGAAAATCTGCGATCCTTAAATTTAACAATATCTATTTTGGCGCATTTTATGGTAGACACTTAATTCTTTATCTATTAAGCTAAACTAAAACAAGGCTTTAATTTGCCGACAGCTCACAATTGTAAGAGCAGCCCTCTATTATTTCCGACATTTTTAAAAACATAGATAATAGTAATTACAATTTTACAACAATGCTATTGCAACGTTGAAATAAACTATATACATGCAAATAGTTAATACTAAACATAAAACAAAGCGTACAATATACAGACTCGTATATATATACAAGTGATAACGTGTTCACTCTTCTTCAAAGGAACTTTGTACGACATGAAAAACCAGAGATAAAAAATAATGAATGAAAAGTTCTCTAGAAACCTGTATCCGAACCAATTGTTCCCTGGGAGCTATATATATTTTTGCATTATGACTAAATAATTTTGATTTTAAAAAAATAAACAATTGTTTACAGATCAAAGCGAATTTGTAGAATGACAAATATACTATATTTCCCACGTTTATTCACCAGTCACGTGATTGAAATCACGTGCATACTGAAGACATATAAGTGTTTATACCATAATTATCGTCTTTACTGCGAAACGAGGGAAATTATAATTAATGATTCTATTATTTTGGAGTTTTTGCATGCCTATATTTGACAAATTTTTTATCTAAATTAGGAAGTTAATTCTTTTCAGTTTTTGTGAGATGATGTGCGATAAAAAAGGCGAGGAAAAGAGCGAGTAAAAAGGCGAGAAAGCAAGGAAAAGGGCGAGAAAGCGAGGGAAAGGCGAAAACTAGATGAGAAAGCGAGGAAAATATTTCCTCGTCTTCTCGTGGGTGACAAATGTTTTCCTCGCCCTTTTCCTGATGGGCAACAAGTCGGGGAAAACAATTCTCCGCTTTCTCATGAGCAAGGATTTTTTTGTATACACTATACTCAAATGAATGTTGATAAATTCACTTTGACTAGCTCAAGATTTTCATGTTCATGATGTATTGTATTTTTGAACAGAAACTAAGTACTGACAGAATTCTTCTGAATCTTACGGTTATTGGGGCCAATATGTAGAATAACTGTGGCTAGTTTGAAATCGTGGTCGTAACCTGATTGTAGATAGACTGAATGTGGTGGATTTCGGTATCTGAAGTGGTCTTGGTTATTTCAGAGGTGATAAGGCTCCACGGAAAAAAGGCCATTCAATCCCATCTTGAGTTATTTAGCGAATATATTTGGTTCAAAGCTCTTGTTTAAGTTACAGATTAAAACATCAAATATTATTAGAGAAATAACAAGTTCTATCTATTTGACAATGCTAATCTTCAAACGACCAACCAGGCACTGGCAGGAGCAAGTTCTTAATGTTTGATTTGTTTCAAATTAGTTAACGAAACACAAGATGGCGGACACACCGTTCACACAAAATGCCGACGAAGATTAAATAAAGAGTGAAAATGGTTGAATGATGTGGTTTTAAGAGTTAATCATAGACAGGAAATTGGTTTATTGAGTTTTGCCACTGATGTGATTTGGTGTCTATGCAGTTTGTAGGAAATATTGAGCTTTGATTTCCTCTCTATGTGATATTAACACTTACATTTAAGACGTCGGCACGTACCCAACCAAGCGATCAAAGTCAAAAGTTTGACCTCTCAATAAAAACAAGTTTCCACATTTCTAGACAAATTGCTTTCTTCACTTTCAACACAAGCAATAAATTCCTCTTTACTTTTCATTTCAGATCTCTTCTTAACGTCAAGTACGTGAAATAAAAACGTTTGTTAATGAAAAACTGTATATTTTCTCTCCTCGAAACTCTCGTATTGTCTAATATCGCTATTGGCACCGACCGGAAATGATTTTCAAACAGGAAAACGTTTTCAGGAATTCAACCGGTAGCGTGGAAGGAAATCTTGAAAGTGGCTCCAATAATGTTTCTAAGAACATCTCTCTGAAGCGTAACAGTGGATTGGACTTTATTGGACTATGTTTGTGAGAATGTTGTACTTAAAACATGGTGAAAAAGATCCTGGGACATATTTTTCGATGAGCCATATTACGACCCTGTAATATACAAGCAAAATCTTCTCACAAAGTTACCGCCCAAGATTTGGAAATCATGTTTCTCAGCAAAACCTTTGTTTGAAACTTTTTGAGTCGGGATCCTTTTCTATGCGCATGGGGGAGCGCAAGGATAAGTCCGAAAAACCAAGTTAAAACAATTTTAGAAATGATTTCCAACTACAATTTCAATTTGACCATCAGGTACAGCCACATGTGGATGAGTAATTTAATCATTTTGTAATTAACATGCAAAGTCTTTTCTCGGAGATTGCAAGATTTAGGCAATCTAGTTTTGCCTGTAACTTGAAGAATCGAACAAAGCCAAATATTCATCCGACCTTTAGAGCTCAGAAATTTAGCTATCGAAATGAACATGAAGGTGCCAAAGCAAAGAATACGACCTCTTATATATAATGGAGATTAAATTGTAAGTCTCAAACTTTGTCAATAAGAGTATACATGTATATCAATAGTTGGACTAATCCAGGTGCCATAATTTGGCGCTTAGAAACGTGTTTTAATGATTACTTCGTTTAATGGATTATAACTTTGCTTTATGAATTATGGATTATAGAGGAATTCTGTCCCTAGTTTTGACCCCAAGTTGAATGTGTAATAATTTGACGGCTCTTATGGATCTTTTAAGATTTGATGATAATATAATGTCGAAACCATAGGGATATCAAAAGACAGAATTACAAACCTCTTGCTTAGCGATATCTTATTAGGAAAGTAAAGATAAAAATATAATTGAGATATAGGTTCCGTATATTGATTAGGCTACCTAATTAAATACACACTCACTGTTTTTCCATGATCATTTTAACTATCTTCCATCGATTGGCACCAATTGAGAACTTCCCCAGCAAATGGTAATCATTTCCTCTAGCAGCAACTCGTTACCTTTGTTCAATTCGTCAGGTAAATACGCTACACGGCTTTGCTTTCAAAGTAATGGTAAGCGCCAACGGAAAATAATTAAAAACCTTTGATATTGTGGCAAAGGAAACATTTTACACATAAACGCAAATCGTTAAATATAGTTGATATTAAGATTGAGAATATTAATTGTTTTCCATTGAGGTTGTTGAGTACTTGTCTTCAGCTTTAGGATTATAACATGATTTTTATTTTGGGTAGCCTCTGAATTATTTCGACTCAAGTTTGATTCAAGTTAATCTCAAACCTACCATATTAATTGTTTTTCCGTATTTCTTTTCCAAAACCAAATGTCATGCATTTCTCAAACAAAGTATATTATATGTGTTTTAGCTGTTTTCTTCTATGGAATACAGTGTCTCAAAAAGGTGTTTTTATTTGGTTTTTTTTTGGGGTTTTTTTTATTGTCTTTTCAAGAAACTTGTGTAAAACGTTTGCCTCCGACAACTTTTTTGATTATATCGCATTTGGTATTAATTAATAAAATGTTGTCCAGAGTTACGTCCCATTGTACAAGTTTATTGTAGATTCTGTAGCCATGAACAGGCCTTATATTGTAAAGCTGAATCTATCTGAGTTTAATTTTAACAAGTATCTTAGCGTTATTCATATGCAGTCCCAAACGACCATTTTGTTGGGAAAAAAACCAAATAAAGGTCCACAATAGTAATTGTTAACAAATTAATGATTTAAAACAAAACAATTCATACTAAAACAGTAAGTTCAACTTCAAATTTTAGCTTCTAATTATTTATTCCTTGTGAATAAACCCTTATGATCTTAGTCGTCAACTGATTTAAATAAAACTGAGGACAGGTCTGGAAAATGTCAATGAAACAAAGTGGATGAATTTGGCACTGGAGTATTGATGTGGAGGTAGATCTCTATGAGACCTTAAATATGCTACTCGGGAATGTTTGGCTTCTATCAAATAGCCTGCAAACTTACCCATTTACAGACACTTTTGCATTGATATGAAAATAAGATTACAATTATAATGCTCCGTGGTACTGGAATTATAAATATAAAACTCTGTAAAGACCTTTTCATTTGACATTACAATAAAAGTGTTTTCAATTTCCAAAAATGAGCAGAGAGCCGCTTTGTCACTCCTGATTCGAATCTGATGTCCTCAGATACTTCCATAATCTCTAAGATTCATAATTTCTCTTACAATTATAGTTTTCGCAACCACAAAAACGATATAAAAATCCACGAAAGCTGTCATTATTGCAGCTTACCAAGAAGAGCTTGTTTACTTTGTTAATCTTTATTAATCTTATGTGGATCGGATATTAGATAAAAAGTAAAAAGTGAATATTTTGATATTAAAAAAAAGTATCCATGTGTAAATCCGCACGCGTACTATTTCTAAGGCGAGGTGTTTTCCGGTTGCTAGGGACCAGTTTCCTTTTTACAGGAAAAGCATTATAATCCTGTCCGTTTTGACTACAGTTATCTTGGCGTACGAAGGAAATTGACGGCGGAGTAATATTTCTAGAGTTTCAACTTCTCATACGACTTATTGATTCTTAATCTCTATCAATAAAAATCTCTTTCCAAATGGGAATTTTACATCAATAAAGGGGACAAACTATGTTTCATGTTAAATTATCAAAATTCATATTGGCTTACTAGCTCATTAAAGTGTAGAAACCAAATTCACTTAATCGGCGGCATGCTTTCTTTCGTAGACTTGGTCATTCTTTTTTGGTTTCTCAAAATCTTTCTTTGCGTTCGAGTTTTTATCCGCTGGAGAGTCCTGTTCTCTGTAATCTATATCATATACTCGGTTTTAAAAACACCATTCGAGTACACTTTCAATAATGTGTATACTTTATACTGCTTAAAATGGATTAACTATCCTGTTTCAAAAGTAACATGTTGTATCATTATGAAATAGCTCTTATGATTGATATTCTTCCTAATTCAAAGTTTATTGGTTGCTGCCAATATTTTGGCATTTTTTTTTGCTTAGGATTTCATGTTTCCTTTTGCGGTCTAATCATTATATATTCAGCACTTGCTGCGAGCTGAATAATTGGCCAGAATAGTTTGGAGGCCCAAGCTTCCAACAAGAAACTGAATGGTAATATCTGTCTAATAAAAAGCTGAACATCATTATATCAAATACAATGTAAACTTAATAATGATCTTTTACTTGTCCCGATTTGACACAATGCTGTAAAATTATATATGAATCTATACTTAAATACGTTTCAATTTCAATAGACAAATTAATCAAGTAAATTTCAGGAAAGTAATATTTTCTAGGCGAAAAAGATAAGAATAATGAGTCTGTAATTAAAAGTGATTCATTACATAAATGAAAGACTTGGCAGCATCAAAAATCAAGACTCTTTTATTGTCCTTTACAAGATAATAGACGGACTGTTTGAAAGAACCCTTAAAGCCTTTTAGGACGATGTTTATTCCACGCTTTGGTTAATTAACACTCAAATTATCTCATTTTCTAGCTGGGATGATTTGACATGGCGACATGCACAAGTCAGAGGTCTCTATCATTGGTATAGAAGAGCTCCCAGCCAGACACAGACAAAAGATTGTCGTTTGGCAAAGCTAATCGTATGAGTAACCACACAGTTAATAATGTTCTATCTTGGGGTTAATTCAAATTCATTTGTTGATAAATTGTGTCAAAGCCTACAGGCATTATTAACGTCTTGATGGATTCTTTTAAAAACTCCTAAAACTCGTATTCTCTCTAGTCTTCAGTAAAGTATTGCTTTCTTCTAAATTTTAATTTTCTGTGCAACTATCAAATTGAAAAATGATTTTTAAAATGAATTTCGAAAATTTATAAAGCTTGATTCCACGAGAATCAAATTATATAATATTTATTACAAGTCATTGCACTTGTTCTTGAAAATGTTGCGAAAAAGACAGAGAGCTGGTTCATTGACGGATATTTACGATACTTTGAGTTAAAAAACAACTATTATTGTCCTTGAAAATGTGTTTAATTTTGAACCCGTAAACACAATTGTCACAATTCTTGAGTATCAGATATTGTATATCGTTATTGGATATTTTTTTAAAGCATATGACAAATCAATCTAACATTATAATAATATTTGTGTAACCTGATCCATTTAATATGAGTAAGTATTAATATGTTTTGCACGGATCAGTCACTGATATATACTCTCCACCGGTCAGCCTTATTTGGACATAAAAGGTGAGTGGTGTTGTCCAGAAAGAGAATATTATAGTACTGGTTAGTACTGAGAGATTGGGACCGCTGTTCTGACCAGACATGCTAGAATGTAGTGCCATTATTTAGAAGTTCCCTGTGTTTAAAATATATATATATAGATGTCCCTGTTCCTGTGTTGTGTTTGTGTTTATGTTTGTAAAGATGATCCCCGAAAGACGCCGTATACCAACAACAAACGTTTCATTGGTAAAATAACGTAAAATGATGCACAAACGTTACATGTACACATGCCCCTGCGGTTGAAAACCTACGACCTCGATTATCAAATGTTAAGGACGTAATTAAGTTGAGCTGAATGTAAAGAAAGCAATATTTAAGGTTAATATTTTACTCAAATGATATGTGCAGCTGCATTACGAACTAAACCATAGACTAATAGCCCAGGTTGATGTGAAACTTCTGCTCGGATAAGCGTTTAATTAAGCGTTAAGCAGTGTATTATATTAGAAACAAGAGGGTTGATGTCACTTAATGGGTTAATTTGTGTCAACTGATGGAAGACTGATATTGTTTCGAGACAGATCGATTCTTCACCTAATGAGTGATCGGGATAATACGACAGACTCTGCGGTATCCCCCTATTTAAGCACATGTAGTAAGTCTTAACTAGATACCGACACCAATAAATGTTGTTTAAGTTTTAAGGGCTAGTATGCTCAAGTTTCATCAACAAAAACGTCGTTTATAGTATTTCTAATACATTGGAATCATTGGAATATGTAGGAGACATAATATAGCTTTACACAGAGGCGTTTACTTTAGATGTTTAACACATAACAATAAGAAAATGAACTTTAAACTTCACGTGAGATTCTATAACAGTTTTGTCGCTAAAATTTGAGCCGAAGGTTTGTTTTAGTTCAAACTTTCAGATAGTGGCATAAAGTTTTTTATCAATTTGAACCAAAAAAAAAAAAAAAAAATGCGAAAAATACAAACTTCCAATTAAATTGAAGGATGGTTTATATTCAAAATGAGTGACATCATCAACACGACAAGCTTTTTTTCCAGATTTTCAAAATTATTATTGTTGCTTTTTTAGAAATAATATTTAGATCGATTGGATTTCAGACACATTAAAACTATACAAATTATTTTGTATGCACCTGCACAATTAATACTCAGAATTTAATTAGGCAATTTGACCTTTTCTCGATCCATTTTATAACGCGTATAATTGATCATTTGATGATTATCAAAGTCTCTTTGTTTAATCTTTTCATCATGTGTACAATATTTCTGTAGTTTGATGTGTATTGTCAACTTCCGCATTTGATACTCAGTCATCGTATATTATTTCGTATAAATCCTCATACGACCATTTTTACACGCATGTGAAAATTGATATCAAAACGTGCCTTTTTGTGTGTCATTCATGCGTGGAATTAGACAAAACTATATTTGGGTTTAAATTACTATTCGATTAAAAATTTTATTGACTGAGTTTCTCTATTAATTTTTTAAATAGGGTTAGAATAAAATATGTTTTCCGAAATCAAGTTTACATTGTAGCTTTTGACATGAAGAAAATCGGAAAATGGGAGATAACTTCCAAAACCGGCAAGTCTTGACAGAAACTACTGGACTATTTCCATGTTAAATCACGAATTCCAAACTTCTATAACTTTTTCCAGAAATCTGGTTGAAAACTTTCCAATATGTTACATGAAAGCGTGGCCAATACTTGGTTTCTGTACAAAAATTCAATATAGTATGACAATGAAAATTTTGAACTAGTCAAAATGAAAGTAAACCACTACTTTTATCAACATCCGCTTGACTGTCAAATAAATGAATATATTGAAATTACCTTCCGCCAATTAAATTTCTCATTTTCTCAGAAATTCTGAAAGAAAATTCAATTTCAGACATCAAATTTCAAATCTAGCAAAAATTAGTCAAAAATTGGCATGCAAAAAACCCTAAAGGAAGGGAGAAAGAGGATTTCTAAAAGTAGAACAGACATACAATCATTAGCATAAAATGTTTTACTGTTTTCCTATACTAACGCCCAAATGGTTGCCTAGAAAGGTATACCCTCTTAACTGATATTTTTTTCAGAAAATGTGAAAAATCGTAATAAAATATTAAGTTGTCCAAGATATCGTTGATTTAAACAAGCACAAACCATTTTATATAATAATTGTCACCTCAATAGTATTCACAAGCCAAATTTAACAAAATTAAATGTAGCAATTGAATCATACCCATGCGACATTGTACACAATCTCAGAGACACAGGGATGACGTTCTGTTTATAATATGGTAAATGAAGAACAATATTTATATAATAATAACAAAGCATCAGGTTTCACTAACTTTAATCAAATAAATTGTAGGGCTGTATATTTTGGAGAAGACAAAGCCTTCCTTCCCCAAAATATTAAACCACGTTCTTCTTTATCAACTGTGAAAATGTAGATTGGGGTCCGTACAGTTGCCGACTGGATACATAGGCCTACTCACCGGACAGTTGCCTCCTGGAGATATACTCACCGGACAGTTGCCTCCTGGATATATACTCGCCTGACAGTTGATCGGCAAAGAAATGGGAAAGAACACACTTACTCACCAAAAGTTTGTAAAATATTGGGTTTCGTTTTTCGTATGCACATTCTTTTTTTTGGGCTCCTATTCACTTTTGTTGGATTATTGGTCTGTGTAAGCTCCCCCAGGACAGCAGTGACAGCACCAATTACTGTTTTCTTGAAGTGATGATGGTAGTTGTATCTGAATAGATTTCATATTCAACACATTTGAGCCTATAACATCTTCTCATTCACAGAATGGTGTTTACCAGAAAGGAGGGAAAAGATGCCTGATATCGTTCAGCATGGAATGAATATTGAATTCAAGAACACAATATTAAATTCAGTTGTTTAAGAGAAATGTTTACAGAGCAATAGGGGTGCAGTATAGCATGTAGTGCTTTTAACATTTGTAAAGTTGACTGAGTAAGTACCGATTAAACAATTTAAATAAAAGTGTTCTAACTTCCGCTTTAATTCGCTACATGCTTATCCACTTAAATTAAAGTGTTAAAGAGCCATTTCCTTGTAGTTTAATTTATCTATTAAGTTTATTTTATTTCGGGAAGGAACTGGAAATTTGTTCTCCATTATAGCTCAGCTTTCACACGTCTTCTTTAGAAATTATTGAAAAGAAGAAGGCGGTTATTTCAAATTTCCTTCTTACACTGTTCACTACAGTAAATAGTAATTTCTATCATGGAGTGTCTGATTATTTGCTATTCGACAAAAATCGTGATTTGAACGTGAAGAAAAGGAAATTTGGATCTATGCTGCTCTCACAAACTTTCAACAAGCCTTAATTACCTCTTTTGATGAAGAGTAATCGGAGAGCGAGTTTCTATGACGACGGCCCGAACACCGGAAGTGATTCTCGCTTGACAGGCTAACGTGTCGGTTCTTTTAGCAGATTTTCTGTTGAAAATAAAAATGTTACGAGAATGTTTGATAAATTAAAAGAGAAAACAGACGATCGTTTTCCGTTCCTTTTCTCAGCTTTTGTGATTTGTTTCGCATCATTGGAATTTAGGTTTAATTTCCCCTGAAGGATGAAATCATTTATAACAATTTATATTGAAGTAGCTTATGTCTGTAAACTTATTTTCTACTGTACTCATGTAATAGTCAGTATTCGATTTTTATTTATTTAAGTCGCATTGTTTTGCACTTCAGCGGAAGAAAATGTTATTAATTCGTGCACTCAACGAGTTGTGTCATTAGGCTAAAAAAACACAGAGATTAGAAAAGCCCAACTATTTTTAGTGAGCATTTTGAAATCCTTAATGTAGTGTTGTTTTATCAATATTGTCTTAAATATTATTTAAGAAATAAATATTATTAACCACTACAGTTAATAATTACTTACAGAAGTGTTATATTGCCCAATACCTTATGCTACGGGGAAATTACTTTAGTTTATATACGGAGTTATTCCTCTTTAGTCGTAACATAGTGAAATATTGACACAAAACATTTATAGCTAATATACTATTTAGATGATTCGTAAAACAATTTTAATATTTGTCAGACACATATTGGTCAGACTTTTCAACCCTTTTCAGATATCCTTATTTAAAACAATACAATTTTTACATAATATATAACAATGCACGTTTCTTGGAAGAGATTTGTATTTTTATTAAATCTGGGGAAATTTAAGTGTACCGGTACTTTTATTTAGCTGAGAGTTTTAATTAAAAAATCCTACCGTTAATAATATTAACGCCAGAGTAAAACATCTACATTTTCGTTTTTGTAGGTGTTATTAAAAAATACTGGGCAGATTTGAGCAAAATAATATATATGTAAATATGTCTCCAGCGTATTCTAAACATAGATACGCCCTCCGCAGGCTTATCAAATAATGGGCAAAAATTCATGTTCCGTTTTATCAGAAAATGGGCAAAAATTCATAGATGTACCATGAAATCAGACTAAATATGAATCAAAATTGTCACTTTAGTAGAGTACTTATTAAAATGCAATCAAAACTGTAGTTTGTAGAGTGAGCACTTTCTCATTTTTGCGAAATTCGGACACTGTATTTCTGCTAAAAATTATGCGATCATCACCAAATTCAATACAATTTTTCTTTGTGATGCCATGAACTCACATACCAAAAATTATTAAAATCCAATCAAAACTGTAGTCTGTAGAGTGAGCACAAGCAAAGTTACTCGCATTTTTCCAAATCGCGCTAAGTCGGACACTGAATCTCCGCTAAAAATTAGTCTGTAGAGTGAGCACAAGACAGTTACTCTCATTTTTCCGAAATCACGCTAAGTCGGACACTGTATCTCCGCTAAAAATTATCCGATCATCACCCAAATCAATACAGTTCCTCTTTGTGTTGCCATGAACTCACATCCAAAAAATTACTAAAATCCATTCAAAACTGTAGTCTGTAGAGTGAGCACATGCAAAGTTACTGGCTAAGTCGGACACTGAATCTCCGCTAAAAATTAGTCTGTAGAGTGAGCACAAGACAGTTAATCTCATTTTTCCGAAATCCCGCTAAGTTGGACACTGTATCTCCGCTAATAATTATCCGATCATCACCAAAATCAATGCAGTTCCTCTTTGTGATGCCATGAACTCACATACCAAACTTTATTAAAATCCAATCAAAACTGTAGAGTGTAGACTGAGTCAAGACAGTTACTCTCATTTTTCCGAAATCACGCTAAGTCGGACACTGTATCTCCGCTAAAAATTATCCGATCATCACCCAAATCAATACAGTTCCTCTTTGTGTTGCCATGAACTCACATCCAAAAAATTACTAAAATCCATTCAAAACTGTAGTCTGTAGAGTGAGCACATGCAAAGTTACTGGCATTTGTCCGAAATCGCGCTAAGTCGGACACTGTATCTTTGCCAAAAATTATCCGATCATCACCAAAATCGATACAGTTCCTCTTTGTGATGCCATGAACTCACATACCAAAAATTATTAAAATCCAATCAAAACTGTAGTCTGTAGAGTGAGCACAAGCAAAGTAACTCGCATTTTTCCGAAATCGCGCGAAGTCGGACAAGGTATCTCCGCTAAAAATTGTCCGATCATCACCAAAATCGATACAGTTCCGCTTTGTGATGCCATGAACTCACATACCAAATATAATTAAAATCCAATCAAAACTGTAGTCTGTAGAGTGAGCACAAGCAAAGTAACTCGCATTTTTCCGAAATCCAAAACTGTAGAGTGTAGACCGAGTCAAGGCAGTCAAGAAGCGCCAAGTCGGACACTGTATCTCCGCTAAAAATTATCCGATCATCACCAAAATCAATACAGTTCCTCTTTGTGATGCCATGAACTCACATACCAAAAATTATTAAAATCCAATCAAAACTGTAGAGTGAACACAAGCAAATGTGAACAGTTGATCACAATATACGCCCTACATTACATGTGAGGGCGTATAAAAACTAAAAAATATTGAACATTTAATTTTTACGAGGCGTAATACCAAAACTAGTTTGAGATGCTTACTTAACAATCAGGTATAATTTACAACGTTTTTTGATATTGGCAAATTTGCATACTGTCCCTTTCATATACAAATAATTTAGAATTTCAAATATTAATTTTGTTTCAACATTGAATTAGTTTCTGTATTTTAGCCATAGCTTTCAAGCGCTTGTTTTTTAAACGCATTGTAAAATATTTATAAATATTAAACTTAAAAAAATTGTTATTTATACAATATTTGTCTTCATATATTTGGAGTATATCAATTATATAATAAATTATTTGTGTGACTACTTAAAGGGATAATAGGTCTTAGCATGAAAATAAAATTTTAGTTCTCAAGAAAGGTCAATATGAGTGTATATTCATCAGGGAACTAACCTGGTGTCATAAAGTAACAGAATCTCTTAAAATCTTGAAAACTCGCAAAACTAAGTCATTTTTGAAAAACGCTTAATCAATTTATTAAGCGTTTTTCAATAATCAAATGTATACACTGTATTTTGTTTTTGATTGTCATAATAGACGGAAGAGCTATTAAGTACATTTGAATACAGTAAGAATGATACTGATATATTTCCAAAACAAGAAATAGTTTCTCCATATAAAACTAGCAGAGGGAAATACACAGCATTGAGTTATTTCAGCCACATTAGTAAGAGATATCAATAAACGAATATATTGATCACCGTTAATCGATACCTGATAGCGTGAATAATACTATAATTTCAGGTATTCACCAGTTCAAGTGCGAAAACACTTCTCAATGTTATCGGCGCAAGGTCTATTGCTTCTCAAAGTTATTTATTTTCATACAAACAATATTTAGGACTAAAAATATAATTTTTTATCTTGTGTTTATTCCCTGTGTTATTTGGTGTATAAATTGCAAGATAGACCAGTTATAGTTTAATTCATTAATTTAATTTGCTTACATTTCCAAATTTAGAGTTCATTTATATATATATAACATAAAAGTATACTGATTTTTTTATCAATCATAACACGTGTTAAAAATGATATAACCCGATAAAAATAATTCTACGAATTGTCTGCATGTAAGAAGATATTTTATACGGTAATAAAACATTTAAAATGATATAATTATTTGTAATTCTACTAAACAGTGAAATCAGATACATCGAAATTATTCCATATTGTTAATAACTCAACAAAATATTGCTAATGCGAGATACTAATACGTTTTCTTTCGTGCAGTCGTGAAAACGCCCTTGGCAAGCGCTCTTGAAAAAATACGTACATTAACATACACGCGTCAAGCGCACGTAGCTGGAAGAGTGTTCACAATGCCTTGACAAAATATATGATTCTCCTGTGGAGTATAATTGCACTAAGGCTTTAATAGTAAACCATTTACTCATTTTTCACGCTACCACACTGTTGGGGATTAAACGAAGGGGACATGATGAATATGAAATTATAAACCAGTTGACAAAAGTATAAGACGTACCATGAGGATATTAATATTTAAATATTATGACCTGAAAGTAACGGGAGCTAAAGCTCAAAATAGTGTTCAATGTATATTGAATAAAGCCCTCTGAATACCTCTAATATTCCTATATGTATTTTAAAAGGACCTGAACCTGCTTAGTAGATGATATCTCAGCTTCAATTCATATTTATTTAGTGCAGTTACGGCGTCATCTTATTTGTTGTGATTCTGTTTGTTGGATTTGTCTGGAAATGTCGATTTCAAAATACTAAAAAGGATAGATCAATAAATTCAAAAGAATCGGACCTTGTACCCTCAAAATTTAATTCTTTATTTCCATTAAATCTTTTGTTTTAACCATGCGATATATCAGTTTGATAATATTGATCTTTAAAAAAATCATTTTACTCAGCACAAAAAATAAAAATATTCCCCCTGACAGTCATAATAGTGCTGGAACCAACTCGTGTCATACTCGTGTATGACACGTGTCGACACGTGACGAATCGTGACTAGAACTCTGCACCTGAGAAATCGAGATGAAGTTGACGGTCAAAGATTTAATGATGTGGACGAGGGAAAATTCTATGAGACGTGGAGCACAATTAAAAATGCACTTCTAATGATCAAGCTAGCTAATGTCAACAAAAGAAAGATGGAAACTATCACGGCGACATACTCAATATCGTCATCACAAATAATTACCTTAAACGACACGGGGTGACGACTACACTAAATTAGCCATTGAACGACTCATCCTTATTTGTAAATGATAGTACCAAAATACAGCCCCGACAACGTCTATTGTGTGAAATACGAGACAGTCACGACTATCGGCTAACTTTTGTTATTTGAATTTCAAGTACCCCGCTTTCAATTTAGGATCAAAGTCGCCTGTCACATGAACAATAACTATGATAGTTTGTTGACTCAATTTGAGCGAACCCCTACTCGAAATTGCCTTAATTATAGCCAACTATTACACTTGTCTTTCAGATTGTTAGATAACTCTGAATAAAAGATGTTGCCTTTGTTATTGGTCATATTTATTAATAGCACGCATTGTTTAATGAAAAGCTCCATAAATCTTCATAACACTTCCAATAGATCAAATGAATATAATATGACATCCTTAGCAACTTTTTAATATCCCATGATTGGAAAAATATGTTTTAAAGTTGTGAACTCAAATGAAATCAAGTGTCAAAGGGAACTTAAAGTGACAAGCTAATCAGAAATCTCCAAGAAGCAAATAGAAAAAAATTTGACAAAATTAAAGGATTTAAAGTTATATATTATAAGCCACGGAGCATGAAAGACAATGAATTAACATAGGATCGATTGTGTTCTTTTATCGAAAAAAAATTGTTTTGAACTTCTTGTTCATGATTGTTTGTTACACATCAGCATCAGATGATCGTTTCAGACATTTTAAATCTCACATTATATCAAATGAACATAACATTTCC
Source organism: Nipponacmea schrenckii (assembly GCA_030562195.1). Taxonomy (NCBI): domain Eukaryota; kingdom Metazoa; phylum Mollusca; class Gastropoda; family Lottiidae; genus Nipponacmea; species Nipponacmea schrenckii. The sequence continues at coordinate 33,450,728 of JAUJPP010000007.1, forward strand.
CATGGACTGATTAGAGTTGATTAGATCTGATCAGGCTTCATCAAAACCCACCTTTAATATTCTAGCCCATGATCAGTCACAAATTCGCCCATCATCACTACAGATTAAAAACCCATCATATAGGATCAACCAAATACCAAACATGTATCTCTCTATAGAAACAAGACATGCACCCTAAAGATCAATTAACAATGCATCAGAAACGCAAATAAGTCCAACTTTCATCACAGAAAAACAACAAAACGTCAATCACTATCAGTCAGTCATCACAAAAGATCAACAAAACATTCACCATAAATCAACCAGACATTCATCACATCTAAATAACGAATCACCAATCAGACATTTCATAACAAAAAATTAACAGGATATCTATCGCAATCAACCTGCCATTGATCACAAACTATATAAGGGAAAAATAAACACAAATTTCACGTTTCCACTTGACCAAAAAGCCGACTTTAAGCTAGCTTTTCTGTGTATCCACGCAAAATTTGTTGATCTACTAGTATGTACGGATAATGCATGTCTTGTTGGCTTTAATGGGCGAAACATTGTCTAATCGTTATTGGCGTTTCCACTTTGAATTGTAGAGTAAAGATAGCTTTAAAGCCAGCTTTATTGCTGAACACGCTGTGTTTCCATTTTTTCTTCGTTCCAAAAATAAAGTAATGTTCAAAGAATACTCTTTCAAAACTTCGAAAATGCAGTATTCAACCCCATTATTTTGTAACATTTTACCATAGTGCACCTCCCTATAAAAAATTTTTTATTGATTTGATTTCTTATTATATGATAAAATTAAGATGGTAAACAAATTATGGTATCAAGTGAAATGCTGAGTTTTGAAGGCGATCGAAGGTTTATGGACTTAACTTATTTCCTGCATCGCAATGAAATTTCCAAACAGAGACATGTGGGCTATCACCTAGTCAACTACTAGAAGTATATTACATTCTTGCCTTAAATTGTGGTAATATCCTGAAGGTCTTTTTATTTCTGAAAAAATGAGATGGGGGATAATTTTGCTTTATTGTAGATTGTAGGTTATTCCAAAATTTGATGGTTTATGAAAAGAAAGATTTCGAAAATATGTATCCAGAAAGCAAATATTGCAAGTCCAAAGTGCGGTCGACAATGATCAAAAAAGGTTGTAAAATATAAAAAGTAAAACTAGAACTAGTCTCTTTAAGTAAATTGTTTATCTGCGACTAGCACGGAAATATTGACATATTTGTTCCTAACTACTACCTTCCTTCGGAAAACTAAATTACTAAGCACTACTTCTTCAGTTGCTGATTTTTCCTTCCTTTATTTTGCGTGTCAGAACTCAATGCTTTCAGTAATGGCTAAGTCGTGACATTACGGCTTGAAAAATCAGTGCCATGCATGAATGATTTATATCCAAATTGCTGAAAAGACAATTCGCCTTCGGAAATAAGCTGTCAAGAATAAATGGGCATTCGTATTAACTTACATAGACAGACTATATAAGCACTCAGTCTTGAACAAGGAAAATCATCGATTAGGCAATAACGAAAAGCCATCAAGTTCTATCACGTGACTAGAAACGTCCGGTCACGTGACCAGTTGTTTCCGGTTTAGGGTTTAAGTTCCAGTGATTTCGTTCAGTCGATGGGTTTTTATTATTGATTTGTTGGCTTGAACATTGGCAAATATTTTGGTGTAATATTTGTAGCTTTTGAATCGATTAATCTCTAGCGTGTTGAAGCAATCTTTGCCTTCAGCGATATTTGATTTCCGACAGAAAAGTGATTTGAGATCAAAATGTGGCAATTATCTAGCATTGAAGTTTTTGTATGATTACAGATCTATTTCCCTTTACTCTTCAACCTCTAATTGTCAATGCAGTCTTTGAAATATAGCCGGCTATTTTCCTTAATTTCTCTCATTTCACATGCAGACAGAAGTCGTTTATACCCGGGAAGAAATACATTTATTTCAACAGAAGAGAAGTTATGAATTACTCGACCGTTCTATTCAATCATCATACTTTTTCATGTTATTTTAACTGAGGTGCAATCTCCCAATAGAAAGATACCATGAAGAAATCTGTCTTCTAACAAATTAAAGCCTTTTTAGGGCATACCGATATGGGTAAAATAATGCACAAATATGACAAAGGAAACTAAACAGTAGGCTACACAAGGATTTATTTAACAGCTTGATTGCTAACAGGTGGCCTCTTAGTACTTCAAAGTGTATTCCGTTTTATCAATTTAACTTTATCTAACCTTTTGTATTGAAGAGGTGATAATCTTAACTTTATCTTACTTCTAAATTGAAGAGCATATGTTTAAATACTGTTAGGAACAGATTTATCCTCACAAAATTTCTACGAAAAAAAAAGCTAATCTGTTTGTGCACGGTGAGTAAGACACGCTCTAGATGAGAATTAGAAATGGGTTTTCGGCAAATTAATTCATTGAACAATATTAAGTGATTATCAATCATCTGCTTAAACTAAAAAGTCATGCTTAATGTCACAATATATTTGTAATATTGATGATGTCTTTTAACTCTAAATTAATCACTGTTCATACCTGTGCTGTATTATTTTTGTTTTAAACAGATCGGTCCTAGTTTGAACCAGTTAAGATTTGACTTTTCAAGTGTCATTTCAAGTTTTACAACACTGTTTAGATAATTTCTAGGAATAATTTCAAAATCAAAGCTGCTATCACTATAGTCCATTTCAAACCTGTACTTATGTATTTTTTGTACACAAGTCGGGGCAATTTTATGGATTTACTTGCACCTCTTGATTTTTAACGTCGGATCACATGCAGGATTCTTTGTCGGGTGCGGAAGAGTAATGGTGGGGATGGAACGACGGGTGCGTGTGGTAGGGGCTGGCTTCTGTAGCTCGCTAGCATAAGTGATGAATGGGCGTGTAGCGTGGATGGGAGATCGCATGTTGGGCATATGTGGCTTGTGAGGTAACTTGGCGACTGGGGTAACAGGAAAATGGAGGTTAAAGATTTGACAAATGTTCCTTATACTTTAGTTCTTGGTGATTGCATTGTGGAGCTGTGTTTTGGGATTATTGTCTTTTGTCTGTTGTTGTCATTGTTTGTTTGTTGTTAGTTTCGCTTTAATGTGTGTACGCGCTTGTTGTTCTGTGTTCTATTGTTTGTTTCTTGGTCGTTTCTTGAGAATTCAGGGGTGTTAAAGAGTGGGCTGGTTTATCCATTTTTTGTGTACATATATAGTTTGATTCCAATCATCATAGCCTTTACATCTATTTTGCGGTCAAATACTTGATCATGTGGTAAACAAATTGTACATCGGAATATTACGTATACATGTATACATATTTTTCCACATTTTTCAGTGTACAGTCCCCCGTGTGCTGAATGTTAGAAAGGACTATGCATTATTAATATCATAAAATAATAGTTTCACATGTGACGTATCGTGTCGTCGTCATATAATTGTTATGTCGAGTTGCCACCATATATTTCCATATTTCCATATATACCAGGCCTTGTTTGTTTGCCTATTTTGAAGGTAGTTTTGCGCAGCATTGGTGTGGTAATAAGGTTTCAGAAGAGTTCAAAGTTTAAGTTGCTTCGATTAATAATTTGAGAATTATCTACCTTGAATTTGTGAAAGCCTGTTATTTGTAAATATCATGTTCAGAAGTTGCCATGCCAGCTTTTCTGAATTTGTTTTAATACGCGTTATCACTTCCAAAAATATCAGCACATTTTGCCCGATTCATCATTATTTCCATGTTGACATTCGATTCGATACCGGCTTGTAAGACAAAAGTAGCAGTAACTAATGGGAAAAAGACTTATATTTGAAACGAGATAGAGATACTAAGTTTTAATTTGAGGTTGCTTTACTATTAAAATAAAAAAAAATTCTAAATATTTGTTCTTACATTTGTCAGACAACAAGAGTACCGAAATTAAAAGGATCTCAGAAATAAAAAAAAAAGTCGATGCCTATTTTTTTCCACAAATGAAATTAATGTAATTTTACGTTATACTATTCTAGACCTAATATAAAGGTGAAGGCAACTCCATACAGGATGCAATGAAGGACATGCAGCGATGACAGTGTCATAAGCCTACTACTTTTGCTTTTTCTAACTGTCGGGGTACGAACTAGACGCATTTCCATGTTAGCCCCTCCCATCTGCATCAATGGAAAGAGTTCATCTCGATCTTTGCCAGGATTGAATCCTGGACCCTCAAGTTTTTGAGCAAGCAACTATCTCACAGAGCCCCAGTGGCTCCTTATTTTATCTACAGCTCATGGTCCAACCAGTAGACCTTTCCTCCTTACTCAATAGCTATCTGATCTACACCTTCTTTTTTTCGTCTGCACCTTTTTAGATGAATTATATTAAAACTACACACATAATAACTTTCTGTACAAAAATTAGGATTTAGTGTGAAAACGCAGTGGGGCCATATACAAAGAGATTTTCTAAAACACATCAAATCTATTGGAAATCTCCCATGGATCTGCCATTGTAATGGATCAGTGAGTGTACAATATTTTATAATTCGACATAAGATGTCACGTGGCGATCACAGTCACGGCACGTGGGCATATTAATTTTGATTTGAAAAAGATATGCTTCAATAGTTAAAAGCATGAATGTATGAAAGGAAAGAGACCCTCTTAAAATGTTGAAGCATTAAAATCTCTGAGCATAGTCTTATGTATAATCTATGTTTTTTTTATAGTATTGATTCAGAACGTTGATTGTCAACAAAGTTCTAATAAGTGTCACTTTGCCAATAGTGGCTTGTCATGCTCTTCAACGTATAACGCTCTGTGGAGTGTAAATAGAAGTTTATAATCCTATCCTATAGAGTCGCATTGTAAATAAGGGATTGGCCAATATTCCTTTCAACATTATCTCTAGTTTGCAATTATCAATTCCTTATTTTAAAAAAACAATACAGTTTTGCTCTAAAACTGAGCCCTGTGGTACACCGAAACCATGTTTGATATCGTCAGATTGTACTGATCCTATGACAACACATTGAGTCGTCCATGAGATACGATAGTAACAAATAATTTAGATAAGGCTTTAGAAGTTTTGTTGGTAACGGAGTTCGCAAGACTTCGCTGGGGCAGCCAACTTGATTTTACGAAGTTCGTTAGTTGAAACTGATGGTAACAATCTTAGCGGTAACAAATTCTATATCAGCTCTCATTGTATCACGTTTGTAACTGGATTATTTTTAGCTGTTAGATTGTCACGAATGGCGCTATTTTTCCAACAAAATAGTAGCAAAACTCATCAGCTAGAATTTTTTCATCATGGTGTATAGGAAGTAAGACTTCTCGTCTATTGCCTTACAATCTAAAATTGTGAACTCTTTTGATCGGAAAACACACTAGTTTGTCTTACATGTCCCTAATTAAATTATGGAAATCACGAAGTCTCCTTTTTCGATTAAAACTTTTGAAATCAAAATGGAAATTGAAATTTTTTAATATGGAAAGTTTGCCAGGATCAATTTTTGGCATCTTGCGTAAATCCACAACAAATTAATTCCCAAACTATGTCAATTGACACGTTAAGCTACACACACCCACTTTGGCAAACTGCATTTTGAATTTAAACGTCAAGGGCTCAAAGTAATATTTAATATCACAGAAGCAAAACACACAGCTAAATCGTTCAATTTTACAGTTGTTTCAATTTTACATATGTTAAATCACTTTTGTTAACGATAAGGCTATCGTTTAGTCTTTTCAATCGTATATATTTTTGTTTACTAGTTTATTTACACAGTTGCTTATTAAATATGATTTTTTCCGATTCACAAGCTATAAAATAACAAAAATTAACCCAGTTATTAAACAATGTAAATATGAAGTTCTCAGATTCAAAAGCTATAAAATAACGAAATATTTATACAGTTATTAAACAGTGTAAATATGAAGTTCTCAGTTCCGAAAACTATAAAATAAACACATTTTGACAAAGTTCTAAAACAAGGTAAATATGATGTTCTCAGACTCGAAAGCTATGAAATAAACAAATATTTACACAGTTCTTAAACAATGTAAATACAATGATCTACAGAGAAGAATTGGAGAAGTTATGAAATAAATATGTAGTTACAGTCAGTTCTTGAACAATTTAAAGATGATTTTCTTTAGATTGGAGAAGTTATGAAATAAACAAATATTTACACAGTCACTTATTATACAATGTAAATATGAAGTTCTCAGATTCTAAATCTATAAAATAAACACATATTTACTCAGTTTTTAAACAAGGTAAATATGTTCTCGATACCAGGCACTCAAATTAACATGTAGTTACAGTAAGTTCTTGAACAATTTAAATATGATTTTCTCAGATTGGAGAAGTTCTGAAATAAACAAATATTTACACAGATGCTCATTAACAATGAAAAGACATAAGTTCTCAGATTCTAAATCTATAAAATAAACAAATATTTACACAGTTGCTTATTAAATATGATTTTTTCCGATTCACAAGCTATAAAATAACAAAAATTAACACAGTTATTAAACAGTGTAAATATGAAGTTCTCAGTTTTGAAAACTATAAAATAAATACATTTTGACAAAGTTCTAAAACAAAGTAAATATGATGTTCTCAGACTCGAAAGCTATGAAATAAACAAATATTTACACAGTTCTTTAACAATGTAAATACAATTATCTACAGAGAAGAATTGGAGAAGTTATGAAATAAACATGTAGTTACAGTCAGTTCTTGAACAATTTAAAGATGATTTTCTTTAGATTGGAGAAGTTATGAAATAAACAAATATTTACACAGTCACTTATTAAAAAATGTAAATATGAAGTTCTCAGATTCTAAATTTATAAAATAAACAAATCTTTACTCAGTTCTTAAACAAGGTAAATATGTTCTCGTTACCAGGCACTCAAATTAACATGTAGTTACAGTAAGTTCTTGAACAATTTAAATATGATTTTCTCAGATTGGAGAAGTTCTGAAATAAACAAATATTTACACAGATGCTCATTAACAATGAAAAGACATAAGTTCTCAGATTCTAAATCTATAAAATAAACAAATATTTACACAGTTGCCTATTAAATATGAATTTTTCCGATTCACAAGCTATTAAATAACAAAAATTAACACAGTTATTAAACAGTGTAAATATGAAGTTCTCAGTTTCGAAAACTATAAAATAAATACATTTTGACAAAGTTCTAAAACAAAGTAAATATGATGATCTACGAAGAAGAATTGGAGAAGTTATGAAATAAACAAATATTTACACAGATGCTTATTAACAATGTAAAGATATAAGTTCTCAGATTCTAAATCTATAAAATAAACAAATATTTACACAGATGCTTATTAACAATGTAACGATATAAGTTCTCAGATTCTAAATCTATAAAATAAACAAATATTTACACAGATGCTTATTAACAATGTAAAGATATAAGTTCTCAGATTCTAAATCTATAAAATAAACAAATATTTACAGAGTTCTTAAACAATGTAAATACAATGATCTCAGATTGGAAAAATTATGTCCAATCATATAGTTACAGTTAGTTACTGAACAATTTAAATATGATTTTCTCAGATTGGAGAACTTATGAAATAAACATACATTCAGTTATTAAATAATGTAAATGTGATGTTCTCAATTTGCAGTTAACTTTGAAATCAACAAACAGTTACATTCACTAATAAAAGCATAAATTCGATGTCCTTGATTGAAGAATATATGAAACAAACAAAAAAGTTAGTCATTTATTAAATAATATAGATGTTTTCAGATTGGAGTAGCAATCATATTTACACAGTTAAACAATGTTAATTTGATGTACCGGTACACCTATTCAAAAAACATTGAAATAAACATATACAGCCAGTAAGTTATTAAGCAAGGCAAATGTGGTGGCCTCGAATAATTTAAAGGAGGTTAATATTGAACAAAACCGATGTACGGTGTTTTTCTAATAAAGGTATTTATTTTAGCCTAAAAAAAAAGTATTACAAAACAAAACTTTTCCACCAATTCGGTGCAAAGAAATTGACTTTAATCTTTTTAAATAATCTATTAACATAAAAGAGCTTCTATATGCGGTATTATTTGACAAAATATAACATGAAATGATAAGAAAATATCTGCTCTGTTTTTGTACCCTTAATCAATAACTGTGATATTTCCAATACTTGTTTGACAATGATTATCAGGCAAAGAGTGAATGAAAAATCCACCGGAAATTTTCAAGCGAAGTTATTGAGCTGGTCAGAAACAATAATGCTATAGTGTTCGATTAAGTACTAAGAGATTGTTGTTCAATCAATGTTAAAAATTGATGACTTTTTCCTCTACAATAATATAATAGGTGACGCGTTCGACACAGCAAATAAATCACTTCCAATTTTTATTATTGTTCATTTTTACGTCGATAAATCCTTTCCTAACCATTTACTTAACTCGGCAGCTATTATTCCCATGAGCGTTAGCCACTTAAACTGGCAATGATTTTAATATGCAAATATTTAACCGTAACGCGATTAGCTCTCCCTTAGGGATAATTCTGATATGATAAACATAATATAAAAATCATTACACTTATTAAGCACTTTGACAGCGAAAACTCATTAAGGTAAATGTCACTTTAATTTTAGTACACAGAAGTTACTATTGCTGGTAAAAATAGGCTGTCTTAATTACTATAGTAAAGACAAAGGTGCTAATACAATCCTATATTTATATTTGTGAATGAAATCAATGCCTCAATATTACAGCCGTACATTTGTATTTCTGTTCTGGACTTTATGGAACGTGAGAAGTTAAAAAATAGTAATAATAATCGGTGACAAATCAAACTAGTGAAATAATTGTTCTACTAAATAAAACCACATATGGCTTTCTATAATATGTTTCCCTTCTGGTAAATCTATAGGTCTAAAGTTGGTCCATTTCCTATCTAGACACATTCATCAGACATTGAACAGTTGGATAACTGATTTATAAATCTGTACATATTTAAAGACGTCATGCTCAGTCATAAAGAAACTTTTGCCAGAGATATAAAAGTTATATACAACATTTCCGGTTGTTCAAAAAATGTCTCCAATCATATGACACTATGATTGTTACCAGTTATTAGCTGAAAAAAAACAATAGTCAATGGTTCCAAGGTATCAAATGATACCGAACAAGGTTCGAATCCGTCCCGAGGATGAATCCCCAAAAATTGTTATGCGACTTGAAAGAGTATTATTTCAATATTGATTCTCGTTTATAATGACAATGTGCATATTCCTAGATAAAAAGATAGATTCATTTGGGTACCATTTATCATCACAATCTTTAATAATTTACACTTGCAGGTATTTTTACCACATTCTATTGAGTTAATCTCAAAGTAAATATTGACAATTATATATTATAATATATAGCCAGCCCTGATAATTTAAAAACACAGAGCTGATCTATATAAATATTAGTTTTGACTGCCAAATAAGGCAACATCATGAATAGTTCGAAAATTATATTGAATACAATGGATAACCATGTGAACGTACTGAAAGAGAATAGGCAATATATCCACAAACTTAGGCTATTAGTAAAAGATCCCCTCTTAACAACCTTAAACAAAAATTTGAAATTAAAATACAACCCAATCGAAGAAATGAATTCTTTGTAAAGGAAACGATACTAATTTTCTTCGATGGTGCTTTTCTTTGTCGTTTATATAATATTTCGCTCATTCATCGATGTACATTAGTAATTAGATAATAACTACGTTTAGTTGTTACATTAGTAAGAGTTAAGTTGGCAACGCGACTCTTAATTAACAACGTTATTTTCCCCATTTTCTACTTTTACATTTGACAGGAGAAAGTGTCATATATTTTGAAGGATAATATCCTATCCATCTCAGAGACCGGAAGTCGTGCGAGACCACTCAGAAACGCAGGAAGTAAGGACAAAGAGCCGACGAAAGTTGGTCGGTCGACAAAGTGGAAGGGAAATGAAGAGAGATGCTCTAAGTAAAAGATCTCGTAGCAGTTATTAGAGTTTTTGTTAAAAATTCCAGATCGATTAGATTCACCATGGCAACGATTCCGTGAGCGGAACAAATTTAAGTGCTCTAGGCGTAAAAGGCCTATTAGAGGAAAATAAGTTATTTTAACAAATAAAGATATAGTTAAAACGCTACTGGGAAGATAACAAGCTAACGTCCGACATTCTTCCGTTTTCCTTCCCGAATATATAACAGCTTTTTCCGTTAGTCTCCTTTTAGATCTCCACAGCTACTTTATTACAGGAACTCTCTCAAAAGGGAGGTGCTTAAAGTAAAATAAGTTTGATTGAAATCTCTCTTCTGGCTGACTTTATTGTAAAAGCAAATTACATATTGTATTCTCCCCTAAAGATATATTTTCCGTCTTTTCCAATATGCTTAATCTGCGTAACCAATATATCGATAAAGTTTCTATAAATTAAGTCAAATCGATTTTTATTATTGATTAACTGGCATTTCTTGAACATATTCAACAAGATCATGCCTAACCAATGATCTTACTTGAACAAAGTCTTTTAAAGGGATAATAGCCGTTAGAATACACTCGACCTACGTCTAATATTTGTGTTTAATATTGACTATTGGTTAAATAAGTATGTATCCCACACTTGATGAATTTTCAAAAAGCGAGAATAAAACTATATTCGGATTTTTTCAAAAAAATGAGCAAGCGACGATTCCATTTTGGAAATAAAAGCGTCTGGGAAATCAGCGCTAAAACATCCTAGCGGAAATCTATATGTTAAAGTTACTTCCCTTTATAATTACAATTTGAAAAATCGCTTAATTGATGTATTAAGCATTTAATTATTAACTACTTGATTTTGTGGATTTATCGAATTATAGAGGGATTTTGATGTATAGTGATGACTCCAGGTAAGTCCACTGATCATAGGCTACTGTTATTTGTCAAGTTTGAGTGAAATTAAAAATTTATGTTTCTCCTAACGGCTATTATCCCTTTAATACAGCTTGCTGTGTTGGAGACTAGCGATTACCAACTACCAACCATTCTCAAAACATACATTTGGCCATTGGACTAATTTTGATATAGGTAAATGCTTACCTGATTACAAGCTGCTTATCGTTTTCTTAAGATAGATAAGGGCTGAGTAACATATGATTATCAAATTACATGTATGCTGAAACTTGAAGACCAAGTTCGATCTCTTGCCCTAAATATCAACCCAATATAAGTTTAACTTCTTTGGTTTCTAACTGATTTTCCTAAACTGTGCAAGGATAGAGGCGTGGACAAATATAAGTTACTAACTGTACTTGGAATTTTATCATCTTTCAAAGTTACATATTTTGAAAATGAGTAAACAAATTACTCATGATAAATGTTTTCCGAATATTATATCATTACCATAGACATAAACAAAGTAACTTTCTAAAATACAGTTTTTATACCGTATTTTACCGCAGTAGCTAAAATGTTTTCAGTTTGAATATTGATTCCGTGTCATGCATGATACAAGTCAAAAAATACCAGTCCGTAAGTGTATTTTATTAAAAATTTCAGTATCAAATGAGCATACAATAATTATTAAGTCATTAAGTAGACATTCACAATTTTCAAATTCAAACATGCTTATCAGTCAAGTTCCTGTTTCATCAACTGCTTATTTCGAAGTGGTTCACTATCTTTGTAAAAATAGGAATAAACATTACATTTCAGAAAAAATAAGTGATGATAATATATTACATTTTTCCATATCAAGATCAAATGTATTAACTTATAGTACTCACTTCATATATTTGTGTTGAATTTCTACGGTGGTATTCAAATAAGATAGAGTAAATGCAGGCAAACTTTTATTACAGACAACTGACACGTGTCTGAATGAAAGCGCCGTCTAAAACAAGTACCTTTGTTAATATGAAAGCACGTGCGTAGCAAGAGAAATGTTCTATAGCATATTTACGGATGTATTTTTTATATTCAAGAGCTCACATTATTTTGTCGCTTAACAAGTTAAATGCCTCGTGTTTCATAATGAATTTAGGAAACACAATATTTAAGAACGGCTTCAATTTTCCCATAAACTCTTCCCTTGAAATTTGATTATATAGGATCAACCTAAAACGTGAATTTTAAAGAATATTTGTGTTTTTATAACTTTGCTTTGTTAGGCAATTCCATTCGTTGAGTGGTTTTGCCGGAGCAAATAACAAATGCACATCTCTTGATCAAAAGAAATGGACTTTCAATATTTCCAAACAGTTATTGGTTGGATTATGTTAATTACGTACACATGACAGGAGCTTCGGATCGCCCATTCGCATGCGGATGGAGTCCTTAGAGTTCATATTTGGAATATGTGTAATAATCAGATATGGGGCACGGAAAACAATAGTTCCCACATAATTAGATTGAGTAACTAATCATAATAATTGTGATAACACAATTTCTTAACTGCTAGCATATGCAAAAAAATGATAAAAAACATGGTAAATTATACCTGAAAATATTTCTAAAGTATCTATTAATTTATCTTGATCAAACTGAATTTGTTTTAAAGGAATCACTGAAATAGAGCGTACAAATTTTTTAATATGCTGTATGTAGTATCCATTTAGGACAATAAATTAAGGTATACATTGACTTGTAGATTTTTTATGTCAAAGCGATGGGGAATATAATGATTTTTTTAAACAACTTGTCTCATTTCTGAAAAACATAGTTTCATAAAATAATGAGTTGATGTCGCGAACAATGAACAGTCATTTATTTCTACAAAATGTCAGCTTTTAAGTATTCATTTCTCGTAAAGACTAATTTTGTTCAGTAATTTTGTGTTGAAATGAACCGTTGTGTGATATTGTGTTTTATTATATCTCTTCAAAGGCAATATCGTATAATACCTCTATAGCCATTGCGTTCTCAGTCACATTTTAATAAGATAGCTCACAGTGGTCCTAATTCAGTCATTCTCTTAAACAGTTGGACATCGTCACTAACTACTTTAGCTTGGTCCAACTCAAAGATTAACTCCATTCCTGTCAACACGGTGCGCGGAAACGACTTTAATTACCCGGCACCACACAATGGCAGATCAGTGACGCTTGTGACTGCGAGACTTCAATATTTACTGCGTGGCTGCTCTCTCATTTTCTCCTTGTCGTTGGCCTCCTGGGAAATAAGCAATCAATCTTAGCTCTTAATTAATAATCGCCTTATTACGCTCATTCGATTAAAGCAAAAAGAGTTCTGTAACCGTTATCCCTTTTAACATATTGTAAGTGTCTTTATTATGAATAGAGAAACCTTTAGAATGTTATTGACTTTTGTGTTAATCATCTTATTATTGCACTTCTGGAAACAACAACAGAGCTTTGACAAATAGCAGATATTTTACATTTTCACACGCTACTTCTCACTTCAGCTACATTATTCGACATTTAAAGATTTTCATGACAATTTATTACGACGCTTGTCGATGAAGTTATTGTAAGAATCAGAATAAAAATGCTAATTTTATTGAAGTCCTTCTCAAGATTTTATGCTCATTTCGTTAGTTTCTTGTCAAGAATAAAAAGCACGGCTTCCGTCTGTTTTTGGTTCCATTAAAACATAGCTATTCTCGTGTTTATATTTTTCCGTTCTTTTGTTAGAGTTATTTCTCGCAAATTTCGATGAATTATACAGTATCTAAAACACTTCTTATCAAATTTGCATGAATAAAAAAAATCCGTTGGGAAAGTTATTATTGGGATAAAAATAAGGCGTTATTCTTATTTTTCTGACACCATGAATAGGTTTTGTTTTCAAATTTTCAGATATCGTTGATTTTTTTCCTAAACAACCAAGTGTTTAAAACTTCATTTTAAGGATCGTTCCTATTTCCTTTCAAAAGAGCAAATTTGCAAGCTGCAAAATACATTTCTTTTATACTATCACTCACATTTGTGTGCATTTTGTTTTGTAAGTACTTCATACACAAATCAATTATTACCATTATACAATCGACAAAATCCTCATTTCAAATGTTCATATTGAATGTCTGAGACATTTTCCTACCACATAGACCAAATAACAGTCATATTATTTCATAAATTCATATAATCATATACATGAATTTTTTTTTCAAAATAAAATTGATTTTTTATCGTGGGTGTTATGACTTTCTAATCACTTAAAGCGTTTTTCTTTAGTTTTCTGTAGGACGTAAAACTCCATTCATTACATTTCATTTCTTTACTTTTCAACACTATAAATATCTACATTTTAACTGGTTTTGAAATTCTCGAGACCTTCAAATTACAATGAGATATTCCTAATCCTCCACTAACCCTCTCCCCCCCCTTTCATCCCCACATTGTTTTCCCTATATATACTTATGTTTCCTTGTGGTTTATATCAGGATACATGTATTTCTGATGACGGTATGAGAACCACACTGAAACGTCGAGAATAATAAATATTCTATAGCCATCCATAATAATTGTTTCTATTAAACTGTAATTAAACGAAAGCAACAGTTTCAATCGTATATTTCATTTACATTTTTTTCGCTTTTCGCCAAATTACATCAACTTGACATTTATTTCAGTAATAGACCAAAAATTCTCATTAACTGTGTATCACTTGAATTTAATAGTGACTTTGTAGATTTGAAATCAGAATTAAGTTGGTTTTAAAGAAAGAAATTTATTCGGGCTTGACTTATTAGGTTTTAAAAGTACGCAAATTAACCCTTTTAAAAAAATATTTTATGATTTAAAAAATGTACACAATTCTTATTGTCCTTATAAATTATAATAAGAGTTAGTATAAAATAGATATGTCTTTAATTCGAATGATTTCACCTCTTAGGCGTGCTTATCATTCTAGGTGACTTCAATGCTGATGTCAAAAAGAAAATTACCTCTCCTAAGGAACAATGTTTCAACAAATTCTTAATAATAATAATTTTGAGTCTGCAAATAAAGTCATTTTGTAAAGGACTTTCCTACAGATATCAGGCATATGAACACGGACCAACCTATGAATTTTGACCATGTTTTGTTTAAAGCGATCTTACAGAATTTTCTGAAAACTTTGCAATTTACTAAACACCTTAAACTATACTGGAATCGAAACAATTGCATAAAATTTGACAGAAATCAAGAATTGACTGGATATCGCTTAGCAAATCGGATTGTGATACGATGTCTTATATCGACTACAGGCGCAATAAACGCATCTTTCGATAACTCACAAAAGCAGCCGCTAATTATATCTCCGAGTATTTTCAAAACCTAAGCCAGTCTGCTAAAGTCGATCAAAAGCTATTTTAGTAGCTTAGCTGGTTAAGCGATTAAGATTAAGTGGGACTAATGCAACTACATGTACTTGACCGTTGAAATTTTATGTTAAAAGACACAAACTCTCTTCCGTGTGAATGGGTAGCTCATTTTGTCTTTAAATCAATCGACAATGGTGAATTCATCGAGTTACAATCGCATTTGCCACAGCAAAGCAATCTAAAATTCGCGAGGAATATCAGGTTCTCCAAAAACGATTGAATCTTCCTTATAATCCCATATATCTTGCTGCATTGGAAATGAAATGAAATGAATGGAGTTTTACGTCCTACTCTGCACATTTTGCTGCATTGGAGGGTGTGATTTTAAAACTTATGAGCATCAAGTCTGTCAAGGAGCTATACTCCGACCAAAAGCTCGTAATGCGCTTGATTCAGATAGATGCTCAGCTTATTTTTTGCGTCTGGAAAGGCAAAAGCAAGAATCCAGTCTGATAAGAGAGCTCATTGATAATGGTGGTGTAGGTGTAACGGATTCCCTCGAGATTTTAAACACAGCTCGTACTTTCTATTCGGAACTTCATACCAATGACCAATGATAAGGCTTTGATAGATCACTTTGTATCTTTAAGCTAAAACAAGCTGCAGCTGATACATGTGATAATTTTCTAAGAAGGCACTTTTCGATGCTTTGAAAGGGATTGCGAGGAACAAATCACGTGGGTTAAACGGTCTCACCGTTGGGATCCTTTAGTGATATCTATTTTCGAGTGATTTCAGAGATTTTAAAAAGTGGGCATCTTTCATCTTCCATGAGGAGAGGAGTAATAACTATTTTCTACAAAAAAGGGGGAACGTAATCTTTTAAAAAATTATCGCCCCAAGTCTCTTAAATGTTGATTACAAAATCTGGTCTCGTTGTCTGGCTCTTCGACTGAAAGCTGTATATGTATCTCTAGATCGGACTTCTTGCGTACTGTTAATGTTTGTGTTGTGCGGGGTGTTAAATAACTGCGTTTCCACTTAGAATTGTGAAGTAAAGCTAGCTTTAAAGCCAGCTTTATTGCAGAACACGCTGCGTTTCCACTGAGTTTTTCTGGTTCCCGAACCACTTTAGTCTCGATCAAAAAAAATGGCACATTATTGACAGGTCGCGATGTACAAGAATACCGATGTTGTGCGTGAGACCGTAAAATTAATACTTCTCGATTGCCGAACGAGAAAAGGCCGGCCTTTTTGCGTTTCCACTTGTTTAAAAAGCCGGCTTTAAAGCTAGCTTTCATTTGGTCCCCGATAAATTGCCGAACGAGAAAAGAGAGGTTTTCGGTTCCCGAACCGTAACGGTTCGGCAATTTAACAAGTGGAAATTACACACAAAACCTAGCTTAAAGCCGGCTTTTTGCCTAAGTGGAAACACGGTTATATGATGATGTCGAGGATTTGCTTAAAGTCGATTCGCAGAAAGCTTTTCATATGGTCTACCATGATTATCTTTTCAATGTGCTTGAGTGTATGAATTTTGGAGAAAAATTTCGACATTTTGTTAGAGTTTTTTACACTGATATAAAGAGTTGTGATAAGGTAAATGGACACATGTCATTTTCAGTAACACGTTCAGTACAACAAGGCTGCCCAATTGCTGAATTTATTATATGTTTTGTCTGTAGAGGCACTTAATGCACTTATTTAGGCGAATCCTAATATCAATGCGAGATACCAATACCCCTTTCTGATAATGTGTCATTGGTATATCAGCACGCTGGTGCCATAACACTAGCTGTTTGATGGTCCGCGTCTTTCGATGTCATTGAAAAATACTGTTTTATGTCTGGTGCTTTGGTTAACATTCATAAAACGGAGTTGCTATTAGTAGGTAGTGCTAGATTTATCTGACTTATGCTTATTTTAAAAGGTAGTCTTCGACTGATATGGTTCTAGATTTTTATTGCTTATGAATTTTAATCCTTATATGAATATTGATAATGGTGATATAATTTTGGATTTTTCTTCAAAAAAAACTGTGATGTTGTATCTGTGATCTGTTATTTTATAGTGAAGAAAAAAGCCTCAATTAATAATATGTCTTGCCAAGCCTCCCGTATAATTAAACGATGCTATCAGAATTACAGGACAATTACCAACGGTATTTTGCACAAATCTACTAGTAGCCTATTCCAAAAATAAAAACCTACAGGATATTCTCGTTCGGGGCAGAGTAGATATCATTGATGATGAATGAATCAAAACGTTTTTAACTAATTATCACTTCATTATTTATTTAAAAATATAATCATTATTCTCTTGGTTATTTCAATTAAAGATATATTACCTCTATGCATTTGATGAAAAAAATTTATAATTGCTACCTTTATCTTTTACAGTGATGAATATAGATGTAATACTATATTATACTGTAATAATAGTTTTATTTTTCAGGACTACTTTTAATATTTATTTTATATTAATTAAAGGGATAGAAAATGTAAGTTAAATTTATTTATTTTACTTAGTATTAACACCACGATAATTGTAATCAAAACTTTACCCCTGTGCCAGTTCCTTTTATTGAACAGTAACTTGTTACTTTCAATCATCCTAATCTCTATATTTAAGAACTCCACTATTGTTCAACTTTTTGTTTTTTATCAATTCCCTGTAATAAAAGAACAAAAACCAAGCAAAGCTAAGACCATAATAGTGTATGCAAGACGTTGTAAAACCAAAATGTTTTTTGCGTTTCTCGATGATTCATAAAACTAGAATAGCAACTGAAAAAAAAATAATTTGGTAACTGCGAAAACGTCGCTTAATTAAAGACTAAATCGACAAAAACATCAAAAATAAAATTGTGGATTTTTGAGTTGTATTGAAGAACGAACATGCGGTATGGCGAAAATATACTTTTATCATAGTTCTGGCATTATGGAGAAAGGATAAAAGAGAAAAAACTAAAACTCCTTAATTTGTAGTTCTTTAATATGTTTTATATAATTTACAATAAATATAGCACATCTGATTTAAGAATAAATACAAACATAAATAGATATATACATAAATAATTTACACAAGTATGTACAATATGAAATAAATAAAATTGTATTTAATTTTTTGTGTGTACAGGACTAGATTTAAATAGTATTTTAATCACATTACTTTGGTAGTTTTGGTACATTTGACATTGAAAAGTAAGAGTATGAATGTTTTATATTCAAACACGCATTATTTCTTCTTTTTTGCCCTATTTATTATATACGAATAAATGGCACGCATAATAATCCTGAATTTGTGAAAAGAGAAGAAAACAAATGATTTAAAATTAATTTTGTTGTTCAAAAATTCTTTTGAGAATTTTATGCAATATGTTTGATATTCGCTTTT
The DNA here is from genome assembly GCA_030562195.1 of Nipponacmea schrenckii. Classification (NCBI taxonomy): domain Eukaryota; kingdom Metazoa; phylum Mollusca; class Gastropoda; family Lottiidae; genus Nipponacmea; species Nipponacmea schrenckii. The sequence continues at coordinate 33,469,417 of JAUJPP010000007.1, forward strand.
AATTCATGTAAATCACATACCAATATATCGACATAAACCAAAACAGAGCATCGTCTTAATCTTTATACCAAGCCCAAAATCACCCCTACAGAAAACAAGACCCAAATATTTTGCACCATATGATCAAATAAAAATTAAATTTATGATAGTGATTTGCATTGAAATATGTTTAATTATAGACAACATAATTAATCTGTTATCCTTTGAGACTGAAGCGAAAACGATTGAGAAATTGGTTATCAGAAATCGAAAGAGAATCACAATTTCTATAGAAGCGGACTAATGAAAAATGAAGTTTTAATAATGTATTTATTAGGTTAGAAGGTTGAATAATAACTCAACTTATTACTGTTATAATATTCTACTTGCTCTCTACTTCAAAATGATTTATAACATCCAAACCACGAGTGTCGTAACTCTGATCAGAGTTGTTGAGGTTTGATTCGTTAACCTCCTGAGGCATTAGTCATTTTCATACGACGATCTTATATCCAAAATACATCAATTTAGAATCTCTCGCTTATTTAGAACCGACATCGATGCTTTGGTCATAACATTACCAACTATCATGGCATCAAGGCACTTTGCGATCTGTGTGATAATTGTCTCGGTTCCATGTTTGAACACAGAAGTCGGCTAACTTGATAGGAAATCCAATTTACTTGGCGTCAGATAGCTTGAAGGATTTGACTGAATACATCGTGAGACAAAATTAATTGTGAAATATTTTTCTTGTCCCTTCCTTCCGCTAGCTAAGATACATATCAGCAATGAAACTATTTAAAAGGCGGAGATAGAAAAATCGGTATTGATCCACCATTTGAAATCTGTCTCTGTCGAGGAACATTTCCTTCCATTAATTTTACCGACCTTAGATGATTCAATTTGTTTTAGAGATAAGCGACCAACTCGATTAAAGGCTCGTATAACTTTAAATTCGGTTTTCGGCACACGACTCCATATATCAATAATATCACAAGAAAGATCTCGAGTTCCTCTTTCTTCACTCGATTCACAATTTTAAATCACACGCCTTTTCTTTTCTTGAATAGAATAACAAACAAGTTCGTCCGGCTAGAATCTTCATGAATAGTAGGCGCCTAAATGCGAGGTCATGTGGCCATGGTGATGAGACATGGCGTGATTTGGTATGTTGTGATAAAGGTTTGCACTGCTAGCAGACGACCAGTAACTTGAAGGCGAGGCAAAAAGTCCAGAGGTAGACGAGGGCATAGGTGGATGTGTATTCATGAAATTTAATTTTGGGTTATGGTAATGTGAGGACATAAAGAAGTCCTGTTGATATTTATAAGCAGTTGGATCACTAGCTTGTGGTTGCATGGCTTGAGCAAGTCCTGCAAAATCAAATTTATAAGCGTAACGTTTTCCATGTACTTTGGTCATAATGTTTTTATCGTAGTAATATCGGAGAGCACGACTTAGTTTATCGTAGTTCATATTGGGTTTACTCTTTCTTTCTCCCCATCGTCGGGCCACTTCATCCGGGTCACTAAGTTTGAATTCACCATTAGTTCCTTCCCAGGTGATGTAAGCTGAATTTGAGCTATCAGATAGTAATTCCAGTAAAAATTGCCACAACTGTATTTGACCACTCCCTGTAAAATAAAACGGTTAAATATGGTGAAATTTGTCGTTAACAATTCCAATGATCCATGTGATCTGTTTCTATCTTACTTCATTTAGTTTGAGATGTTTTGGTTTCATCTTTATTTGTGTGTTTCCTGTTCAAGATGTGTGAAGATTGTTTGATAGACTGACGAATCTACTTCAATTCCTATCAGATAACGCAACTTATCGGGTTTTTTTTAAATATTTGTTAAGACTTATTCTAACTTATCTTAAAACAACATTCCTGGAGATACTAAAATTTCGAGGTTTGTATCATTCGGTATCCGTGTTGAAACAATGTGCAAGCGTATCTAGGAGTAACATGTTTCTGGTCGATAGCATAACGATTATACAGATTATAAAGATTTTCGCCATAAAATGTTCGATGCTGCAAAACGTACATGGGTCCAAAACACAGATCAAATACGAAAAACAAAAAACTACTGTGATCTTTTCGTGTCTGAATATTGACAGGTGCAGAATTTCCAGTGAACCAAAGAAACAATTTCTAATCAAACAGACGGGTTCTGTGAGTCAAAGTCTGTAAGTAGATTATGGTTTGTTGAAGGATCGCATGATAAGACTGACTGAAACATATAAAATCGTTTAATATCGTATAACCTAATATTTGTAACAAACTAAATAGCGAACAAAGATAAGGATTGTACATGGTTCGTGCAGCTAAATAGTTCTTGCGTGCAGAAAAGAACTAACCCTCTCATCTCATTCTTAGATAATTTGTAATGGACAATAAGCCCAAATTAAACACTTAAATATCGTAATCAGAGAGTAAATTACAGTTTTCAATGTGTTGTCTGAAAAATTGTTATTAATGGCTTAAACATAACACTTGTGAATAAAGGCGTTTATCGAATCATCGTTTTGATGTCTTCTTAATTAAACTTTATTAAATATTTTAGTCGTTCGAGACAGTTTATTAATATAATGTTTCTGTGCATCTAACTGGGAACCGCTTATATGTAGGTCCAGGATCCCAGTCCAGAAAAAAAATCGAGATGAACTTTCGAATTTTTCAACTGGGTTCCTCCTCGTCATTACCCGTCTTCATTTGCCAATTAGGTGCACAAAATAGGCCATAAAACTCCATTCATTTTAGTTCTGCATCCAGGCGTAACTGTCCCAGAAAGCATCTCGATATTACATGGCGAACTGCTAGTTCAAATTCACATCACAGTAACATCGTGCACTAAAACTAGATGACATTTGAAGAAATATAATTTATCGAAACAAAACAATATTGCACGTTAATGGCTCAAAAGAAATACAGAATTGAAATCCTACATAGGCTTTATATTGTATTGATTGTTTTACAGATTAAAATAACATAGTTTTAGAGTACCTGAAAGGTACTTTACGAAAATCGATGTCAACATCCTTGTTTTTCAATGTTGAAGATGAATATTCTTCATAAAGTTTACTATGTGGTTATGGCTCTCATACCGAAACAATAGTTAATGGAAATATATAAAGTAGTTTTCCTAGAAAAACAGTATGAGTAATTTCAAAAATATAAATTCTACTTATAAGTTCATGTTGTAAATACAACTGGCAAATGGAAGTTTTTGATGTTTCGCATGACATATTATAAGGCCTTAAACATGAAGCAAAGGAAATTCCTTTTTGGAAATTTATAGTGAAACCAGTGAAAATTTGGTACTATCAACTATAGAGTGATTTCTTTAATAATTTTTAAAAATCAATTTACATGTACATTATTCGCGCAACGCGATAAGTATTTTTGGTAATGTTCATACAATCATGTTCACAATTAAACCAAACATGATCGGGTAATTTCATTATAATATTATTGCAGATAGTTTTAAATCAACTTTTAAACCTGTGGGTTATTGTACACTCAAAAAAGTATTAGAAGGATTAGAAAACCATATTAAAATCGCATTGTTCAGCTCATAATAGTACGTTGTTGTTTGAGAATAGGTGGAATATGATGTGCCAATGATACTGGACATGAACTATATATGAAGTATGATTAATTGAAAAAAAGTGTAAATAATATGAAACAATATCAAATATTATAAATAATCTAAATCTCTTTATTAAAACAGTTAATAGTGGTTTTTATTGGCACTATCAGACCATCGCGTCTCTATTCATTGATATTATTATAAAGGTTTGTTTGCCATTTATTTAGCCTTTATTGCAAATTCAATCGTTAGAAAATTATACTATCAGTTCAAATATCCAATATTATTTTAATGTGTTTAAACTTCAAAAAAATATTGATAAAACTTTATCTTTTAGTCTTTTGTTTGTTGTCAGGTTAGGCAATGAATATGAAGTTGAGAAGAAGTAATTTTTTAGGTAATATTCATTCTCTTTAAATTTAGGCAAAGACAAAAATATCGAATTAAACAACAATCATTTTATTAAGCCTAAAACCTTCATTATCCGAACATAACTCTTAGTCAGCGGATATGAAAGATATAAAGAATCTTATGATTACGGCACTGACTTCATTGAAAGCTCACAAGATATTAATATTGTGCTAGGAGGCTTATAAATGATCCGCCGTCACACAGATTGCAGATAATTTACCACCAAAGTCACTTTATTAAACCTTTGATTGAACCACAATTTGATTCGCCAACATTTTGTTTTACATTATATTATAAAATTTGAAATTTAATACGAAAGCAAATCGTTCTACCCCTATATTGCGGTATGCCATTAAAAAGCGAAGTGTGCCGACTAAATGAAAGTGTTATTATTTATAAGATCTTTAGAATACTATTACATGGGGGTCACGTCAATCATTTAACCAGTATTTTCACAACACCATATGACTTGATATGAGATATAGCAATATTTGTCATTATGAAATCTTTAACTTTTGGTCAATCAATGTTTAATTACATTTTTCTCGTTTCAGCACAAAGATCATTCATTCTTTGGTGTCCACTGAATCGAATATTCTTTTATTATATTATAGTAAAGATGATAACCTGTCACAATGTTATATTCATTCATTTTGATTTATTGTATATTAAACTTTATACATCATTGTATATTTATTCAATGTAAACAAACATAATCTTAAGGGATCGAGGTAATGAAATATTTGAATATAAAATTGTGATTAATTTAAATGAAAAGTCTCTCCATTTAGTATCAATTCATAAATCACATAAATATTGTCTTTAAAATATATATATGTATATTCAAATGTAAATATAATCAAAGATCCTGGAAAAAAACCCTTCTTTTTTAGTGGCATGTGATTTATATTGCACCACTAGGCCCAGAACAGAATCCTGATTTAAAATAACATTTATATATAGTTAAACAAAGATTGTATGTAAAACCATAAACACGTATAGTCCAATTTAATTGCAAGTAGATATTGTACCTACATATTGTTTTATTATTATGTGTGTAAATTGTTTTGTCTGTTGTGAACAAACTTACTATTATAAAAAAAAGTAACAATGATATAATTCAAATACAATTTCTTTTTTTTTTTATCTAATTTAAGCAGTAATAGTATTCACAACAGACCATCGAAATTTAAGCCTTAGAAAATTAATTCAAATTAAATTACACTACCATAAAATATTAACATAATAAAAAAAAGATATTGCGGTTTTCGTGCAGTTCAAATAAATCTGAAGACTTTTTACATACATGTATATTCAAGGTCCAAATCAAACCCCTATCCCGCGAAAATTGCGATCCATAGACATTGATATATATATATTAAATATAAAATTTTTACTTTATTTTTGAATAATTAACTAATTGCCTCTATAGACAACTGAAAATGCAAAAATTTAGCGCTCGCGAAAAATATTGAGAAAATCTTTTTTTGAAAAACATTACCGTGATATATTTCAGTGAACGCGTTCTGAATATAACATTACGATATGGGTTATGTCACTTATTCCGTTCTTTTATAAATTAAATATTGTTTAAAATTACCTTGAGGTCTCCAGGGAGTATTTGAAGAATCCAAGGTAGATTTTCCTAATGTTTGTAAAGGATTTGGATGGTAACCTAAAATAGAAAAAGAAATATCCATTATCATGTCAAATACAATCAGAAAAAATAACCGGTCAAACACGAAATATTATTCTTGCAATGTCATTTCACATGGATTTGGTCTTAAATTCTGAACTAATGTACGACAATTAGAAATGCATATTTCTTAATTTCACATACGTGAATACTATATAAAACTATATCTGAATTGAAAAGGTTTTGGATACGCATTTATATTTTCATTTTTAATTCCTGATTGATGTTTACTTGCATTGCAGTAATCATGTGTTTGTAAGTTTCGTATAGATCCACACTTCATTATTCTTTTAGACAGTTCTAATATCAATATCAGTTATTGGCAAAGAGTCAATCTTAAAATCGTTAAGTGCGGTATCAAATCGTTTCTCGTCTTAATCCCTTAAAATAATAACACAGATCAATGCATTGAGCTCAATATCGGCAAACACTATCTGACCCTTAACATTATTGACACTTCGAGGGCCGGGGGCAAAAAAGTCTAGGTTACTAGCAAGGTCATTTTAATACATGTCACTATTAGAAATTAGGCTTCTATTTAGTTCATTCACAGCAGATAATTACCGCGCTGTGTTAAGATATGCACGTCAAGTCGTTCTTTGACGACAACGTGAAATCACAACTCCGATTTGCTTCTTTCGCATGAGCAATTTTACAGAATTAAATATATTTTATAGGGGTGTAAACAGAACAGCATAATGTCCCTATTAAAGCCTCTCTTTACGATAGGCGCGTGCCACACACGTGACTGAACACTTTAAATGACACTATTTGGGAGAAATTTACGAGGTTTTGACACATTGTGAAATGTACTATGAGACTTTTAATGGTCGTTAGGCTCTATGATACATATCGCTCACGTTAAAGTGGGTTTTGATTAACGAGATTTCGAAATAAAGAGAAATATGACATTTAGGAAGGGTTTTTATAATTGTTTTAAGTAAATGTATACTCGTTCACAGAAGATTACTTGAAGCACTGCCACTCGTGAATTACCCTATCCATAAATCAAGCATAAAAGATACGACACCTTATTCTAAAAAAACAATTTGAAATCTCAGACCCCTTTCAATTTACTATTACATCCATAATATATTACTAGATCATACAGTGTGTCCAAATATTTCGTTAGATCTCAGCCGAATGACAAATTAATTGACTTAAACTAATATTACATTTTTTTTACGTCGCATACAATTAAAATTTATTGAGGTGTTTTCCTAATTATATTTGTCAATGAGTTTTTTTGTTTTTTTTGTACATTCATTTTTTAAGAATTTTTCTTCAAATATAATTTCAATAATTCTTGATACTCCTTTTGGAAATGACACAAGGTAATCTTTTTATACTGAAATTGTTAGACATCAAGTATTTATTCAGCTCTTTATAATTTTTATTGTCTTTGTACAAGAATTTTAGTATATAGTATGTATTATAAATGTGATTGTATTATTTATGGTTATATATCAGCAGTGAAAATGGTTTGATTTAATTAATATAAACTGATAAAATTATATTTAAAAGTTCAGTTCAGTTTTAATGAGTAAAAAAGTATGTTGTCGAAATTTTCATTTATTAATCCGCATTTAATTCCATTTCTTAAGAGTGGATTTATTTATTTATTGAAGTCTCACCAATTTTTTACTAAAATAAACGAATTTCCATACAAGTTAAAATAAATGGAGTAAAAAAAGCCATTCTAGTTAGAATAATGAGAGACTAAATTAATGTGCATAAGATATAACATTAAAAGCACTGTAAAAACAAATAAATACGAACATAATTTAAGGGAGGTAAAATATATATAAATATGCAAATTTACACAGGCGGAAGTATTTCGTATTTTCTAGAAGGTATTATAAAGATTCATAAAAACACCGTCGTGGTCTTCGCATAGACTTCTACGACAAAGCGGATAATTGACATTTTTGCGGTATTTATTTTTCGCAGGTAGTTCTGTATATTTCAAGAAATGTAAATTAATATGTTTGTAAAATTTGATTTTATTCTAGCGTGACTTCAGACAAAACTATTTAACTATGTTTTGTTAGTGACCATGGTATTTAACAGATCTACAATCTCAATTATGCCTAAATTGCTGTACATATATTGTTGAGTTAGAACAGTCATGTCAAGATTAAGCATAAGATTCTATTGATATTTTTATATAGTATTTTATATAATTCTTAGTTTTTCAAGAAAAATTTACCGAATATCTTCGTTTGACATATTATAAATATTCAAGTATGTCAAAGCAGTTTAACTTTGGTTAAATGAACTATTGGAATTTTGAAGTTATCTGTGATTCATTTTTGTAAATTATTGCCGAAACTCTTTCTTATTTATTATTTCATGTGATTCATACAATTCATTTAAAATAAAATTTCTAAGCCTGACGACAAGAATGGTGCTATCGGTATTTTTCTCAAGGTAAATATACTGATTGCTGAAGGGACAATATATTGTCAATTACACACCGCAATTTGAATATATATTTGTTTTCTAATGATTTCATATAATTTGTGTCGATTCTAACGTCATGATGTGGTAAAAAAAAACATTCTTTAATATATCAACATCTTATTCGCGTCAAAATCGAAATACATTGAACAGAGAATACATGACTTACCTTGATTTGATGGGGAAGATTGAGGAGTCCACGCTGTTTTCCCATAAGATGGATCTGAAATAAAGTTTTAGAAAAATATAAAATCATCCCGAAGCACAGTTTACTCTAGAATAATTGTTTTGACAATTAATATGTTTGACAACAACTTACAACAAAGATGAAAATATGAATTGTATTCAAAAATGACAATTTTCCTCCATGACATAGCTGTCAATGTTTCGTAGGAAAATGATAAGCTCTGTAATTTAAATCCAATTTAAATGAGTTGAAGAAGCCTCTAAGAAAACGAAATAGAGACAACGGAAGTTAGGCATTCTTAAAAACGGAAAACAATTTGAATTACATCCTCAAGTAAATGTCAAAAGAAAATTCTTCTACTTAAAAATTAGCACTGAAGCAAAGTTTAATTCAAACTCTAAAGAAGTAGATTGTATCCTTGGAAACTCCGACGCGAGTATAAAAAAAGGTAGAATGTAGATTTCCTGAAGAAACGGAAACGTACCGGGAAACATCATATGTCCGGGGATACCAGTGAATGTACAGGCCCGGTAGTAGTCTTGTTGTTTCAAACTCTGCATCCTGTATGGCGCCGGTACTATAAGAAATGAAACTTGTTTTAAAAGGCTTCTCTTCAATAAGTGCTTATGTATCTAGTAATTGTCCTACAACCTCGCTTCCGAAACAGTCACACTTTAATTTCCCCTCGGAACTGCTCGTTCTCCTTATAACCGGTTACAAGGCAACTTTCCTGGAAATTGGAAGGAAACCTTCAAGTCCTGATTTTAAATTCGGTTCCGCAATGATTTTGCTATAGGTTAAGGAAACTAGCCATTGATTTATCAAGAGAGATATTTATACGAAAGTCATGTTTAATCAAAAACCAATCACAGTAGCCAATCAAAGCCTCAATTACACGCTTGTCGACAGCCAATGGGCGGAGACCGTGGTTCCATACATTCAAATGGCGTCTTTTACTGACAGCGTCGCTATAGTGACATAAAAACTAACACGTGCACATTTGTTTACATCACATGGAATTGACAAGCGTAAAGTAAAAGCATGACAGATTCCTAACCGTTCATTAGACACAACACGAAATGTATTTTTCACAACGATATGTCTTTTGTTTTTGTTCTAGCGCTTCGCTCAGTTTAGGTTTCAAGGATGGAATTTTATTAAAATAATAGAATATAATATATTTTTTTGAAATTGTTGATTATTATTATCAGACAATGTCAGAATAATGATTCACTATAAAACACTATAAAATATATTGCTAAATAGAACTATTGGTAGGTACCACGCCAAAGGTGTGCATGTACTCCAGAGGTCGCCCTAAATGTTCAAAGACAGTCAAACAAAACCAAGTATAGGCCTATCTATATCAACTTTATACAATATTTTTAGTTTACAAAGGCATTAAATGTATTTTTGTGAAAATTTACCTGTTTGTCTTTTGTAAATATATATATATTTATTTTGTAGACTATTTTGTAGTTATAAAACAAAACAGTGCATTTTGTCTCTATATCAAAAATTGTTTTTATATTTGATTGTACGTCAAAAGTAGAAGGTTTCTAAAATCTGATATAGAAATCTCTATTGTTAATTATTTCAAAAAAGAAATTAGATAGTACGGTTATTGAGTTTCATGTAATCATTCATTTATCTTTTAATTAAACACACTATTATGAATCTGGAAAATACAAAAAAGGGGAATGAAAAAAGTTAATACACCAATTTGATAAGGCTAATTTTAGATAATTATAATGTTCAGTAATAGAATGCCAATAAAGTTACAGGAAAACAAACCTACGTAACTACTTTACCAATTGGCCGTAATTATAGTGAAGAAAAATATCCATTACTAAGGCGGGAAATATCACGGCCTTTATCATAATATTCTAATATTTCATTCCAAGTGAAGCTCTACACCTGTCAGTGATTACATCACACTATTAGAGAAATGGAGAAAATTAGTAATTTGGAAGAAATCAGCAGTAAATCAGTGTCGGTCAGTTTCTCGGGTTTCTCGAGGCCAATATCCGCTAATTTTCTAAAAATAATAGACAAAAGTCACGTAAATTGATGGATAACGGTCAACAGTCTGTATTGATGTTACAATATGAATATTTTATACTAAATATATTTTGTTATGAAATATTTCACTAGAAACCACATTAGTACACAATAAATGTCATATGCGCATATTTTTTCACTACAATCTCTACTTGCTATTTTTCTAAAATTATTTATTGTATAGACTGAATGGCGATTCGCAAGGTTTCAATTGATTGTCGTCCTTTAAACATAATTTCTTGCGTTTGGCAATCCTTATACTAATATTCGTTAGCAACGCTGCGATAAAGAAAACAAAAGACAAGGCGAATGTATAAAACTCAATTTATTACTATAATAGATAAGATATTGCCTGGAAAAATTATTCTTTCCTGGCAATATGTCGACCGGAAGTGACGAGTCTAGTCAATTTGTTAGAAACCGACATAAAATCATCTAATTGAGTATACTTTTAACAATTAGCTTTGCAAGTCAGAGATATATAGAATTGAAAGTCGAAAGGAAGTGAGCCACTTAGTACAGTACAGTTAAAGATCAATCCGTGGATGCCCCAATATTACCTAAGTTTAGAAGATAACGATCTTTGATGCTATTGTTGTATGAAACTTTTTGTAACTAAACTTTAGAAGTTATAGTTATGTTATATAGTTGTAAATGAACTTTTGAAGATAATAATCTCTGGTACATTTATAATGTCCAAACTTTAGAAGATAATAATTTTTGATGCTAAAATGGTATATCAAATTAGGCACATCTCGTCGCAAAATGTTGATGAAGTAATTAAATTGCTAAATAAACTGGAGTGTTGGTGCTGAAGGAAATATATTTTTGAACCGTAAAACATATATTGCTAATCATTCTTATAAATCAAAGGTGATGACAACTGTTTAGGACACTGGAAAAAAGTGGAAGCCACCCTTCAGAGATTACTATCTTAATCAAGAAGGATGCTTAATGTACCATCATGTAATGTAATGGCGACAAGCATTAATTGAATTTTCCGATTTGAAATATTGAACGAGAGACTTTTCAGGGAATAATAATTGTTTTTAATTACGGACAATGTATTGACAGAGAGGCGTGCTACCTATAAGATTCTCTCAAGCATGCGAACGGAAATTCATTAAAAGCATCGCTCTCAAGAAAAGATTTTTCTAGTGAGCCAGTCAGACGTAATTAGTCACTAAAAAGGGAAAGCAAAGTAACAGAGATGATTTCTAAGCTCAATAATATCTCATTTGGTTAAATGTTAATATATTTTGTTACAAAAGTACAGATCGCGTTTTAATATGCTGTATATATAATATGAAGGAATTTAAAGCCCAACTATTCCATAAAACGTCTTAATATTATATTCCGATAACCTGAACAGGGAAAGTGTATTAAACATCCTCCTATTTTTTGTAGACGGATGATTTAAAGCGATAGTTGGTCTAAACTAAAATACTCCTTAAAGATCATGGTTCACCATTTTTTTATGATTGATGTGGGACAAACAGTAAATAGTCTTCAAAAGTACCTACTAGAACTGCACTAAAATCGCCTAATCCATGTTACTTCAAACTAGAAAATTCACTTCCTATTTCTATATATGTTCAAAAAAAATTACGAGTAGTCATTTTAGCTTCAAAATGATAAATATGAAGATACATGAATATAAAGGCCCAAATTTCGTTGGAGATCTGTGAACATTATTACTGATTAGCTTGGCTAAAATATCCCATTTGAGATCTGCTATGTGTTAGTAATTAACTTTATTGGAAATTTCGAAAGCCTCTTATACGTGAAGACTTCATTTTATTTCCATTGAAAAAAATTATTAATCTGCCAATGTCGTCAATTTCAAAATTGTTTGTATGATTTAAGTATAGCAAACAATTTGGTTTTAATATTACATATGTAATTAAATAATATATTTACACATTCGATAAGGCAATAGAATCATAAATTTTAATTTGGATATAGGTTGTATTCTTTCCTTAGAGGCAATTGGAAACACTTGTCAATATTAATATCAATGATATTTTTTTTTAAATGGGCTCCCGATAAATTATATGTCTTATTCGATGATAATGGTCATGAATTAAGTTGTCAATAACGCTAAACTTGTTCAAAGTGGAGTTAGTGAAGAATTTATAACTTTGTGAATAATGAATTAGAGTTTTCCCCAAACATTGTAATGATCCAATCAATTATCCAAAGACAATTGATAGCGGATTGAAGTCAAATTTTAAATAATATTCATGCACTTAACCTTCTACATATTTTCTAGAGTATTGATGACCAAGACCAATTGCATGCACCTTACAGGTGAAAGTTAAATCCAAATTGAAATAAAAGTGGCTCATCTGACTGCAGATGGATCTTCTTTAAGAACACGCTCTCAACAATTTATGAGAGTTTGGGACTTTAAATAGTTTCCGAAAGCGCATTTATTAGAATTTAATAACGCGTATCATGAGCATAGAAGTGCTTTTAACTAAACTGAATCACGATGAATATTGAAAACCCAGTGATATTAGAATCAAATAGCTAATTAATTCTGATCTCTAACGATTTCCTTTATTATGATAATGAATAGAATTTCTAACAACTATTTTAAGATATCTCCGCGTTCTTTTTATTTATTCTTTTTATATGAAATTATAAAAGACTGTTTTTAACGACATATCTTTTTAGAGTGGAAAATGTAAGAAATTCATATTACTTCTCGACAGCCGTATAAGACTGACACCAAGGACCAATTTGGCCAAACACAAGAAATTATACTTAGATTGGTGATTCACTTTACTGGAAGAAGACATAGAAAAGAATTACCAATTGCGAAGTGTGGGATCCGGGATCCTCTGCTGCGTATTCTACAAAATAATCTTATATTAGAAGCACAAGTTAGAGATAAAAGCCAATGCTATAAAATGTCCTCGTAACCACCTTACACTAACTTCTTTCCATTACTGTGGATTATGAATTTAGTATTATAACCTACAGCTTTCACTTAATTAAATGTAGTATTATTTGTAATTATCATCATTATTATTCATTGAAAGCGGGTTCATAACTGGAAATTCTACGGATTCACACTAAGGTCAATGGAAATTGGTTGAAAAATAAAACAGCGTCATTTTGAAACGTCTACGGTTCTAAGTTCCTTTAATAGTTAGTTTTCACTGAATCCAGGTTATTCAATATTTCTGTAAAATATCTCTGTATATTTTTTAACTATTTTTTTTGTCGTCAATGAATTTGAAATCAAATCAGCAGACAATGTGGATAGAAAAAAAGAATCATTATGAAACTCCTCTTTATTAAATGTTTCGGCCAGGAGGTCCGCCTTTAGATCTGTCATTGTCATGAATTTCTATCTAACTAGATTGAAAGAATGGTCGTTCAAGCTAAGAGAAACTGTCAAAAGTCGGTATAAATTTCACTTAATTGCCAGTGAGATTCCAAACAAGACGATTGCAAATGGAAAATTCATTAGAGGATATTGTCGTCATTGTTAAGTAAATGAATACGTCGATCGGTTTACGATTCACATTTGTCATGTATAAAAGTTGAATGAGCGACAGTTTTAAGAGATTTGCGTCCACACTCAATATGTTTGAGTTCAAATTTAGTTGATTTCAACACGAAAGATAACGGTAATAATTTCTATAAAACGATAAAAGGTGATTTAACACGACGCATTCAAAGAAACGATATAAAATTTAAATGAATATTTTGTAAGAAACAAAGCATTCAGTGTTGCTCAATATTATTTTCATACTCTTTTATTATATTTATATATCAAAGTGGTTGGTTTTGAACTAATAACAAAGCTATTATATGTTATAAGATAAATAACAAAAGCTCCGGAAGTGCTTTAACAATATCTCGACAAAAACTTTTCAAAAAATATTGTAAATGTACAGGGTCTAATCCGAACCTACTTACAAAACTATTTCCTAACCGGAATAGGGATACACTCATGGTGAAAGCTTGATGTTTTTTTCTTGAAGCCGATCGATGAAAAAACTCTGGAACTGTCTGATTTTGTGCGTGATTATACATACTCAAGTGCTTAGATTTTGCAAGAGTCGGAAGTCGGTTCCATTATTGTCTCAAACAAGAGAAGGAAGGCTAAGTGAATGATAAACAACAAGGATAACAGTGGTAAATAATACACGATGTCCTTTCTGATTTTTGTGCATTAAAGTACCATTATGCAGTATTTCCAATATTAGAATGAATAGTTTGGCTTTTCGCTGGAGTATGACGTATTTGCACGTCTAACTAATGGGAGGACACTACATAAGATATATTTAATAACAGACGATTTATATAAGATTTCCATATTTGACAATTACACCCAATACACCCGAAGGAATTGTAAAGAGGCTTTCTTGTTGTGTATTGTGAACACCTATATATATTAATGATTAGTACCTGCAATTGCAGAAAGACTTAAACGCAGATGAAGCTCCCACAAGAGAATTCGGTACTATTATAGCACGAGACAACCCTAACGTAATAATATAAATTATCTCCCCTTGGTGGCAATTCTATCTAAAAATTGCTGTTCTATTCACTGAACAGTAGTAACACTTCTATTCTGTTAAAACTAGGCAATATATAAGGCAACGATGAAGCATATTGTCAATGAGGCAATTTTTAATTAGATGGGGCGATAACATGTATTATTATTGTGGTTTGATGGTATAAAGTTTGCGAATAACATTGTTTGTTGTGAGACCTTTATCACTTCCGGTGAACTTTTTTGGAATTGCAGGAATAACAGGCTTTTGACAAATAATTTGAATCTCTCAAATAGGTGTCCGCGATACCCAAAACTTGACTTGAAAACCTCTATATAATTCCTTTAAGTATAAGTTTGTTTTTTTTTTAAAAGGGGAATGATTCGTAAAACTAAATCGTTGTATTGAATCTAAAAGACATCGATAAAGCTAAAAAAAAAGCAATAACATAGAAAAACACAAACAAAGATCAATTGAAAAATGTATGTACATGCTATAATTTATTATTTGAAAGTCAATCAGGACTTCTAGCAGTATTACTACTTCAACAGCAACTCTTAAATCTGCTTCATCAGAAAGTGTTAATTCATTAAGCTCGTTCGTATCTGAGGTGTTTCAATCCAGTTTGAATTCTTGTATCACTTGCTTTGCATCCTGTCTTCAGACAACTATCAAAAAAATTGATCTGTGACTGAATGACAATTTAGACAAAAGACGGTTTTTTCGAACTTTCGTTTACATTTTACATGCATACGAACAATGGAGGTGTACAAACCTTCAATTCATACTCTTTTAATATAATATTATTTCATACATTGGAGAAAATATGATTTTCCTTCAAGTTAAAAGAACTTTATGTTGTTTTTGGACTTCGGCTTCCGGGATAGGATCGCTAGTAATATGCGTATTTATTTTTTATTTTCTTTAATAAGAACTTTACAAAATCACTTTATAGATTATAATAAATAGGGCATAATAACACTTCATTTAAACTGCATACTTGTGAGTTCTTTATAGTCAATACCATTTCAAATTAAAGTGATATATTCTAAATATATTTGTACAATATTTAGTAGACCTATATGTTATTTGTGGTTAAAGCTTTACGGTAATATTTTTGACATCTATCAGTAATGAAATGCTTTCAGAAATTCCAGTAACCGGAATATATCTCAGTAAATAATAGTGAAAAGACAAATGGATCTTTACCAGGTTGTGTACACGCCTTGACATTAGGTGTTAATACGCTTTGTATAAATTCACTTACCGGTAATATCCGGCTGGACAATATATGGTAAATTGAAGAACCCTATGGGACTTTCTAATGTTTGCTTATACCTGATCTACAATTGTACACATTTTCTTTTTCTATTATTTGGCGATTTTGTCAAACTCTGCCTTCTAGATTGTTCCCCTGAAAATAACGATAATAATGATGCCCAATAAATTCATTTAAATCGAAATTCTTAACAGTGTAAGATGTATAGCAGAAGTTGTCTTAGAACCAGAGTGGGTAATTTAACCGAATGAATCTGACACTGACAGGATGAATAACAAGCGGTTGCCTAGCAAGATACGCACACTTTAAAATATATTTTCTGTTTTAACACAGGCAAAACCTCTAAGATTATTTAGGTCTAATCCAAGTTCTCGTCAATATAAATGTTCACACCAAATTTCATTAAAATCAGATGAAAACTGTATTGTCTATCGCAATCACAAGCCACGTTTTGACTAAGTCAAGTGCAATAACTCAACAGTATATCGAATTGTCAATTTCGAACTTGACCAAGATGACATCAACTTCAATGATCACACCAAATTTCATTCCAATCAGATGAAAACTGTTGTCTCTATCGTGTTCACAAGTCTATTTCGACGCAATTTGACTCAGGCAAGGCCAATAACTCAAAAAACGTTCACCAAAAAATCGTCATGATCAAACTTGTCCAAGTCAATTTTGACGCGTTTTTGCTAAGTCAAGTGCAATAACTCAAAAACCATTCATCGAAAAATCGCCAATTTCGAACTTGTTCAAGATCTCATCAATATAAATGATCACAGAAAGTTTCATTTAAATCCGATGAAAACTGTAGTCTCTATCGCGTTCACAAGCCAATTTTGACGCGTTTTTACTAAGTCAAGTGCAATAACTCAAAAACCGTTCATCGAAAAATTGCCAATTTCGAACTTGTCCGAGATCTCATTAATATAAATGATCACAGCAAGTTTCATTCAAATCTGACAAAAACTGTAGCCTCTATTGCGTTCACAAGCAATTGTGGACGGACGGACCGACGGACGGACAGGGGTGACGACAATATACGACCACATTATAATGTGGGCGTATAAAAAGAGATTGGAAATAATCGGAAAATGAACAATTTTGTCCACACAGAACTGATCACACCACACACAAACCGTACTAACAAAAATCATACATACCTGTGTCTACATAACTTCACCTAATCATAATGTTACAACCAAGAATATCCAGAATATCTTACTTTTTTCTTGAATACATGTATATAGGCCTACACTGTTTGCAACTGCAGATCTTTTTTCCGACGAAGTTAGGGAAGCAGTTTTTTTTTCAACTCAGATTTATTATCATAATTAAAACCTTAATTTCGCAGATATTGCTGACTAATATTCTTATTTTAGACAATTAAATGGCTTGGCAATCCTTCTTTACTTTTGAGCTTGTTGACTTCATTATCGTTATCAAGACAAACCATCACTTTAAATAACAACACGTGCAACTCTCCAAGACCGTGACCTGATCACGTGTCAATAGCAAGTCATATCGTCTGCAGAGGAGCATGACACTGATTGGTTGACCTGAGGGGTCAACCATTCCTTTTCGGGACAAGAGCTGTCCAGTCATGGATGAACTTATTTGAAATGTTACGATTATTCTGCAAAAGCTTTTGATTTGTCATCAATACAGGTTGTTTGTATCTCAGTCGCATGACAATGACATAGACCCTGTTTATCGTCTGATACCATTGCGCAGTTGTATTTACTTTTATCATTAATTGGCCGTCTTCTTATAAATTACACGAGTCAGAAAGTAAAAGGCTATATTAAAGTTTAAATTATCATCTAAGAAATGAATTGTGAGTTTATAATAAATCCAATGAAAGCTTTTTTTGCCTTTTTGGTGTAACTTCTTATGAATATGTGTACTGTTTGGAATGAAATGAATGGAGCTTTACGCCCTACTCGTCTGCCTATTCTCTTTCAATTTTCCTCACATGTCGAGCCTGTAACACACGGGGCCTCGGTTTATTGTCCGACGGAAAGACCTAGCGCTTTTTTTTTCAACCCAGACCTGCATCACTGAGAATGGTAAGCCGGATTAAAATCTAACTCTTAGCCATCACACTGGAAGAGCAAAATCATTATTCTCAAATTGTCAACGTGGGTGTTTCAAATAGATAAATAAAGGAAGAAAGTAGGCCAAGAGGATTATCCCTACATGTAGGGATGTATCATTCCAGGTCTTAGTACTCTTGTTATCTCTGCACACATACCTTATCTCTGCACACTTACCTTATCTCTGCACACATACCTTATCTCTGCACACATACCTTATCTCTGCACACATACCTTATCTCTGCACACATACCTTATATCTGCAACATACCTTATCTCTGCACACATACCTTGTCTTTGCACACATACCTTATCTCTCTGCACACAAGCCTTATCTCTGCACACATACCTTATCTCTGCACACATACCTATCGGTTTCAAATTATTAGTTTAGGGGCTAGATACTTCATATTTTCTACCTTTGAAAGTTCTGTAGCCAATATCATTACTTTTACATTTCATTCAAATGCTGCAGTTTGTGGTGTGATCAATAAAGATGAAGAAGAGAGACCTAAAAACGTAATAAATAACTTTGAGAAATACAGATCCATATGGGAAGATTGAATCACAACTAAACTGCCATATAATTAAGGAGTGCCTAATTCGAAAGTTGTTTTCATCGCTATACTATAAATACGTATGTATGTATACATTCACATTGTTGAGTTACAAGTTGGACAAAAGGAGAGAGTGTGCTATAAAAACTTATAATCAGATGGTTCCGTAACGAGACGTTATGGTTACTAATTATATACCACAAGAAGGTGTAATCTAAGCTGATATGTTTGGTTGATTTATTTGCTTCCTTCGTATGAATTGATCCACCATCAGAAATACGTTTCTTTACAGATATGACGTTTCAATAAAATCTTGTAGAAATACGGTATTTTTTCTGGTTTTTGTTATAGATAACACAAAAACATGCATTTGGTTTAATCGTTACAAAATTGGCCTGTGTTAATTCCATGAAAGTAAAATTCGTTTATTTTTAAATAACAGATTTTAACAGCCACGTGTGTCAAAATCTAAAACGTAAGGGGAAAATAAGATAATGAGAAAACTAATTTTGTTTGTAAATGCTAGCCATATATTAATAATGACGCTTTCGACATTATCTCTACGTTCAATCAACCATTTCTATTCTTCTATTTTATATGATTATTGGCAGTTCTGATTGAGGTCTGTATTTCCTAGACAGGGGTCAGAGGTTATTCTTTTCCTCTCACGATTAAAAATAACATAGAGAAGTGTTTCTGTTTAATAATCGGTAGGTGGAGACTATTACATTCAAATGACACGTGCCGGTGACGTTTGGCAGCCATGTTGAATTGCCCAGGTGCAGCCAGAATGGCCGCCAGCAAGAAGACCATTCTGAATGATTTGAGTGCGAACGATTGAATCATTGAAGCGTATAAATTAGGGTTATAACCTGAAGGTTGTGCGTTGTGAGTTATAAATGAGAATGCCGTGTTATTGATATGTTTTGTGTCTTTATTCCAATACAGATCAATTTTCAACATAACAGTTAAAATGATGTGAAATACTGTTATTTTTCTCTTAGATTGACAGTTAACATGGAATATAACGCTTTTAATTATGGGGTTCTCCGACTATTTTACCATTTCTAATCCTCCAAATTGGACACGTTTTTATTATTCTGATTTTCTCCATTATTCTTTTTGTGTGAAAAGTAATTGTTGACATTCTAATCACGTGCTATTATTCTGACGTTTTATAAAGACAATAAATAATCTTACAGTATTCCAGTCAGTCAAACTTTAACTCATTAACTGTAATAATGAAAAAAGGCACTTGCATAAAACACTATGTTAGTAATCTAGCATACCGGACACTTGTTTTGAGAGATAATAACATATAGATGTTCAACTAAACCAAACTTAGCCTATTCAAATTTTGTCGATACATGAAATTCTATTTCATATTTTATATGACAAAAAAACATTTAAGAATCTTAACACAAATTACTGACAGCTCTAAAATTTGTTTCATGACGTCATTTTCATACGCCCAAATGAAATTGTGGATGTATATTGGGTCTCCTCTGTACATTGATGAGATCTCAATAAAATCTGAATATAGTATTAATTGTAGGTTTGGGTATTACTGAACTTGGCATGCCTACACGTATTGATGTAGATATTTTAGTTCAAATTGACGATATTTTGTTTTGCAATTGAATTGCATTGGACTATTTAAATGGTGACAAACTGGATCTAGATCATAAATTGTACAGTATTTACCCAAATTTTATAAAACATTGTTCATGTTTGATTTTGATGATAATTTGATCAACTGTTTTTGAGGTGTGCCTTGAACTATATATTTCAAACTATGTGAAAATTCATTTTCTAGTCAATAAAAGTTTCTGACAGCTGTGGGTCCTTTTTTCCTTCAAATCAATCGAAGCGGTTTTTTCGGTAACGTTAATATTATATTATATTAACCTTTTTTCAACATCAGACAGCATTTGAACTGTCAAACTTCTAGAAAATCCAAAATATCCATACTGGATGCAGTCGGCAAAGGTTACATGCTCACACAGCAGCAATTTTCAAGACAGCTTTACCCTTTTGAAAGAGCATCTTTGTTTGAAGTCATTCTAGGTAATCCATACGAGATTTATTGAATGTGTAGGAGATCAAATATCCACTCATATGCACTAGCATGGAATCTAAATAACACTATTATCAACAGAAGAGTTGTTTAAGTCAATTTTAAGATTTTATACGAAGGATAAACCATTGAAGTTAACTTATTGCTAGATAATAATACGGTAAAGTTAAGTCACTGACACGTGACCTAATACGTCATACGAAAGCTACTTCTCACATACTCGTGTCAAACACGCATAGATGCTAAACACAAAGTAAATCCTCTTTACCAAGACACGCTAGCTTGGCTTAACATGCTATATATTCACCAAAACCCCGTTGTGATATGTTTATAATTTCAACGAAGCGGATATCATTTTCTGCTTTCAAATTGCCGCAAGAAATGCAAAGAGGAAGGCGACACGTGACGGACGTTATCGAACAGTGACGGGAGGCAAGGCATTTCAGCACGTGGATAAGATTATGTTTTCTACTTCAAAGGCTGATAACTTAAACTAAACTTGTTTATGTTTTTATAACCAGGTGCATGTTTTATTATCAGATGAGATATCCAATTTAATTTTGAAAATCATGTCTTCATATTGTAACTAAACTACATCTTACTATTTTCGCTTTTATATTTCTTTCGGAATTTTTCATGTATTTTTTTGTCGATAGGGTTCGATTTAGGGAATGCTTCTAATGTGTTGACGAGTAAATTCGTTTTTATGGATAAAGATGAATAAGTCATCAAATGACCATTCTTTTGGATTTTTTTTTTTTTTTTGACGAGGCTCATGATTTGGTGATAAGAAAACTATTTCATCAAATTTCGCCAAAATCTAACAATAATTTTGAAAAACTAGAGGCATTAGAAGAACAAGGACAATAACCCATACCCATGTATTTGCGAACCTTTTTTCCACACGCACGGTTTATTTTGTTCTTTAACTGATGTGTAGGATATTAAATCTATTTGTTTTTATATATGCACATTGAGCAGATTTTAGTGAAATATTTCTTGAAGTATCGTGTATCCGAAATGCTAATATTTTCCCACGATAAGATTTTATGGACCTTGATATTTTGATTATTAAAACGAGGTTGGGAATACCACTTGAAAATAAGACAATGAACACTTACTTTATTGGAAAATAAATTATTTCTTTGTGTTAGAAATCGATGCATTATCAATTAGTATATGTTCCCACCAAAATTCTCTTTAAACTGTGAGTATGTGAACGTTAATAGATTTACTTTCTCACTGGTTCTTAACACGTTCAGCTTGGAATTTACAGACAATTATAAAGATCCATTCATAATCATATTGATCGAAATTTGAAATAAATATTCCCAGTTTGATGTCAAATGATGTGTAATCTGAATAAAATACAAAGTTAATACTTTATTGTCTAGTATATAAAACGGCGTTCAACTGAAATTCATGTTTCGTATCAGTTTAGTCCAAAAAAAGACCTCTTCAGAAAAAGCGACAATCGCAAAGCTGAATCTACTCCCTCTGTATTTGATTATACGTGTGTGTTATCATTATTACGCTAGTGAATACAGCCACTTAGAGCTCTTGACATAAAATACTGAAAATAGTTTGGCTTATTTTCTTTGAGGCTTCTAATTGGCAGTATTCCTTTGCGTGCAATACAATCACATGGTTGTAGTTACAAGCATCTGTAATACAAAAAATGGCTATTTCAGTCAAGGTATTGACAAAATTCTTAATAGCTTGATATTGCCACAAAAACAATTTAAAAGAAACGTATTAATCACCACTAATTTCATCGCCATTTCTATCTATTTTAAATTTCAACTTTATTTGAGAAGTCTGCCAAATATTTATTTTTAACAAGAAAACTAACAGTGGGTGAATATTACAGCCTGGCAAGCTTCTTGTTAGAACTTTTCACTTGCGAAAATGTATCGCGTGCGCGCTAATGTGAGCTAAGGGAAGAGGTTCAAAAACCGTTCATTCGATTCTTGATGGTTGTAAGCTACAACATTTTAGGAGATATCGAATATATCTGTTTAAATGTTGTGTCGTCACATTAAGTTCTACCATGCCTCCCAAGTTCCATAGAAAGGAAACTTTCAATATAGCCTAACCCTGTTTAACAGAAAACTACGCACACCCTACAATCAACTAAGAACATGTTCTTAAATGAATGTATAGCAGAGTTCCAGGCTTAAGACCATAGTACTATATTAGAAAACATACTTACCCCCCCCCCCCAAATAAAATAAAAAAGAAATGTATGATAAACTACAGATCTTGAAATTAGGCGGTGATACCTCTGGTAAAATAATGTATATACATACAGATATATGTTTTAATGTGCATGAGAACAATAGCGTTTCCAGGATCTTAGCCTTAGCATATCTTATTCTGGTTGTCAAATGAAAATTTTCCATTTCGACTTGTTAAACTTTTGTTAAACCAAATAATGATCATTAATCACAGTTGCAAATCCATATTTCACTCCAAAGTTTTGATCATTCAAGCCACGCGCATCCTTGTAGAAATGAGCTTTGTTGAACTTCGACTTAGAATTAGACTGCTTTAAACTTTTAATATTCTGCTGACGAAAATACATTAAATTTCACTATAACTTTGTTATTGGCAATTGTTCCATTGTTAGATCACGCATTTCTTTTTCAATCAAGAGCTCTCTTTTACCCAACACAATGCTGAAACTTCATTTCGTTTGTCAAATTTCAATATGGTCGTCATTCCGGCACACGACCTGTAGCAGACGACATAATCGCTTTATCGATTGTCTCTTTACCACGTGTTTGCACAAAGATGGGATGTTCCGCTTAAAAGACTTGATGTTATATTTCCATCAATCGTACTTAGTTGTTCTCTTCAAATTGTTTGTTATTCACGTTTTATAAAAGCCAAAATAATATTTAGACACGGCGGGGTTTCGATCTTTGGTAGAAACAAGAATTTTCTCATGGGACATTCTTTGAATGAGTGGTGCATAAAGATTTTTTTTAATTAAAGTGTGGCATTGGGAAGGTAAAGTAAAATAGATGATTATCAGGTTTTAAGGTTATTGGCATTGTACCTAGGTAAAATTAGGTGGTAAGGTCGCCAGTTTTTAATAAAAACTTTAATTTTCACATAGGTGATTTAGGTGATAATTCTTGAAGTTTTCATTTAAATACTTTATTTTTCACCTAGGTGAATATTAGATAATAAGTCCCGTAGTTTTTAAATAAAAACTTTAATTTTCACCAAGGTGCAAATCACAGCTTTTACCTCAAAAAAGCAGGAAGTTTTTATATTAAAAATTACAGTAATTATCACCTAATTTTCACCTAGGTGGAAAATAAAGTTTTTATTTAAAAACTAGAGGAATTAAACTCATTTTCCCTTTTGAAAATTAAACTTTTTAATCAAAACCATATGAATTATCACTTAGCTGTACATATTTTTCTCAATAAAAAAAGATAGACAAATCGCGCCAAAAGCTTCAATACTTCAGCTAAAATGCCTCTAATTGATTGTCAAACGCCTTTTTCAACCCACTCCAAGATAAATTTCGAAAATTTATACAAAACGTTAGGTCACTGATAACAAAAGAATTGTTTGTGTATTTTGTACATCTCCCTAAAAATAAGCAATTTCTTAAATCCACAGCGTATCAATCGACCAGGTTTTATAGTACAATAACCGCGTTTCCACTTAAAATTGTGAAGTAAAACTAGCTTTAAAGCCAGCTTTATTGCAGAACACGTCGTGTTTCCACTGAGTTTATCTGGTTCCCGAACCACTTTAGTCTTGATCAAAAAGTCGCACATTATAAATGACACCTCGCGATGTACAAGACTACCGATGTTGTGCGTGCAACCGTAAAACTAGTCTAGTGCCCGCCAGTGCCGATACTACAGTGTTTAAAATGCCGGCTTTAAACTTATAGCTTTCATTTAGCCCGCGATACATTGCCGAACAATAAAAGTGAGGTTTTCGGTTCCCGAAAAGTGACGGTGAGGCAATTTAGATAGTGGGATTTCCACTAGGGGTTTTCATGTGGGCGTATAAAAAAAAGCTGTCAGAAGGTGTATGTTACATTGCCTGGTAAGCTATCGTGCTTATTGATGAAGAGATACTTGACACCTATCTCTTTTCGGATTTCACACAAGAAACATTTGACTTTATTTTATCACATTATTACTTCTAACTTACCAGCTTATGTGAGGCCAGAAGAAATATTTATCGCCTTATTTTATTGTATGCTATTTCTGCTCAAGTACTGATGGATTTCAGTGGGACAACAAATGCCTGCAATATGGTAACTAGGAGGTCTTATAGGTCTTCTTGTACTTTCTTATACAATGGCCTTCTTGGGTTCGGGGAAATTAATATTAGGATAAATTGCTCTTGCCAACTATGCACACCTTGATTCTCCATGCGACACTTTCTTTATCAATGCCTTAAGCATGGTTTCATATCTACATGCAACAGCTTTGACACCCAAGTTTTCAGAATAACTTGTAAATTGCAATGACTCGGGAAAATCTACCCAGCTGCCTAGCTGATTATTCCTATATATATCATCTCTGAAAAGCTATTAAGCTGAAATCATGCTAAGATATTATGTACAAATGAATTGAATATGAATTAAATATCAACTTGTTCTCCCGATATAAGATAAAGTTTTTCATTTACTAAGAATTGATGACAACCCTGGTTATATATATGTAACCGAGCGAAGTTACATTGGATTATAACAAACACTGTCGTCATAAACTTTGATTAACACCTCACGAAAATGCCAACGAGTTACCGGAAAACAGTGCCGCCATAATTACCCTCGTTCTTCCCCTTCCACATGTCAACCCAAACTAGTTCTATAAACCCAATCCGGATTGCCTGAACTTCGTATCAGTTAAAGGGAGAGAACTCGACGTACAGGTTTTGGTAAACGAAATTGACGTTTCCTCCAATTCATTTGCCATCTATTTCCATGTTAAATCACGAAATTCAACCTTCATCCAACTCAACCAATTTAACATGACCATGACAATTTTGAACTAGTCAAAATGAAACTAAACCACTACATTTTATCAACACCCGCTTGACTGTCACTGCACACAAAACCGCTATTTTTAGAAATAACCTTCCGCCAATTGAATTTCTCATTATCTCAGAAATTCTGAAAGAAAATGAAATTTCAGATATCAAATTTCAAATCTACTAGTAGATTATCCTCACTTGAAACAGAACATGTCCCTTTTGGGAACATCAATATGCGCAGATATAGACTGGCTATCCAGATTATCCTCAATTGAAACAGATCGTGTCCCGTTTGGGAACATCAATATGCGCAGATATAGACTGGCTATCCAAATTATCCTCACTTGAAACAGATCGTGTCCCGTTTGGGAACATCAATATGCGCAGATATAGACTGGCTATCCAGATTATCCTTACTTGTAACAGATCGTCTCCCGTCTGGGAACATCAATATGCGCAGATATAGACTGGCTATCCAGATTATCCTCACTTGTAACAGATCGTCTCCCGTCTGGGAACATCAATATGCGCAGATATAGACCGGCTATCAAGATTATCCTCACTTAAAACAGATCGTGTCCCGTTTGGGAACATCAAAATGCGCAGATATAGACTGGCTATCCAGACTATCCACACTTGAAGCAGACAGATCGTGTGTCCCGTTTGAGAACAGCAATATGCGCAGCTATAGACTGGCTATCCAGACTATCCTTACTTGAAGCAGATCGTGTGTCCCGTTTGAGAACATCAATATGCGCAGCTAGAGACTGGCTATCCAGATTATCATCACTTGAAACAGATCGTGTGTGCCGTTTGGGAACATCAATATGCGCAGATATAGACTGGCTATCCAGATTATCCTCATTTTCCTGCGCGGAAACATCGGTATCTGATTCGTTCCTGGATCTGGCTGCTATCAATCTGATCCACAATTGAGTGTGAAGGACACGGACGTAATTCAGATCTGTGTAATGTCTTTTTAACTTCCGGGTCATCAATCAGACACACATAAACATGATAATCCTCCTTAATTGTGATGCAAGATACTACAATATCACTTTGTAAGTGTCGAGGGCAGGCCTTAGGCAGAGTAACAAAAGGATGTAGGCCTACCCCGTCTGATGGAAGTTGGAATTCCACCCATAACGAATAGGTTTCCCTTTACACTTACGTCGACTCACTAAGTCGTTCGAAAATCATAAAGTCAGTTTAAATAGTGTTCTATTAGTCACTTGTATTCATGTATGCTCTGGATGACAGATACTAGAACATGTGGTCACCTTTACACACTTCACTTGATATTGATGCACACTGCACTAACAGTAGAAAGTAGGCAATGACTGATTCAAGGGGACTACATAATCCTACTTATATCTTTTTATTAGACTTTAACTATACGATATCAAATATTTAAATTTGAATGAACTAGCGAACAAATAAAGTAAACATAGGAAGAATATGCACACTAATCTCTTCCTGTTGATTTAAACGGTGGATTATCACTCCTAATAAAAGGTTTGAGTCGGTTGATTGAAAAGACAGTCTTGACGACCTTGACCTTCTAAAGTCGAAAGAACATATTGTGTCCTGTCGAGAATTTGGTGAACAACCATTGGACCACAGCACTCGGTCTTGATTTTACGTGATTAAGCTGTAAGGATTGGCGAAGTTGGTTTAAATATAAATACAAGTTGTCGTAAGGTATGTATCGGTTTCTTAATAAGACTATGAGCAATACGGACATTTTGGGTTTATTGTTGATGTTTTTTGGAGAGCTAGAGCTAGTTTTGCTACTTGATCAAACTTGTTTTTAAGGTGAGGTACATGCATACGTATATGACTTGTTTTCCAAAAGCTAATTCGTATGGGCTATGATTGCCTAACTGAGGGGAACTGAAAGAGTTATAAGCATAGCCAGAAGTAGTTTTGAAGCGCACCCAATCAGTAACAAATTGGTTGAGATTGACCATTATAAAATCAGAAATAGATTTGATGTCGTTCAACTAACAAACTACCATGATTTTCAACACTGATTAGTTTTTGACTAATACCTTAACAAGAGCACAATGAAGATACTAAGCTTCCAATAAGTGAAGCAGCAGCAATAGTGATGATTACTAATGGAGGTCCGAATACACAGATAACTTTTCGAATCAAGGCTTCACAAATTTATTTTGCATCAAGAGTTTAGAGGGCTGTTTAAACGACAAAACGAGTTAATGCATCTGTTACAACCATTAGGTGTCGATATCCCAAAGGAGACGAAGGTGTGTATTTAAAATAAAGACTGAGCCTATCAAAAGTTCTATATTCTGTTGGAATACGAGGATGATATAGGCGTTTATTATCAGACTTTCCCTTAAACTGTCGACATTTGGAACACGTTTGAAATGGTAGAAATATTATCCAATATATTGGGAAAATAAAATAACAACTTTCGCATAGTGGCATACGTTCTGGCGACTCTTGATGTATACTGAGTCATGTATTACCAATTGAAGAGTGAAAGACTCATCTTTATGAATAAGTAGACGAAATAAAACAGACTAACAAAAAAATGTACTTTTCAGCTTCAGATTTGGTAGCTTCGGATGGCTTTTTATCAGAAGGTAGAATACCATGTTGTTAGTAATCATAGGGTGGTTTGAAATGAGAAGTTTCCTGTTTTAATGTCAACTTGTTAACGTCAATGAAAAGGTTATAATCTATACTGATTTTCCTTTTAATATATCGGAGAAGTTTATCAATTTTCCTTAGGAAAGTGAGAAGTTTTGATTTCTTGAAATCCAGAAACTACAGGCTTAGGTGGGACAAGAAATTCAATTGGGATTTCAAACTCTTCAAAGTTATCAACACTTCGATTTACTAATCTGTCTTCACTAAGAGTTTCGATTGAACTAAGGGGGTAAAGTTGTTGGTGATTCCGAATCATCTCGAAAAGAAGGATCTGGATCAACAGATGAACTAGATTTACTTTGCGTCGAAGGTAGTTGTGCAGAACCTCGAGCAACTTTCTATGTTGATTTGGGATAGATATATGGAATCGAAATGTTCTTTGCCTTGTAACTTGACGTTCTTTGGGTTGAATGATGGGTAATTCTAGAAAAAAAAAAAAAATCCCCAAAATGGCTGAAAAATACTGTGAATCGGGAGAGAAAGAAAATGACTAAAATGAGCTCCGATTTGATATATTTTGATATTCCGATGGAGTAAAATTATTACTGAACGGAATGAAATTAACGACATATGCCGCAGAATGATTTTTATGTGATGAGGAAAGTAAACAATCTCGGAGTTTCTTACCTTTACTTTTATTATACTTATCAGTCGACCAGCAAAAATCTCAAAGGTTGTTTTCTGTAATTTTGACATTTTTGTAAGCAAAATGAATAAATAATAAATAAACGTTTATTAAAGAAATGAAACAAAATTCATATATTTTATGGGGGTCATTCGGGAAACTCACAGACTCTTTATAATAGACTATCATATCCACAAATACCTGTGATCTTAAGGAGCTTTTCAATAGAGAAAGATATAAATGGATCTTTACCTTAAATAACATGAAAGGTAAGTTTTACCTGAGGATCCATGATTTAATCCTAGCCAAGGTCGAGATGAACTATTGGATTTTTCAATCTGGTTGCTCCCTGGCAGTATTTATATTTACATTAACCCTCTTTCTCCCTTCCTTTTGGGATTTTCGCATGCCCAGTTTTGACTTATACTTGGTCTAGATTTGAATATGATATCTGAAATTTGAGATGGCGACTGGGTGATTGAAATTCTTGAAAAAAAAACTTTGACGCAACCACAGGCGTGTCAAGAATGGTGAAAGGAGATAATAATGGTATGTCTGAACTACAAAAACATCCATCTTTCCAAATATATCAAGGTCTAGTGGATTAGAGGTATGTATATACGTTTAAAACCCCCGCACCCGCGGAAAATCCCAAGTTTTTGGTGCCAAGTTTTTCTGACTCTCCCCCAGCCATATATATCTGTCCAAATAGCTATCAGAGGATGGGAATAGAGTCAGCAAGTTTTGGACTAGTCTTTCACGTGACATATTGAAAAGTATTCAATGATATTTCTGGAAAAGTTATTTAAGGTTGAATTTTGTGATTTAGCATGGAAAACAGATGGTAAATGAATTAGTGCATAATCCGATAAATCCAAAAAACTTACTTTGAATACGAGGACAGGTAATCATGGAAAGTGTTAATAAAACTGTTACATCAAAAATTCACCAAATCAAATATGAATAGTTGGCATATACTAATACACGAAGCAGAGATATTTACCAAAACTATTCTTTGCTTTCCTCAGAAATTAGACATGCTAAAATGAAGGTTAAATGAAAACAAAGGGAAACAACTATCAATTCAGCTCGACCCGACTACAGACCACAATAAAATTTAACACACACTCGTCTTTTGCAAGTATTGAATTTTTTTTAGAACACAGATATTTCTGAACATCGGGAGACTTAAAAACATAAACACGACCAACCCACTATGTTGGAAGTTTAAATAATAATGAACACACTCAAGACAGTATTATTCACCATGATGGATTGTGCGTGTTTACCATAAGTACTAACTGTAAAATTGACGACAGAATGTTTCTTGATGTTTTCTTTGTATAATAATAATTTTTAAATTAACTGATCCATATATGTACAAATCCCGCTATTAAAATAATAAGCATAACAAAATTTAATTGTATATCAAATAATGGATTAGTAATATGGGCAGGCAGGGAAATAAACAGAAATTATAATGACAAACATTAATATACTATCTCTCAATGTAAGAGGACTCCGTAATGATTTAAAAAGAGAAAAAGTTTTCAAATGGTTAAAGGAACGGGAAAATATTATATTTCTTCAAGAGACGCATAGTTGTCTAGTCGATGGAGAACTTTGGATAAGAGAATGGGGTGAGAATATATACTTTTCGCACGGCCGTACAAACTCTTCTGGAACATCAATACTAATTAAAGATAGCTTGTCAGGCAAGGTAACATACGCCCACTTCAGCAAACAGATGTTCCATGTTTTTTCATTTAATCAAGGGCAATAACTCATAAACCGACATCTAGAATCGCACCATTTTTTAACTTTTCCGAGATGTTATTAAGATGAATACACATACCAAGTTTCATTCCAATCGGATAAAAACTACAGCTTCTATAACGTACACAAGTAAATTTTAACGTTTATTCATTTAATCAAGGGCCATAACCCATAAACAGACATATGGCGAGATATTATCAAGATGAATACACATACCAAGAAAACTATAGCTTCTATTGCATACACAAGTACATTTTAACGTTTTTTTTCATTTAATCAAGGGCCATAACTCATAAACCGACATCTGGAATCGTGCCATTTTCGAACTAGTCCGAGATATTATCAAGATGAATACACATACCAAGTTTCATTCAAATCGGATGAAAACTACAGCTTCTATTGCGTTAACAAGTAAATTTCAACGTTTTTCATTTAATCAAGGGCCATAACTCATACACCGACATCTGGAATCGTGCCATTTTCGAACTTGTCTGAGATATTATCAAGATGAATACACATATCAAGTTTCATTCAAATCGAATGAAAACTACAGCTTCTATAGCGTACACAAGTAAATTTTAACGTTTTTCCATCTAATCAAGGGCCATAACTCATAAACCGACATCTGCCATTTTCAAACCTGTCCGAGATATTATCAAGATGAATGCACATACCAAGTTTCATTCAAATCGGATAAGAACTCTAGCCTGTATCGCGTACACAAGTAATTGTTGACGGACGGACGGACCGACGGACCGACGGACGGACAGGGGTGATGGCAATATACGTCCACATTTTCATGTGGGCGTATAAAAATGAAAATTTAACAATAAAAAAGGAAATTTCTAATAATCATGGTTTTTACAAAATTTTGATAATTGATTTCTTAAGGGGGTTGACAACCCTAAACCTATGTACAAAAAATAGACGATTTCAACCACTTCTTTTCCCCCTATCTGAAATATTTAAATATCAATGGAAATAGGGGACTTTCAGCTATCCAAGAATATAAAATTTATTTCTTTATGACATTTCAACTTTAAGAAATAGGGTATGAAAGATGAACGAAAAAAACGTCGATTATTCCCTTAAAATTAGCATATCTACTAGGCTATTTAATATAGAAGGTTGAAATTTTGCATAACGCAAGTCTACATGTATCTCTACAAAATTACGTTGGCTTTTTGGAAAATTTTGTTTTGTTTTGAAGATATTGATAGAAATCAAAATTTTGCGAGTGCATTTACGAAAAATTGAATTTTTAAAAAACTATTCATTTTATAAAAAAAAAGCCAACGTAAAGTTATAGAGGACATCGTAAGCTTTAGCTGAAGCCAAGGTTTGTAAAAATCGGATAGATTGTAAGCGAGATATCCTTTTGGAAAAATGGCATTTTTTTTTCAACATTTTGCAAACACATGTAAACCTTACGTAATTAACGACCAGGTTGTTAAAAGATTGTCTTTCATATTGTAGAAATCTTTAAGCACCTTTTAGGCATCGATATGCACCGATATCCACACAATTGGAGTGCTAAAACAATGGATTAGCACATGTCAAAACACCCCTACCCACCAATCATAAAATTTTCTTTGTTTACATGTGACGTAAAGATTTATGGGATATCACGTGACTTCTGGATTCCCCCCAATACACAAACTCTTACTTCGCGTGCCGATATTAACAATAACTGACCGGCAAACGTAGAGAATGTTTATTTAGCCGATGACGTTGTAATCACAAAAAATGTCAACTGACAACGTAATTTGTACGTCTACATAGAGGAATACCCCGTTTTGTTCTATAAATAGATTATCTTCACGGACGGATATCAGACGAACTACTGAAGCGATTGAGCTAAAATTTTTACTAGATGAGTTTCTTTTAATGCCAAATAGAATGGATATAAACTTAATACGTTTCTTGATTGAAATACACTTCGAACGATAAGGTTGTCCACCCCCTTAAAATCCACATTGGTATTAGCCAATATATACAGTCCGATCTTAGATCATGAACAGAAAATATACTATAAGGAGTTATTAGATACGTTAAGAAATATAGAAAATGATTATGAAATCTTTATGTTATTACTTGGAGGCGACCTGAACAATGTTTTAAATGGATATAAAACTATGTATTCAATCCCTTAAAAGGAACCTCTTTATATTGGAAAAAGGGTCTAACTAAGGAAATAAGGATAAGGCATAACCACCCTTTTAGCTGGTTACTTGTCCACTCTTTTCGAATTTCCCGAAACTACCAGTTAAAAAACAGGTTTTATTTCCTGGATTGATCTCAATAATTTAATTTAACTTTCTATATTCCGAAAAAAAAACTTACTAGCTTTTTCATTGGATAGTTAAACCTCATCAATGTTCTTCTGCATCTCATCGATCCAACTACCATTAGTGCCAACCATATCTAGTATTGGCTGAGTATAAAAATTCAATCCGTTCATAAAGGCCTGATCCATTGATTTTTCAGTTAACCTTTCAAATTCATTAATAATCTGAAATGACAAACGACTGTATATAACAAACTGTCCTACTTAAGTACGCCGCACAAAGTATCTCTTAAGATTGTTAAAAAATTATAAAGGACGTAAA
The DNA here is from genome assembly GCA_030562195.1 of Nipponacmea schrenckii. NCBI lineage: Eukaryota > Metazoa > Mollusca > Gastropoda > Lottiidae > Nipponacmea > Nipponacmea schrenckii. The sequence continues at coordinate 33,503,032 of JAUJPP010000007.1, forward strand.
ATAATGTACTGGCAAAAACACATTACCGGTATGGGGAAGATTTGGCGACAATCTGTCATGGAATAGTTCTGGATCTAAGGCTTGTAGTTTTGCAGATTCTTTGGAGGGAAAGAAACACGTCGTTCGTTAAATGATTGAGGACTGTATTGTTGTTGTCATTACAAAAACAATAGACAGGCCCAGGGACGTAGCTACCGGGGGGTGTGGGGGGGGGGGGGTTGTCACACCCCCCCCCCCCCCAGTTTTACTGAACTCGTCGGTAAAACGCGGAATCGGTCGGTAAAAAGGGGGGTCATGGATGGAACCGTCGGTAAAATATAGTAACTTTATCTTCCGTATCTGGTAATGTCGGTTTGTAATGTGTTAGACCCCAGTAATTTTTTAATGCTGGATTATCGGGACTTGTAAGAATCTCTGCAGTCGGTTTCTGTAATGAGGAAAATTATAGCTCAATGCATCAATTGTATGATAAAGTTTTTTATACGTCCACACATTAATGAGAGCTGGTTTCTTGATAAATTTTGACGAAACTTGGTGTGAGTGTTGTAATCATCCAAGGTTGAAGCCTATTAAAAATCAGACCGATCGAAAATATTTTCTATGAGTTATTGCCCTTAAAATATAAAGGTACATATTCCTGTAAGAATCCACATTTCACATATGGTCATATTATATTTAACTTTTTGTATCTCATAATGTGAACTATATTTTACTATAGTTATAGTGAAGAGTTTCGCACTCGAAGCAATCCATGCTTTCTCTAACACCTGGGAGTACTACATGTAAACTCTTTTCTAACTTTTGACAATCTTTGTAGGAGATGTTTTATAAAACTAAATGGTCTTGCTTGTGTGGATTTTGATTTTATAAACAATTACTCATTATGTGTATCTTGTTTCTTCTTCATATAAAATATCAACTATCCCATTTTGCTCTGTCGACGTTAAATCTCTTTGTGCCGTTAAAGCTATAACGAGGGACTTTCCAAATTTACAATTGGCAACTAAACGGTAGTGGTAATTTTCTCTGTGGAATAGAAGAACTTGCAGCTGTTGTGTCCCTTGCAGTATCCCCTTTCTCTATACTGCTTGCAGTGTCATGGCCATTCCCATCACCATCTGTATTAGATACCGGTTTTAAAACCACTTTAATTCTTCCACCATCAGGCAATTCTTCACAATCTATGTCAAAAAATTCATCCCAAACAGCTGAGTACTCCTGGAGTATGGGATCACCATGGAATTTGAAGGTGCAGCACACCTTTTTCACGAGGTCTTGGTACCCTGATGCAGCTAGTATTTTTCTTTGGTCACCATACATGACTAAAATGTCCGCCATCCTGATAAGCTAGAAAAGTGAAAAGTCTATGAAATCCAGAAATGACTAAACAACAATTAAAGAAGCGTGTAACATTTTCTTAGATTGGTTTGGGCCTTAATAATAAACTCTTTATTTGACATGGGTCAGAATTAGGCCCAATACACAAGGACATGGCCCTGTCTCACATTCTTCAGTAGTACTAGAAATGTAAAATCGCACAATCCCAATTAAAATAAAATATGTGTTCCACCTTAAGCCTGTACATCTGGGAGAATGAATCCCTCCCTTCCCCGAAATCTAAATTTAACCAGTGATATCTTTTAAAACAGGAACAAAACGTAATCTGTTTTAACTTAATCTGAAGCTTCTGTAGTTGGACAATATTATTGTCTTCCCAATGGGACTAAGGGTAATTACAGTCATTCTGATTTGTATTAATAAAGGCATTAATTATCATCTTGACTGAATCCGAGTTAATGTAAGGACGCAACTTTCCAATGTTGTACAGTTGATAAATTACTTTTTAACACATGAAAATGAAATTGATATGAAGGTCAAAATCAAATTTGACAGAAATGCCTGTGTGTCCATTTTATTGATAAATAATTTTATTTTGTGTTATTAAGTCTCCATATCGTTTTGTTCCAGTAAGGGTATTCGGTATTTAAGAACTATCAATTTACCACTAGATCCATCAGGGACAGGGTACAATCCTAAAGGATAGGGATCTCCCAGGTCATTTCGTTTCAACAGCTTCCTTACATTTCTCTCTTGGACACAATATCCATGAAAGTGTCTATCTCTAAACAAGTAGTGTCCAGCTGTTTAACTAGGATGTATACTGTCCCACCTAAGTTGAAAAGACTTTCGATTTTAGCAATTTGATAGGTGTCCATTTCATAGCCTAATAATAGAGCACACCCAGTTGAGAACTCAGCCCCGTCACAAGATAAAGATGTTGATTGGTAAACGTTCTCAAATTCACCAACTGCATTAAGTAAATTTTGTATCTCCCGATCTAGAATATGAGATGGCACAACATTTCCTTTATTTGTCTGTTCAATGTCTGCCGTGAGGTAATTAAGACTGTCATGATAAAAACATTGCATATACCGATGTATTGTAGCTAGTGATTTGCAAATATTTATACGGTTTTTGGTTCGATAAGCAAGGTCTTTGAAATAGTTGTGTTTGCCTTCAAAACGCATTGTCCAACAATGTTTTAGTGGTCCAAACATTAGCACTTGATAGGCATAGTGGATCAGGTAATGTGCTTTAGGTTTCACTGTAAGATCTTTACAAGTTGCAAAAACACGGGGTAAAAATGCACCAATCAAATCCCCTAGGTAAGCGATGTCCCCCTTAGCCAGTTCAGTGCAACACACAAGATCCACTATATCTAGCAGGTCAGTAATTAGAGACATGTATTCGTTATCTCTTGGTATCTTGGTGCCAACCATTAGGCAAAACAGCCTCAATAGGCACTAAGTCAGTGATGCAGTCTGCTTGACACGGAATTTGGCGAGTTCCTCGGGCATTGTTGATGGCTTATTTGTCACTGGCAGCATATGGAACGAGTAGGATCGCTTGGTTGAACTCAGCCAAAGCAAAAAACCCTCACGCACAAAGCTGTTAATGGAAACGTGAAGAATTTCGCAGACAAAGCCTTCAAACAAGTCATGCCTCCCATCACATTGTAGTAATTCAGCGTGTTCAGATGCGAGTCTGTTTCTACGCCATAGGCAGTGCACAAGGTTGGATCTTGAGAAACTAAATCCACCAGTGCATTATATACAGCAGGTGATCTGTCATCAGATTTTCAAGTTTAAGCATGTCTTCCTTAGTGACAGTACAGAATCTGCAATTGCGTAGAGCTGAGAAACTTTCTGTTAGGCCAGCTAAAGAATGAGCTGCAAGATTGTCTGAGATTACCATCGACACAGCCTCCAACAGATACGTTTTCACATGACCGAATTGCTAACTGTATGGTGTGTAACTTTGCTCTAAACTTTGGCGGAATATTTCCCAGGGCAAAATATACGGCTAATATTTTGAATTTTTTAATTCTTATCCCAAAGTTGAATCTGAAGTGCAGATGGGTTATTGGCGAAAAGGGGATGCCATCATTTCGTACCGTACCATCCCTTTTCCACCCTTCCCTACTCTTCCATCCCTTATCACACCCTATAATCACCATCACCATTCCTCGTCTCACCCTTCCCTACCTACCTTCCCTTATCCCACCCTATAATCACTATTCCTTTTCTCACCCTTCCCTACCCTACCATCCCTTATCCCACCCTACAATCACTATTCCTTGTCTCACCCTTCCCTACCCTACCATCCCTTTTCCCCCCTATAATCACCACTCCTTGTCTCACCCTTCCCTACCCTACCTTCCCTTATCCCACTCTATAATCACCATTCCTTGTCTCACCCTTCCCTACCCTACCTTCCCTTTTCCCACCCTATAATCACTATTTCTTGTCTCACCCTATCCTACCCTTTCTCCCCTTATCCCACCATATAATCATCTTTCCTTGTCTCACACTTCCCTACCCTACCTTCCCCCACCCTATAATCACCATTCCATGTCTCACCCTTCTCTACCCTCATCCCACCCTATAATCACCATTCCTTGTCTCACCCTTCCCTTCCCTACCCTACCATCTCTTATCCCACCCTATAATCAATCTTCCCTACTCCAACCTACACTCATCCCTTGTCTTACCCTTCCCTACTCTACTTCTCTTACCGCACCCTAAACTAACTCTTCCCTACCCTACCCTTAACTCTTCCCTAGTCTTACACTTCCCTACAATACCCTCAGCTTCCCAAACTTACACTTACACTTACTTTTACACTCCCTAGCCTACACTCATCCCTATTATTAGTTAATAATGTACCTATGGGAACCAGTATTCCTCTTATATATTTCAGAAGCTTGTGAACTTTATTTTCAATATTTTATATTTTTCAAACTCACTTCACAAACAATACTCTCTCACAAGAGGTTACGCCTACATACCTGCGCCTGTGCTTTCGTAACATCACTTAACCGTAATGTTACAACCCACAATTCCTAGTCTCACACCCCACCAATTTCTCATGAAGTATTCAAGAGCATCCAGGCGTCTGATTGAAATAGGGATAGACTAGGTTTTTTTTCGCCTCGGAAAATAAGAATAAATTTGAGATTTTCCAGAAAATTCGGCACAAGGCTAGCCTAATTAGATCTAGATCTAAACTAAATTGTACAAAAGAAATATTTCACCCCGATTCATAAACTATCTATTTCTCCTTCTTTTGATACGATTTTCGTAAAAGTCGAACTGACCAACACCCTCTCAAAAAGCAAACATCGTGAAACCGCGAAAAGTGGAGTCATTAGCGAAAAATTGCCGACTCAGACAGCCGAAAATTAAATTTCAACTTGCCGTACGACATGTCTTGATGTGAATTCCATACAGTCTAGTACTAGATCTAGATCTAGGCCTAGATCTAGTAGAGTAGAAAAAGACATATGAGGCCGGGTGAGCGATTTCTTCATATTAGACAGTCGCGTGACGCCACTGAAAGGCTTACCCTAACCTTTCCCGTAACCCTAACTAACCCGACTTCGTTGAGAAGATAAAAACGCTTAAGTTAGTGACAAACTTAGTTGTACCAACAGTGACATCATTTTTCTTATCTCCTGTACAAGATGTAGCTAACAATACGTCGGCGAGACAATGAATTCGTTAAGGGTTCCCTTTAATCATCACCGATCTGACATCAACCTCAAAAAAACAAATAAAACAGTATCTAAACACTTTTAACCAATCCAATCATCAATTAACAGACCTAAAAATTATTTCAATAGAACAGATATATGAACAACCTGGTATGAATAATAAGAAAGTTCGATTAATTCGTGAAAACTTTTGGATTAACAAATTACAAACCATGCATCCGTTCGGCATGAATATCCAAGTAGACTTTCAGATTATACCCTTGGTTATTCAATACAAAAGTATCGTATAATTATCCACCTCTACAAACAATTGCAAGAAAAATTCCCAACAGTTTTTACAAACGATTTAGTTGTCGCCTATACCCGAAATAAAAATTTAAATGATATCTTAGTCCGTGGTAGATTACCTCCCCTTCCTTAGATTCATTTCTCTCCCTTTTTTCCATTAAACTTTTCAGTTTCACAAGAAAAAAAAATTAATTATAATTTCCATTGATATTAATGTTCCTGTGGGAACCAGTAGTAATTTTTTATATTTCAGATTATAAAGATTATAGATGATTACTTGAACTTTTCATTCCATTTTTTTGCACAACTGCACATACGATACTCTTATCACTGGAGGTAAGGTAAGACCACTTTTTATTATATTGCTGTGTGCGTATTGAGTTGGGGTACCCATTGATGTACACAGTTGCTTATGACAACCACGCGTAAGGGTAGAAATAGGCTCAAAGCCGTCATGCAGATGTGCATGACCATTTCCGATAGGAAATAACTCTGACTATAGGAGAGTCAGTAAATCATAAAAATCGACTATCCTATAGCACAGAGAACTCGGATTAAGCTTAGATCTAGTTGGGCCTACCTAGTAATTTACATTCATGGAAAACATTTTTTATTAGTAACGATTACATTTGTTCCACAAAGGTGTGTAGTATTGCTAGATCTCGGTTAGACATGACTTAAACTCTTTGTTTTCTTTAATTGTAGGTTGGAAAAGGAAAAAAGATACCGGTAGTGAAAATCAACCTAAATTAGGCAAATAATGTTTCACAGAACTTGTCAAGCGGTTGTGGAGGATAATTTGACAAGTTAAAAAACAATTTGTGAAGTTTTTAAAATTTGGATATTTTCTCTATAATCTGATTACAGCCTGTGGTCAAAGGGAGATAATTTGTTAACCCTAGCTTTGACATAGTTAGGGTTAGCACTATTTTTTAAAAAAAATTTAAATTTATTTATTTATTGCTTTTTTGTAAATCTTACAGGGGTTATAATATTTGACTGCTATGTTTTATGTGGTTAATTCTGGTATCATTAGAATCCTGTAAAAAGAGCTTTAAAATGATATACATGTATGACAAGTTCATATTTAGTGAATGAAAATTTTTTTTCTTCATTTTTGGAAATATTTGCATCGTTGCGTACGAAGTGCCGGCCATCTTGAATAAAAATGGTTACCATGATAACAAACTGTGTAAATTTTAATCTCAAAATGGTACTTCAGCTAAATTGTAATGGAATGGAACTTTAAAACTGAATAATATAGTCAAACTATGGATTAAAGTGGCATTAACTTTTGACGCGGGCAAAATTTATGTCTTTTGGAAACGAAATGGACGACATAAATTGCGCGGAATTTTTTTTTTTTACCTAGAATTTGTTGAAATTCGCCTTAAAATTTATGAAACCGAAAGAATTTTGTAAATATCTTTAAAATTAAAGATTATATTTGAATTTTTATGTTTTTTTTTCATTAAATTTCTCCTTTTTGGAGTCGTTAACTTTTGACCGTTGAGCCAAAGAAGGAGCATTTTAGACAAAATCACCCCCGATTTCTCGACTTCAAGGTGCAGAAGAGTAGGACGTAAAACTCCATTCATTTCATTTCTCGAAATGCCATAACTTTTGTTCTAATTGAGATATTTTTATTCTGTAAACTGTATTTCCACCTTTGAAAAGAGCTCGTTATTTTTCTTTATGTGAGTAACCACGTAAATTAAAATGTTTCCCGACGGGTTTTTCTTTTATCTTAATTTGTTATAGGTTACTCGTTTTGGCGATAGCAACATACGTCGTGAAAAAAAATTTTCATCTTGAAATATTTTCATAAAAACGCCTTGTATGGGAGCCCACGCGGTAAACAATTCAAAAATTTGTTTTTATATCTTTTTAAATACAAAATTAGCCCACTTGGTTGAACTAAGTTTATCTCCTCGAAATTATCATTGATGAAATGACCGATTAATGAACATCCACTGCGTTTATTAGCCTTCTTTCCTGACTTAGTCAAAATTTCATATAGTAGCCTACATGTATATTGTTATAGGACACATAATAATATAGGGCTTGGGTAAATTGACTCACTTGAGCGAATGTTCATTTGAGTCAACTCGACTCATTGGTCGAGTCATTTGGTCACTGTTGAGTCAAATGACTCTGCTAATGAGTCAAGTATAATCAGTTACGCCAAAGTGCTTAAAACTGACCCACAACATGAGTCATATGACACAAGAGATGAGTAAAAGAGTGGCGGACCCACTTTTTCGGGTCATTTGACCCATCTGGGGTTCTCAGTGTATTGCCATTTTGTGGGGGAGGGGGGATATGTAACCGAACTTAAGTCGTGCATAGACAGAAACAGGATAGTTTCAGAATTGATTAGCTGTGCATAGAATTATTAATGTAGCTTCAGCTCATAGCTGTTTGTATATATAAGTTATTGTTTACTAACGAACTAGGCCTAAGCGACCGTCGTCGTTGGCTCACGTTACCGACGTTTTAGAATAGAAGTTGTTGTTTCATTGTTAAAATCTTTCATTCCTACCTTAAATGGGATTCCCATTGTATAGCATGTTACTACTGACAGTACACAGATCTAAGGGTGGGCCAACTGGCCTACCGGAAGGAAAAAAATGCGCCAAAATAGATATTCTTAAATTTAAAGATCGTAGATTTTCATACAATAAAACGAAACTATTCAATTTGACGGAACTTTTGTTGACGTCAAAATTATGGAATCAAAATTATTTTAAAAATGAAACGAAAAAAATAAATATTTTCTTTTCGTGTTCAGCAATGTTTTTCTTCACATTAACTGATACAATCCATGCCAAAAAAGCAATAATCTAATTTGTATTTGAATTGGACACACAATTAACCGTAAAAGTACCCTTAAATCTTTTTTAAATGATCACGACAGGAAGGTCGTTTGCTTCAGAGTTACTTCCCTTAATTTATTTATTTAACGTCGTCGGCATCATGGATGATCAACGAGGCCAAGGGATCTTTCTTCCACCTTTTAGAATTTTTTCAAAGTTAATCCTTGACGTAGACTATAATAATTCTGCGAATGCTCCTCCTGTTAATCCAACCAAATCAGCAGTATATTTAGTTGATAAAACGCTTCACCAAGACTGGAAGCACACTTCCAGCACTTGGAAAAATCAGGTTTCCAGATACAGAACATTTAGGCCTAAAGAAAAAGATGGAACTGATGCCGATTGGATAAGATCGCATCGTGATGATGACTGGTTGATTGAAAAAGTTGCGGCTAAAGATTTGACCAAACATTGTGAAGATATTGGTGATGTCATGAGGCAAACTTATTACAAACATGGTAATCCTAAGTATTCTGATGTTAGAAAGATGATAACAGAAATAAAAAAAATTTTAAGGCAAAAGACAGTCAACTTGGTGAGTAGGATAGATCCTGTGACAAATATCTAAGGTATATTGAAATATTATATTGAGACTTGAGTTTACGTATCAGTTTTCTAATTTTGCACATAATCTTGTCATTGCCTACAATTTTGTTTAGAAACTTTGAATTCCTTTATGGGCAGAACCAATCAAAAATAATTCCTATAATAAGGATAGAACTAAAAGATGTTTTACAAAGTCATTTTATTTAATATTAGTTAAAGTATTTCTGAAGGTCCTATTTTTATCATTGTATGAATATGGCAAAAAGTTTTGAGCCGATAGCAACAATGCAAGGAAGAAAAAAGTGATATTAATACCTAGAAAAGTAATATTGTGTTATTTTTCTATTTCAGAGGATACTAGTTTTGGTTTGATTGAATATGTTTTTCAAGAAGGAAAATAATTAGTTCTGTCTCCAAACGTTTTATCAACTAAATATACTGCTGATTTGGTTGGATTAACAGGAGGCGCATGAGCGGAATTATTATAGTCTACGTCAAGGATTAACTTTGAAAAAAATCTAAAAGGTGGAAGAAAGATCCCTTGGCCTTGTAGATCATCCATGACGACGAGGCGGTAAAAAATTAAGGGAAGTAACTCTGAAACAAGCGACCTTGCTGTCGTGATCATTTTTAAAAAAAATATAAGGGTACTTTTACGGTTAATTGTGTGTCCCATTTGAATTCAAATTAGATTATTACTTTTTTGGCATGGATTGTATCAGTGAATGTGAAATCGTTGAACACAAAAATAAAAATTAATTTTTTTCGTGTCATTCTTAAGATAATTTTGATTCCATAATTTTGACGTCAACAAAAATTCCGTCAAATTAAATAGTTTCGTTTTATAGTATGAAAATCTACGATCCTTACATTTAACAATACCAATTTTGGTGCCTTTTTTTGCTATATGTAGGCCGGTTGGCAGCGGTTGGCGGTAGGCTTTTGAAACCCACCCCAGATCTAGGCTTACAGTAATTTCATTAACTTAGATGTCCTGTTGATATGCATTAAAAACGTGACGTTAATTTAGAACTCTTGACCGCAGCAGCCATATTTGTTGTCATGTGCGTAAGGATAATTTTGTTTACGTTTGTTACAAAGGGGCAATTTTTGTTTAATTAGAGTTAACATGATATTTTCTTATTATAATTATTAGATCTCTCCACATAGTACATTGTAAATAGTATTTTAAGTGTTAAGTAATGTTGCATCCTTGAAGTTAAGACGTGCACTATGTTTTGTACGCGTAAGGTCCTGCACACTTTGGTTTTACGCTGACCTAGGAGTAACCTTTAAGCCGATATCGCTTGATTCCTTATTTAATTAATAGTTAATTCTGTGCTCCAAATCTAGGTAATTATCATAAAAGAAAGAATCATTGTACATCCTAAAAGTCTAGGGAAAGCCTAAATTAAATATGATTTTATTGTAATTGTAATCTAAAAATTCGCTTGTCAGGAAAAGATAGTACTTGTCAGGGAAATTGCAGGCTTCTGATTGGCTAGTCGGCTTTTCCGAAGGCTATAAAAGGCGGAAAGCGCTTAGGCTAAGCAGATAGCTCTTGACAGGCAACTGAGTAAGACCTTACTCTTACCTATATCCTGACACTGGATAATCTGGAACGTGTCAGGAATGTTCTAAATTACATTTCTATGAAAATTATGGAACTTTAATCAAATTCCTGACAACCTGAACAATGTCACATTGTCAAAGCCTAGTACTAAATCCTGACAAGTTAAATCCTGACAATTCATTTCCTGACATTTAGCCTGACAAACCAAACCCTGACAGATTAGCTCGACAACGACTTTGACTCAATAAATTCCCGACAAACTAATTCCTGACAAACCAAATCCTGACAAATAAGCTTCATGAAGACTAAGTAAATTCCTGACAAATTATTTCCTGACAATATCAACCGACATGCTGCATCATGACCGACTGACTTTGAGCAAGTAAATTCCTCACAAATTATTTCCTGACAATACGAACCCGACAAACTGTATCCTGACCGACTGACTTTGGGTAAGAGAATTCCTGACAAGTATATGTAAATCGAATAAGACCTAATTTAAATACATGTATATTGTAAATAACATTTGTGGAGGAATCGTCGTTCAATTGTTATGCATTAATATATATATGTCCATGTACGAGAAGAAGTGGAGACAAAATAACATTTAAACATGTCAGGGATGAATCGTTATTTCTATTCCTTATCTACCGAGATTGTCCATCGGAAAAGCCTTGGACCCGGGGGTCAACCTGTTACAACATTATACAAAACCTAAAGGATTACAACAATGGGAGAAATACCTAGAAATTGAATCACAAAAAGTATGGGATATCCTCTCACGTATATTCGATATAAATGGTTTCAAACAAACAACCTCCATAGAAAATACTTGGTCTATATAAAATGAGCGCAATCCCTAAGGCATTATATAACTTTATCAAACATTCATTAATTTTAACTAAATATTTTATTTATTTCACAAAGATACAAAAATCAAAAAGTATTAAGAAATATAATATATAATTACACAATATATCACAAACTGAATTAAATATGTTTCCTAACAATGAAGAGTATATAAATAAATGGTCGTTTCTGACGTTTTGAAAAAATTTGTCCTCTTACAGTTTGAGATTAAATTAAAGTATTTCTCTGCCATCACCATCACCAATAAATTGTTTAACTTAAACTGTAGGCCCTATATGTATGTATATTATACAATATTATGTCAATTTCTTTTTTTTTGTGCATGTTTGTGTACATGAAGGTTGTTTATAAAATAAAAGAAATGTATATATACAAAAAAAAAACAAAACAAAAATAAAAGCGATTCCCATCGTAATACGCCCACATTTATAATGGCAGCCAATTTGTCTGGGAGGTTGACAAGAAATATCTGTAAATGAAAGATTTTTCTTGATCTTTAAATTAAGTTCATCTTTGGTGATTAGGAACACTCATAATAAATTTCATAAGATAGCTTGCCAGGCAAGGTAATATACGCCCACTGGCAGCATTTATTTCAAATAAAAACTTTTCAGTAAGGTTACAATAAGTGGAATGAAATATTCAACCTTCCAACCTATTTTTTTCTAGGGTCTCTAGTTTCATTAAAAACTGTCAAGAATTGTACCTAATAACAACTCATTAATTATTCTTCGGTATTTTTATGATTTGCAATAGGGTTCACCCTTAATAATATTTTGATATTTTTAATTCTTAATAAGGCTCATCATTGGTTGATATTAAACAATTTTAGCGAGTTTTGTCAAAAAAGGAATGTTTAGAGTGTTCACAAGCCAAAAGTTGAAAGCGTTTCTGAAAACAGGCGCCATAACTGACACTAAATATTTTTCGATTTATCTGATTTTCAATAGGGTTTATCCTTGTGAGAAAACAAATACTAAAGCCAAGTTTCATCAAAATCCATTCAAAATTGTTCTTTCTAGAGTGTTTACGAGTTAAATTGAACGCGTTTTCAAAAACAAGGTCAATAACTTGTACTAAATATTTTTCGATTTTCAATAGGGTTCATCCTTGGGAGACAACAAATACTCCAGCCAAGTTACATCAAAATCCATTAAAAATTGTTCTTTCTAGAGTGTTTACAAGCTAAAATTGAACGCGTTTTCAAGAACAAGGGCTATAACTGACACTAAATATATTTCTATTTATTTGATTTATAATAGGGTTCATCCTTGGGTAAAAACAAATACTCAAGCCAAAGTTAATCAAAATCCATTAAGAATAGTTCTTTCTAGAGTGTTTACAAGCTAAAATTGAATGCGTTTTCAAGAACAAGGGCAGTAACTCATACTAAAATTTTTTTCGATTTCGCTGATTTTCAATAGGGTTGGTTCATCCTTGAGTTATAACACACTCTCACACCAAGTTTCATCGAAATCCATCAAGAATTGTGCCATGTAGAGTGTTTACGAGACAAAAATCGAATGTGTTTAAAAGAACAAGGGCAATAATTCATATTAGATATATTTTGATATTTTTAATTTTCAATTAGGCTCATCCCTTGCGATATCCAACAATTTCAGTGAGTTTTGTCAACATTGGTCATGAATTGTACCTTCTAGAGTGTTTATTAGCCAAAAAGTTAAACCCGTTTTCAAACACAAGGGCAATAACTGACACATATATTTCGATTTATTTGATTTTCAATAAGGTTCATCCTTGGGTAAAAACAAATACTCAAGCCAAGTTTTATCAAAATCCATTAAGAATTGTTCTTTCTAGAGTGCTTACAAGCTAAAATTGAACGCGTTTTCAAACACAAGGGCAATAACTGATACTAAATATTTTTCGATTTAACTGAATTTCAATAGGGTTCATCCTTAGGTGATTACAAATACTCATGCCAAGTTATGTCAAATTCGCTCAAGAATTGTGACTTGTAGAGTGTTTACAAGGCAAAAATCCAACACATTTTATAGAACAAGGGCAATAATTCCTATTAAATATATTTCGATATGTGCTATTTTCAAAAGGGTTCATTCTTGGGTGATATTGAACAATTTCAGCAAGTTTCGTCAAAATCGGTCAATAACTGTGCTTTGTAGAGTGTTTACAAGCTAAAAATTGAACGCGTTTTCAAAAACAAGGGCAATAACTGATATTAATATTTTTTCGATTTGACTGGTTTTCAATAGGCTTCATCCTTGGTTGATAACAAATACTCCAAGTTTCATTAAAATCCATTAAAAATTGTTCTCTAAAGAATGTTTACAAGCTAAAATTGAACGCGTTTTCAAGAACAAGGGCAATAACTCATACTAAAATTTTTTCGATTTCGCTGATTTTCGATAGGGTTTATCCTTGAGTTATAACATACTCTCACACCAAGTTTCATCAAAATCGGTCAAGAATTGCACGTTGTAGAGTGTTTACGAGCCATTCAAGAACAAGGGCACGAACTCTATTTTTTTTCCGATTTCGCTGATTTTCAATAGGGTTCATCCTTGCGTGATCATAAACACTCATATTAAGTTTCATCTAAATCCGTCAAGAATTACACCGTGTAGAGTGTTTACGAGCAATTGTGGACGGACGGACGGACGGACGGACGGACGGACGGACCGACGGACGGACCGACGGACGGACGGACGGACGGACGGATGTGGGTGACGACAATATACGCCCCCCATTTCATGTGGGCGTATAAAAATTCCATCAAGAAAACAGCTTTTTATCGTGCCCACAAAGAATTCACGAAGAAGGGCAGACGCGTTTTCAAGAACAAGGGCAATAACTCGGGCTTTGAATTATATATATTTCGATTGGTCTGATTTTCAAAAGAGTTCATCCTTGGGTGATTACAAAGACTCACAAGTTTCGTCCAAATCCATCAAGAAACCAGCTCGCTATCGTGTCCACAACAATTGTGGATTGACAGAGAGTGATTGCTTTTGACTTTGCGAAAAAAACGCGCGTGTTTTAACTACATTTTCCATCCGATATTGACTAACAGTTTGAGAGTTCTTCCTCTTGACTTCGTAAAGCCTCGTCAAATTTAGTTTATAAGACAATGCAGTGAAAACGAGAAAGATAGCTTGCCAGGCAAGGTAACATACGCCCACTGGCAGCATTGAGTTATAATTTGAGCATTGAGAATAATAAATTTTAAAAAGTCGTCATATTCAAACTTCACTACTTTCTTATCAATTCTTATGCTCATACACCAAGTTTCATTCAAATCCATTGAAAATTGTAGCTTCTATTGTGTCTACAACAAATATAGAGGCTGGGGCAAAAAACCGTTCATCGAAAAATCGTTAAAATCGAACTTGACCGCCGTCTTATCCATTCCAATGCTCATACAAAGTTTCATTAAGATCCATTTAAAATTTATATTAGTGTCTACAACAAATGTTGCAGTTTAACGGACAGTACGATATTGACTAACAGTTTGAGAGTTCTTCCTCTTGACTTCGTAAAGCCTCGTCAAATTTAGTTTATAAGACAATGCAGTGAAAACGAGAAAGATAGCTTGCCAGGCAAGGTAACATACGCCCACTGGCAGCATTGAGTTTGAATAATAAATTTTAAAAAGTCGTCATATTCAAACTTCACTACTTTCTTATCAATTCTTATGCTCACACCAAGTTTCATTCAAATCCATTGAAAATTGTAGCTTCTATTGTGTCTACAACAAATATAGAGGCTGGGGCAATAACTCAAAAACCGTTCATCTAAAAATCGTCAAAATCGAACTTGACCGCCGTCTTATCAATTCCAATGCTCATAGCAAGTTTAATTAAGATCCAAATAAAATTGTAGCTTCTATAGTGTCTACCACAAATGTTGACCGACCGACGGACCGACAGACGGACAGGGGCGACGACAATATACGTCCACATATTCACGTGGGCGGAAAAATTGATTCTAGTTTTTATTAACACTATTAAAATTTTCCTGTATCTGCCATCCGGTATCTATTTGACTTTGCGAGGCAAGATATATCAGACTGGGTGAGAATTGAAAACCAGAACAATTTTTCATTAATTATATATTTTCATAAAAAAAAATCATATAAATTTTCATCAGAAATATTTTTTTTAAAGAAAAATGTGGGTTATTTTAAAACAATTCTAATACAAACATTAAAATATTTATAAATTATAGTACGAAAATGATTTTTTTTTATAATATTTAAATGTTACACTTGACCATGATGATACATGCTGATCAGTTTCAAAAAAGATAGCTTGCCAGGCAAGTTAATATACGCCCACTGGCAGCTTAAATTTGAATAATATATGGGGCAAAAATTCAAAAAAGATTTATTGAAAATTGTTATTAATACCAATGCTTGATCACACCAAGTTTATCAAAATCCATTGAAAAATTGAAGCTTTTATTGCACCCACAATTTAATTTTAACTAAAAAACCGTTCCATCCAAAAATCGTCGAATTCAAACTTGACTATTGCCTTATCAATTCTAATGCTCACACCAAGTTTAATAAAAATCCATTGAAAATGGTTGCTTTTATTGTATCTACCACAAATATACCTGCAGTGGCAATAACTCAAAAACCCTTCATCGAAAAATCATCAAAATCAAACTTGACCGTCGTCTCATCAATACTAATACTCACACCCAGTTTCATTAAAATCCATTTAAAATTGTAGCTTCTCTTTTGTCTACAACAAATGTTGACGGACAGGGGCAACCAATATGTCCACATATTCATTTCAAAGAAGCTTTCTATTTCATACTGCTTGCTATGACAGATTCCACATTGTGATCATTTCTTCATGTAAAATATTTCTGGGGTTATTCTTCATGTTTCATGTTTCTTCATAAATAAAGTAATTTATATTGGTAATTTATATTGTTGATATTACAAATTGAGCAGCTGATATTAAAGTAATTCTAGGTTTCTTCTTATATTTCTTAAAAAAGGTCAACACGATATCATTTGAATCAACCAAGAGTGCCCTATTTAATAAACACTTTGTCACTACACATTAACCAAACGTATGGCTCTAACATAATTGAATAGTTCACAGCCAATTTGAATCTCTTCCTTGATTTCGTAAATCATTTAAGGGTTAGATGAAATATTTAAGCTTGTTTTAAATTTAACTTATTTAAGTTCTATGTACACTTTGTATATTCAATATTGAACAATAATTAAAGGTACAGGTCCAAATAAGTGAGTGTTTTTTATTGGTTTAACTAAAAGAAGTAGATGGAACTAAATCAAAATATCTAGAGTTCTATTCTTTAAAAACTTCAAATTAAAAAAAAATCAAATAGAATGTAACCAATAAAGAAAACATTTTTCCATTAAAAACACTACTAAGATCATTGGAAAAAGGTTCTGATCTTCTTATATATTATATATATTTTGTTTAGGTATTATCTTTTTATCTGGTCCAAATTTTTCTGCAATTATAAATAATAAAATCATGCTTATTTTGTACAATACTCTAACTTTACCTAAGAGGTTTTCTTCCGATTTATTTTTTATTTCCTGTTTTCTGTGGTTTATTTTCCTATTAATTTTGTTCAATTAAAACTTTGCACACCAGATATGAGAATTAGCTTAAAGTACAGGACTTACTCTTGCTAAGAATGTTTTGATTGAATTATTTAATCAATTGATTAATTAAAAACTATTAAATTAAAAAGCTATTTTTGAAAAAAAAAAACTTCAGATCAGTAATGGAGATTGTAAGGTTGTAACCATAGAAAATAATACAATATCATGATCTGTATTTCAATCCAATTGTAAATCACATTTCCTACAAACAAAATCGTGAATACATAAAAATACTTTAACAACAATTGGTCATGAAGTTAGCATGTTTTATATTAGTAAGGATACAAACTGACTATAAATATATCAAAATAAATTATGCAAATAATATAATTGTTACTAATGCTAGAGAAATATTCAATCAAAATCTAGAGATAAAAGTCATTGTCTTGAAGGAATAAAAGATTCTATAATTATCTCATTTTCACAATTTCAAGCTATTAGAAACTCTGTCTTATACCTTGACATATTACATATTTTCATGGATCTTAAGACATTTGTAACAACAGCCTATTATTTGTGTTGCACTAGGAAATACAGCCAAATAAGAGAGCTCTACTAGTTGTATAACGAGGTGTAAAGATAAGGTATGATCCAATCAAATAATGCCTTATTATACCCTGACATTGTGAAGAGTCTAGTAAATACATATTGTACATAATAAAAGTGATATGTGGGTATATATCTATATTTTAGGGATACCAAGTTTATAAATCCAATTGTTTAGGGGCATCAAATGGTCCAGAACATGCCATATCATTTATACTCTCCACAATAAAAGTAGCTTAGTACAAATTAGACATGGACAAATTGCTTAGAAATTTTGTTAACATATTTGTAATGTGCATCTGATAACACTAAAAAAATGAAAAGATATTGCGGCATATTACATATTTAACCTCTTTACTGCCAAAAATACTTTACTGCCAATCTTAATTTGACTGTCATTTTAGCTCCCAATTTATAACCTTACTTTGACAAATATTGCTATTAAATAAAAATAAATTTTTTATTCGGTCACCTTGAGCAAATCTATCTCCTATATCTAAACCATTAAATAAAATCCTCACAAATTCATTGGAACTAAGACTGATTCAAAATAAAACAACAATCACACACTACAAGTATATAAGTATTTGTAATAATCTAGTTGTTAAACATGAATTTAAAAAAAAAAAAAAATGCAAATGAAAATACAATTTTGCATAAAAATTTGTCATTTCATTAACTACATTTTCAAAAAGTTACCACAATAAAAAGAAATAAACACAAAAATCAGGCATCTTTTCATAATTTTGAGCAATGTTATTGTGATCTACTAAAGAATATAAATCAAAACAAACATTGGCTCAATAACTGTGTTTCCACTTGGACAAAAAGGCGGTTTAAAGCTAGTTTTTCTGTGCTTCCACTTGTTAAATTGCCGAACTGTACGGTTCGGCAACCGAAAAACTCCATTTTTGCGTTATTTATCAGGGCCAAATGAAAGCTAGCTTTAAAGCCGACTTTTCAAACAAGTGGAAATGCAAAAAAGCTGCCTTTTTCTCGTTCAACTAATTTTATGGTCAATATTTACCTGTCAATAATTTGCCACTGTTTGATCGAGACTAAAGTAGTTCGAGAAGCAGATAAACTCAGTGGAAACACAGCGTGTTCGGCAATAAAGCTGGCTTTAAAGCTAGCTTTACTTCACATTTCGAAGTGGAATCGCAGTTAATGTTAACACTTCAATTGGTTTGGCCATTATATAGTGTTATTAAACTCAACAAACTGACATCATGAATAAAGATAGTCTAAATGTAGACTGAAAATCAGTAGTTTATTGGCAAGTCATTAAGAAATAATATATGGCAATATCTAAATTTGAAATCTAACAGTAGTAAAAAAAAAAAAATGGATCTGCCACCATCTAGAATTCTGATATAATGTTAGAAAGTTTGTCTGACAATCATGATACAATAAAAGATTTTGGGAAGACTCATCCAAACTAACCCAACCTAAGATCACATAGTGGTTGATTTGAATGTGTGGTTTGACTGAAACTTTATTTAAAATATTTGAGGCAATTTCATTCACATTTCTGATTTTGAATTTCTATTAGATTTAAATTTATAGTTTCATATATATTTATATGTAAATATATTTACATCTGTAACACTGAAGAAATATCATTTATAATATCATTTGACATTTGCAGTTTAATTAAATAAAGGGTACATAAATATATAGATTCTTTCTATCATTATTGATATATTATAGGTTTAAGGAATGTTTTTTTTCTTTGGAAAGTTTCTGTTTGCGAATGTATCATATGCCTGAGTCATCAAATTCATATTAAAGGGATAATAGGTCTTAGAATGAACATTAAATTTGAAAAATTTTAAACTTGGTCAGTAAAAGCTCTGTTCATCAGTAAATATACATGCTGCCATAAATAACTTAGCCACCTTTATTAAGAGCCCACCTTCAATAAGCGACCACAATTAAGTCACCCCTACGAATTTCAATGCGATTAACAACTGATTAAGTACATGTACTGTAAAGACTTGAAAACTTTGTTCTTGGAAAAATAAGGCTACCGTAAAATGTATCAGAAAGTGAAAGTAGAGTGTACTGGATATTAAAAAATCATTATCAGGTGAAAATGGATTAATTCGTGTAACCGACAATTAAAATCCAAGTACACAATGATATTCTATTTATTTATGGTGTAGAATTTCGATATTGGAAAAGAAAGTTCCCGTGAATACTAAAAATAAGATTCTTTCTAAAATGTCAAAACAAAATGGTCTTGCAGTTCCTCTCATGAGAGAACACCTTTATTCAGCGAACATCTTTTGAATATTCCCTTGAGTGGCCTCTGAATCAATACAGGTTCTACTGTAATTATCCATAAAGATGCATTTGATTATTGAAAAAAGCTTAATAAATTGATTAAGCGTTTTTCAAAAATGACTTCATTTTTAAGGGATTCTGTTACTTTATGACACCTGGTAAGTCCACTTTAGAATATATACTCATAATTATTGACCATTCTTGAGAACTTAAATTTTATGTTCATGCTAAGATGCAGTATCACTTTTTAAGTCATTGTAGCCTTAGTTTGGTTAAAACTCTTCTGCAAGTATCATGTTCTGTTTAAGATGTTCAGATCTCCAAAAAATATTAGTACAAGTGTAAACTTATTTAGAACTTGACTACCTACTGAGCTTGTTATCTTCAATTTGTTATATCATTACAGTACGTAACAAAGACCGAATTCATCATACGACCTTCATTGTGTATCAGTATCATTTGGAAATCAAGTCATTTAAACACATTTAACAACTACAATCTGATTGAGGTTTACTTGTTTCTTGTGGAAGTTCCAATCTTCTAGCACTTTCTTTTGGTGGGGTTGGACTCGGTGGGTCTTCCACTTGTGTCTTAAAAATATCTGAAGTACATTAAAAATTATCAGAATTATTTTTGCACTTATTTTTAATTAGGTGAAGATAGCTTGTAAAAGAAAATCTGCCATTCTAGTGTGTTTTCAAGCAATTGAACACTTTTGTGATAATGCCCATTTCATCAAGGCGTATGATTAACATATCAAGATATCTTACAAGGCAAGATAATATATGCCCACTGGCAGCTTTAATCTGGACTAAATATTTGGCAGAACAGTAGAACTTTCTGGGGAAATATTGAACAATATCATCAAGTTAAGCCTTCAAAAGTTTTAAATTAAACACATTTTCAAGAACAAGGGCAATAACTCAATACATATTATAACTATTTTTCTAGTTTTATGTTTTCAATAAGGTTCATTCTTGAGTGATAATGAACATTCACACAAAGTAACATCAAAATCTGTCAAAATTGTGCCTTCTATACTTCGTTTGGTCATATTAGCTTATGAACATACCTATAAACAGATCATACAGTTAAACTCTATATTTTATGACTATGTATTCCAACAAGTGTTTTAAAGAAGTTTTATAAATATACATGTAGCTTTCTATTACTTTGCATCCACTGGCAGCTTTCATTTTAAATGAGTTTATTTGCCAGTGCAATAATATGGTCTCATATGAAAAATTTTCTGTTTTTGAAAGGATTCATCCGTGATAATGAAAAATCTCTCCAAGTTTGTAAAAGATAGCCTGCCAGGCAAGGTAATATACACCAACAGGCAGCATTGAATTTGAATAAGATTCATTAGGATTCATATGCTTGGGTGATCAATTTAACAATTTAAGCAAGTTTTGTCAAAATCTGTAAAGAAAGGTGTGTTATCAAAAATCAAATGCGTTTTATTGAACAAGATTTCGATATTATTTTTTTTCAATGTTTACGAGGCAAAAATCAAATGCATTTTAAAAAACAAGGGCAATAATTCATAACAAATTTTTTTGATATTCAATAGGATTCATCCTTGGGTGATTTCAAACAATTTCAGCAAGGTTTGTTATTATCAGTCAAGGATCGCATATGGAGAGTGCTTATGACCATTTTCAACAACAAAAACAATATCTCATACTAGATATTTTTCACTTTTGTTGATTTTCAATTGGTTTCATCCTTGAGTGATTACGAACATTCACACTAAGTAACTTCAAAATCTGTTGAGAATTGTGTTTACTAGCAATTGTGGACAGACAGACTGGATGTACATAGGTGATGGCTTTACACATCACATTTCATATGGCATATAAAAAATTTTGCTGTATATTGAATGCATTTTGAAGAACGAAGATATACAGTAACTCCTATTAAATATTTTTCAATTTTTTTACTTTCATTAGGGTTATAATTAACAATTCATCAAAAATAGGAAAGAAGTGTGACCTTGTGAGTCTGTACAAGCAATAGTTGACAGCCAGATCAACGGCTAGATATGAGTGTCACTAAAATATGATCCATATTTGAAAGAAATTGTGAATGAATGGACAAAATAAATGAGAAATTTTATTCACTCACCTACAAGAAGATTATTAAATGCTTCACCAACATTTGTTGAATCTAATGCAGACGTTTCAACAAAAGAGATTCTTTCTTTTTCTGCAATGAATAGACATTGAGGTTGAATGTTATTAAACATATGAGGAGGCAAGATTGGCATATTAACCTCGTTGCCTCTTGGCCAAAAAGCCGGCTTTAAGCTAGCTTTTCTGTGTTTACACTTGTTAAATTGCAGAACCATTATGGTTTGGGAACCGAAAACCTCCCTTTTTGCGTTCGTCAATTTATCAGGGGCCAAATGAAAGCTAGCTTTAAAGTCGCTTTTTAAACAAGTGGAATCACAAAAAGCCGGCTTTTAGTCGTTCAGCAATGGAGTAGTACTAGTTTTATCATTTCAGGCGCAACATCCGTAATTCTTGTACATCACGAACTGTCAATAATGTGCCACTTTTTTTAACTTAACTAAAGTGGTTCGGGAACCAGATCAACTAAGTGGAAACACAGCCCAATAAAGCTAGCTTTATTGCACAATTAGTGGAAACGCGGTTATTATTGCTGACCTTTATCAATATATTACATTATATAGTAAACATAAGATAACAATACGTGAAATGCTAAAATAAACAATTTTGTTCTATAAGAGTAAAAGTGAACAAAGAAATTGTATAAAACAGAAAATATACAAGAGATAAACAGTGCAAGAAGCAGTTACTGAAAAAATTATAATGATTTACCAGCGAAAGCTCTGCCTTCGTCTTGTACAACCTCTTTGAGATGATTCAGATCTGTCTTATTTCCTACTAACATAATTCTACAATTAGGATCTGCATGTTCTCGTAATTCTTCTAACCATTTCTCTAGGCTATCAAACGTTAACTGTTTGGTTATATCATATACAACCAATGCCCCTACAGCACCACGATAATACCTAGAAAATGTAAAAAACCCCATAAAAAAAAAATGCCTTCTGGACTTAGTAATTGTATCAAACATATCCATTATATCTCGAAAATTCATTTTTTCCCTTTATTTCTGCCAGTAAATTGTTAAGATAACTTTTTCCACTACATAAAAGGCAACAAATTTTGTTTTAATCACATGAATTTTTTATTTAAAGTATTTTTCACGATTTTCTTTATAAACTGAAGGGCAACAACATTATTTTGTAATTATGCAACTCTTCACATCCCTGAATTGGACCAATTATTGCTTTTATAATACATGAAGTATAAGATATTTCTTCAAAATAATCATTTTCACCATGTTTTGTATCCTAATTACTCACTCATTAGCTTGTAAACTATAGAAAAATGTTCATACTTACACACTAGTTATTGCCCTATACCTTTCTTGGCCTGCAGTGTCCCAAATCTGTGCTCTTATAGTTTTACCTTTAATATTTACATTTCTGTTTAAAAAAAAAAGGAATAATCATAATAATAATCGGGAGTAATTCGGTAACAATTTATTTTAAAATTTTATTAATCAGTTACAAGATAAATTGTCACATAAACCTATCTACCGACGGGATACTCTATTTTGTCGTATTTTATTTTCTTTTAGATACCAAAGTTTTCACAGTAACTATTGTTTTCAAAGTCAAAATTCTCTACATTAAATCAATAAGATGTCCTTCTTTACTTGCATTTCAATTGCCTGGTAACACGCTTTATTCCATTTTCACCTGATTAATATGTTTATATAACAACATCCGGTATACCCTACTTTCGCTTTCTGATCAAAATTTAAGGTAGTCTAAATTTTACCAAAAACGAAATATTGAAGCCTTTACAGTACTTAATAATAATTATTAATACGATGATATCTTTCAATATTAATCAACAACAAGCTATACAAGTGGTTGCCTAGCAAGATACGCCCACTTTAAAATATATTTTCTGTTTTAAAACAGGCAAAAACTCTAAGATTATTTAGGTCTAATCCAAGTTCTTGTCAATACAAATGTTCACACCAAATTTCATTAAAATCAGATGAAAACTGTATTGTCTATCGCAATCACAAGTTGCGTTTTGACTAAGTCAAGTGCAATAACTCAAAAACAGTATATCGAAATGTCAATTTCGAACTTGACCAAGATGACATCAACTTCAATGATCATACCAAATTTCATTCCAATCAGATGAAAACTCTTGTGTCTATCGTGTTCACAAGTCTATTTCGACGCAATTTGACTTAGTCAAGGCCAATAACTCAAAAAACATTCACCCAAAAATCGTCACGATCAAACTTGTCCAAGATTTCATAAATATAAATGATAACACCAAATTTCATTCAAATCAAATGAAAATTGTGATCTCTATCGCGTTCACAAGCCAATTTTGAGGCGTATTGGCTAAGTCAAGTGCAATAACTCACAAACCGTTCATAGAAAAATCGCGAATTTCGAACTTGTCCGAGATCTCATCAATATTAATGATCACAGAAAGTTTCATTTAAATCCGATGAAAACTGTAGTCTCTATCGCGTTCACAAACCAATTTTGACGCGTTTTGGCTAAGTCAAGTGCAATAACTCAAAAACTGTTAATCAAAAATTCGCCAATTTAGAACTTGTCCAAGATCTCATCAATATAAATGATCACAGCAAGTTTCATTAAAATCCGATGAAAACTGTAGTCTCTATCGCGTTCACAAGCAAATTTTGACGCGTTTTGGCTAAGTCAAGTGCAATAACTCAAAAACCATTCATCGAAAAATCGCCAATTTCGAACTTGTCCGAGATCTCATCAATATTAATGATCACAGAAAGTTTCATTTAAATCTGATGAAAACTGTAGTCTCTATCGCGTTCACAAGCCAATTTTGACGTGTTTTGCCAAAGTCAAGTGCAATAACTCAAAAACCGTTCATCGAAAAATCACCAATTTCGAACTTATCCGAGATCTCATCAATATAAATGATCACAGCAAGTTTTATTCAAATCCGACAAAAACTGTAGCCTCTGTTGCGTTCACAAGCAATGGTGGATGAACGGACCGACCGACGGACGGACATGGGTGACGACAATATACGACCACATTATAATGTGGGCGTATAAAAATTAATCTGTAGAAGATTATCTAATTACCGATTAGTGATAATCTCATTGAATATCACCGATGCGTGAATGTGATTTTTGTTACGGGAGATAATCAAAAGTGTCATGGTCGCTTAATTGAATTATTTTAATCAATTGGGAGTATAAATACATGGCCGCTGGTTGCGTTATGATGGTGGCCGCTTATTAGTCGATAATTACAATAAAAATTCATTCTGGTGATTTTTAGTGTACTGTCAACTTGGAGCACATTAAAGGAATAGTCAACTTGGAGAGTTTCAGATCACAGACGATTAAGATAGCTTGTCAGGCAAGGTAATATTTGCCCACTGACAGTATTGAATTTGAACAAAAACTTGACAGTACACTAAAAATCACCAGAATGAAATTTTAACTTTAATCATAAACTTCTTTTCTGGGGTGATAAATGTACAATAATACTAAGTTTCGTTAAAATCGTTCAAGAATTGTACCTTTTCACAATACAATAACTCATTAAATACATATAGTTTTTTATTTATTTTCAATATTGTTCATCATTAGGTTAGAATCTGTTAAGAATTGTGACTTGTAGAGTGTTTATGAGCCATGTTTTAAAGAACAAGGGCAATAAATCATATTAAATGTCAATAATTTGTATTTTCAATAGGTTCATCCTTGGGTGATATCAGCAAGTTTCTTCAAAACTGTGAAGAATTGTGCCTAGTTGAGTGTTTACGAGCTATAAATCAAATGTGTTGTAAAGAACAAGGGAAATAATTCATATTAGATATATTTCTACATTCTTAATTTTCAGAAGGACTCCTTGGCTGATATCAAACAATTTCATCAAAATTGGACCAAAATTGTGCCTTCCAGAGTGTTACAAGCCAAAAATAAAACACATTTTAAAAAATCAAGGGCAGAAACTGATGCTTAATCAAGAATTGTGCTTTCTAGAGTGTTATGAACTAAAATTGAACAAGTTTTCAATAGCTCATACCAACTAGTTTTAGATTTTTGCTGATTTCAATAGGTTTCATCCTTGAGTTATACCGCACTCTCACACCAAGTTGCATATTGAAGAGTGTTACGAGCATTTCAAGAACAAGGACAATAACTCATTTCGTTGATTTGCTATAGGGTTCATTCTTGAGTGATTGTGAACACTCACACAAAGTAACGTCAAAATCTGTCAAGAATTGTGCCTTCTGGAGTGTTTATGAGCAATTTTGAACAGACAGAACACCAGACGGACCGACGGACAGATGAACATGGATGATGACAATATACCCCCCACATTTCATATGGGCATATAAAAATGGTGACATTGTGGAGAGCCTATTGACAAAAAATCAAATGGTCTAAGTCATTATCTTAAAGATATGTCAAGGCAATATCTCAAAAACAGTTTATCATAACCTTTGATAGGTTATAGATTATAAACAAATTTGCCAATTCAAAAGATAGCAGGTGATTATTTGTTAAATTTGAGGTTTTAGAAATTATTTTGTCATTATAAAGATATAAAATTTATTACATTAGCCTAAAATGAAATATAATCATTTTAGGCTAATGCATGCACAACATTTCTTCTACAAATCTAAAAATGTTGATAATACATCTACATCTTCAAAGTTTCATGCGTATACCATCAAATGCACAATTTCTTGGCTTATTTTATTTCATGAAAATATTTCAGCTCTGTTTTAACGCATAAAAAACTAGATTTAATAAGTTCATTATAAAAGCTAAATATTTTTTATTAAACATCTTCAATTTTAATTCTAATACCTTGTAGCAAATTCTACTCCTATGGTACTCTTACTTTCTGCATTAAATTCATTCCTGGTAAATCTTGATAACAAATTAGTTTTACCAACACCTGAATCACCCACTAATACAACTGAAATATGAAACATTAAAATACATAGTAGAATACATAAACTAGAGGTAGTCTTTACCAGGAACATATACTTCACAATGTTGAGCTATTACAAACTTTATATTATATTGGTGTCTGTTGGGTTGTAAAGTCAAATTGGTCATCAATATACAGCTTGATCCTTTAATCCATGATTAGTTAAAACTTAGGTCACATTAAACACAGCCCATACTTACTCTGCCTTTAATTAAATTAAAGGGAAACTGCATCTTAGTAGGAACATAAAATTTTAGTCTTTTTTATGTTATTTATGGCAGCAGGTATATTTACTGATTTGTTTCCAATTACAAATCAGAAGGAAAGTTGAAATCATTCTTAGTCTTGTGATCTATCAGTGATAGCACAGTCCATTTTTTGCAAAAATATTGTTTAAAAGGAAAATTTTAATGTAATGATATGGTGATGCCAATAATTGTTCCAAATTTCAGATGGGCATAAAAAATATACTCCCTTTAAAGAGAAAACATTGTGTCATCTCAATAGTGGCCGTATCAGGTTCAGGTTCAAGGAGCATTTGTCATCTCAGAAATATACTTTGTGCCCTTTTTTTTCTAGGAGGATTTATTCAAAACAAATATACTAACCTTTCCAGATGTAGTCATAGTGATCATCTGTTACAGCTGCCATTGTTTATGATAATTTACATGTATACATTATAGTAGTATCATTTTGAGCTGAAATTTATAGAAAATGATCAATTATTAGAAATATTCAATTTTTGACCTTTAAATTAACAAAGATAGCTTGCCAGTAATTTACAGTCATTGTTATAGATAAGCTAGCATGCCAGACAAGGTAACATATGCCGACACATCAACATTGTTACATAATTCTTTCCTCTGATTTATAGCATCTACATATATACAAACCGTTCATCTAAATCGTCAAATTCAAACAATGGCGACCATCTTGTCCATTCAACTCACAACAAGTTTCATCAAAATCTATTTAAAATTTTTTATTTTGACGCACTTTTACTTACTAGGTCGAGGGCAAAAACTTGCAAACCATCCATTGGAAAATCATTTAATTCAAACTTGACTGTTATCTTCTAAATTTCCAATGCTCACACCAAGTTTTATAAAAAAAATTCATTGCATTAACTCGCAAAAAAAAAATCATCAAATTTCACAAATTGGGTCTTTAATTTGTATCTGTTAGTTTTTAACTCTTAATTCTTTAATTTGTATCTGTTAGTTTTTTACTCTGAATCCTTTAATTTGTATCTGTTAGTTTTTAACAATTAATCCTTTAATTTGTATCTGTTAGTTTTTAACTCTGAATCCTTTAATTTGTATCTGTTAGTTTTTAACTTTGAATCCTTTAATTTGTATCTGTTAGTTTTTAACAATTAATCCTTTAATTTGTATCTGTTAGTTTTTAACTTTGAATCCTTTAATTTGTATCTGTTAGTTTTTAACAATTAATCCTTTAATTTGTATCTGTTAGTTTTTAACTCTGAATCCTTTAATTTGTATCTGTTAGTTTTTAACTCTGAATTCTTAAATTTGTTTCTATTAGTTTTTAACCCATAATCCTTTAATTTGTATCTGTTAGTTTTTAACCCTTAATCCTTTAATCTGTATCTATTAGTTTTTAACTCTTAATCCTTTAATCTGTAGGAATGGATACTGAATGATTATCTAGTATAATAACTAAGTAATACAATATCTTGGTGATCATTACTATGAGTTCACCACTTTGTAAGATTTAGGAAGGGAAGACGGATGGAAATAAGGAGTGAGATGGAAAGAGATAGGTAGTGAGACAGATCAAGGTTAGGTCTACCTTAACTCTGATCTGTTGATCTGTCAATATGTAAATATCTATATACAGTATCCATGAGCTGTAAATATTGTTATTTGTTTGTTGAAGAAATAGAACTTATTAACTATTACAACAGTTATGTTTATTCAAATGACAATACTATATTAAGAGTAAGAACTGGATATACAGAGTGTCCCAATTGGTCTCGCTAAAGCTACACACCCGGAACCTCACAAGAGACCACTTGGTGATATCTACTAGAGTGTTTTGGAGCATTTCGTAAAATTAAAAGGGTAGAATCCCA
Source organism: Nipponacmea schrenckii (assembly GCA_030562195.1). Lineage (NCBI taxonomy): Eukaryota > Metazoa > Mollusca > Gastropoda > Lottiidae > Nipponacmea > Nipponacmea schrenckii. The sequence continues at coordinate 33,531,863 of JAUJPP010000007.1, forward strand.
GGCTAGAAAACTGCTGGAAAATATGCAAACATTGACTTTGTCGTTTTATTTTAACTTTTGCATTTATATATATTTATTTGAAATCTAACAGGACAATGGACATGCAAACCTTAAAAGATTTCAAAAACTCCATATCAAATAGCTTATACATTAAGTTATTATTGCCTATACAAAAAGACTTACATTCTAAATGTTAACCTAAATTTAAAAATTCTTATGTAAATGCCTTTAATCAGCATTGATAGACCTTTTTATCAAAATTAAAACCATCGATAAACATATGCTTTTTATATACCCCCCACTTTTACTGAACTCGTCAGTAAAGCGCGGAATCTGTTGGTAAAAAGGAGCCATGGAAAGAGAGAAAACCTTGTGTCTGTAAAGATGTTATCGGTAAACCGTTCGTCTTCATTAAAGTGATTTTTACTAAACTTGTCGGATGGGGAATGGAGCCTTCGGAAGAACTGATTGGCTGACCGAAAGAGTGGAAACCTTGTGTCAGTTATGATGTTATAGGAAAACTGTTTGTCTACATTTAAAGTGATTTTTACTGAACTTGTCGGTAAAACGCAGAATAGGTCGAAAAAGGCTATATAAAACATATGGTTTTCCAATGGAAATTGATAATTTTGACCGGTGAAAACGACTTCCAAAATCGCATCAGATGTATTCTCCAGGTTTCCTAGTTAGCAAAATTTTCCGGGGGAGAACCCCCCCACCATGTCGGTAAAACGCAGAATAGGTCGAAAAAGGACATACAAAACATATGGTTTTTCCAATGAAAATTGATAATTTGGACCAGTGGAATAGACTTCCAAAATCGCGTCAGATGTATTCTCCGGGTTTCCTACTTTGTAAAATTTTCCGGGGAAGGACCCCTGAACCCCCCGCCAATGCAAGGGTCAAATACGAAGGCCTTTTGCCTTCAAGACTTGCCTTGGAAAAATCACCTTTCATTCCCCCCTATCAGGCATATTCTAGATACACCCCTGATTGATATGGTTTTCAAAGGTTTAGGGTTTGCTATAACGATGGATTTCATTCGTGTATAATGTATATACTTAATAGTGCGAGTAAGTTATTTTTGCCCCCGGAAGAACACGTGTTCGTTGGTAAAATTTAGATGTTACACCCCCAAATCAAAATGGTCGCGCTACCCCCCTGTCATAGACTAATCACTAAATTAGTAACAATGGCATATAGGCCTACTAGAGGTTGGTGTTGTGGTGGACTAGGGAGGGTGTAAGTTGTCAATTATGGAGGATTTTTCCAGACACAATGCATACAAAATAACAACAATCGTCAATATTCTTTAACTCATATAAGTCTCTTATCAGAAAATGGCATCACAGGTAGGCCTATGGAATGATGTTTAGGACTTGTTGTACATGACAATTAATATTAATGTTGCATAAAAAATATTTATTTAATTATCATTTTATGAGCAAGTCTCTTCCTCTTTATGCCTTCTTGCTCTCCAGCTTTCGGGAATCTGATGCAGGCTGGTCATGTTGTTTGATGTTGATTCTAAGTTAAGACAATTGGTTTTTACATAAAATTCGTCTTAAAATTGCTTTGAGACGCACAACAAATTTAATTTAAGATAGCACCGTTACTTTAATTGATTTTAACCTATTTTAGCTTTTCTGAAACAGAATCATCCTTTGTTAGAATAGAATCCTAGATTAGGATGATTGTAAGTCAGCACACTAGGAACCTTAGTATTTGTGCGCTTTCAGACCTGCCAAGTTTCATGGATTGACTGTGAGTCTTCAGATATTTAGAGAGACCTCCTGATCTCACAAAAGCGCTTGCAAGCGCTTAAAAATCAGACATTGGGGCAAATTATCATTTTATTTATGTAAAAACATGTGAAGTGTCCAATGAAACATTGAAAGCTCATCATGATCACACTAGCTTGCAGTTTTTTAATGACATCCGTGTCTTCCGAGAGAATAATAGTAGTTGTAGTGTAATAGGAGAGTCAAGGGCGACTACTCATATGCTAGATATTTGCGGCACATACTTCCGCCAGCGTGGCCAAAATGCAATCAGATCATTTGGCGCCTAATTAAGTGTGTTAATCTCTGATGAGAGTTTCTGAGCACCTGTAGAGCTCTAGCAGGTTATCATTATATGAAGCCTGGAATCTAACTACTTTTCTCATTAAAATGGCTGTAATTCAGAAATTTGTCTGCTTTTTTTATGAAAGTGTGTTAATCTCTGATGTCATTTTGTTGTCTCAAAATATTCCAAATGCATGTCTGAGCATCTGTAGAGCTCCATTGAACGGATCGCGCTTGCATAGACTCAAGATATTTAGTAAGTCCAACTTGGCAGCTCTGCGCTTTACAAATTCAGATGTTATGTTATGTTGTGTAAGTCTTTGTGAAACAGGCCCCAAATTTATATATACTGGAAGCTGATATTCAAGTTCACATATAATTGATTGGTAAAGGCTGTGATGTTTTTTACACAAATCTCATAGAGAGAGTAAAATACACCAACTTTTTCAGAATTTCATATGAATTTGAATTGAATTATATTTAAACTTATCCTACACAAGAAAAAATATCAAAATCTTATAAAAACTTATCTTGATATCGCCCACTTTGGTAGGAATAACGGAACTGACGGAAATGTTATAACATTTTGTCAATTGAGATTGTGTGATTTTAGTCATCATAAATTGACATAAATACTAATGCTAGTCTTTGAAGTCATCTGAATAAAAAATTATTTAGTAGCCTAGGCCTAGGCCTACTGGATATATCGATCTCATATATATATAAACCTTCAGTCCAAAAAAGATAAGATACATAGAATTTTGGAGGAAAGTGTGTTTATTTAGGTGTAAGTAAATCCTGACTGAGAAGGCCTAAAATTGCAACATATTTGAATAAAACATTTTACAATTTCATTGCAAGGTGAATACCATTTTGAAGCTGATATTTCCATTGATTCAAAATAAACAGCCAAGTCATATCTACCTTCAAGTGTGTGAAGATAGGAAGATATATTTGTTATTTTTCAAATAAAACTTACCTGAGAAAATTAAACCGGAAGTTTACCTGTGTGATGAACATAGAGTTATATATAGAAACTCGAGTCAACACTGATCACGTGACTCCAATTGCTTCAACGTTAAAGATTCGTGCCATCATGAAGCGACGTCGTCCATTATGAACTCGGGAAGTTTGACCACGAATACCCAGATAAAGTCTTTGAATGGCATTTAGCAATAGTGAATACGATATATAGGTACAGCTTTATGTAACAACAATCACTAAAAGTTAAAGATTAAAGTTTATACAACGTTTCGGCGTGTTTCCCCCCGCCGTCTTCGGGCACAGAATGATAAGACATGATAGGCAACTATCTATATAACATTGTACTTATTATTATTATTATAATATATTTATTCTATAAAAGGAAACTGATACTCTTCAAATAACATTCAATTCTGATTCAATAAAGCGGGGTTTATTGAAGATTAAATCAACAACTGTGTTGATATGAGATTGTTCTGTTAATAGTACACATCGTTTAAAAAAAACTATTCATAGGGTAGTGTTTTATTAACCAACTATGAATAAATTTATGCAAATTAATAATTCAGTTAAATAAGTTTGTCATCATGTGATATTCTGACACCTTCATCTCTGATAAGGTCTGGCTGGCATCTTCTGATGTTGATGGCTTCATGAAGTGCTTCTCTCAACCGGGGTCCATATGGAGGGGAATGAAAAGTCTTTGGGGGGATTGAGAGGAAGGGGAGGTGGATTTAGAACTATGGGGGACTTCTGGCTTCACGTCTGCGGAGCATGCCTTTCGTGTGTACTACACAACCAAACGTCGGGTGTGGGGGTGTGGTAAGATACTTAATATGGTGTTCAAGACAAAAACCAATTTGCATCATTTATAAAAGATATTGCTTTTGTTTGCATATCTAGTTATCTAGATGCTTGCTAGCCAGGGTTAACCCCAGCAAAGGTTCATATGAACTTATGGATTTTTCCCCATGTCAGTGAGGCAGGTTTGAGGGACTGACAAAGAGCGACAAGTCGCTCGGAGATGACAGGCTGTGCACGTCTTCATTTGGCCCATTAGGTGCGGAAGAATAAAACGTAAAACTCCATTCATTTCATTTCATATATTGTTACTTACCAAATCGTACACAACGTTGTTACTCCAGTGGTTACTTCAGTGGAACCTGCTAATCTTCTCGAGTACCTTAAGGTTCCATATTAGGTCCTTTGTTTTTAGTCTTATATCAATGACTTACCACTGCATATTAACTCTGATAAAATAAGGAACTGCAGGATATCGATACCAGAAGTGCAGGAAACAACCTCTTTAAGTTTCACAATATTACAATTCCTTATTTTATCAAGAAACAGATTTTACATTATACGTTTTGAATGGAAAATAATATCATTAAGATGGGCTCTTGTTATAAAACTATTTGGATTACAATGTATAATGAAAATATCGGAAAACAAAACAGATACGAAATTTTTATCTCATTTGAAATAAATTGGTCTAAACATTCTACAATTTTCATCTTATCATGATAAGTGTTAATTGTGCTGAACGTTTTGTGCTGTGTAAGTGAGAACTTAAACCTTTATATTGCCTTTGCGTCTATTGTTATATAACAATTTATATGTAAAATAATTAAAAATTTGATCAACAAAGGATAATGCTTTTGGAAATTTTACATTGGTGGAATGGGTCTAGTTATTTTTGCATCAGCGAATGGTTTAAAACTTGCAACTGATTCTGGATATCGAAATGCTTGTGGTCCAACAAAACGTAGAGCCTGTTCTGTTCGAAGCATTGCATGGGAAGCTAATACCACCAACGCTACTCTCAGACCGTATTTCATTTCTTCTGTAGTAATTGGCTCGGCAGTGTCCGCATCAATTAACATGATAAGATCGGGTACACACGCTAAAGCTTCACCACATACGGTTTTCCCATCTTTATCTAATGGTAAAACGACAAGATTTTCGTTTTGAAATTCTATCTTGACATTATTTCCAGAGAAATTGCCCATGCCTTCAATGATCAATCTCCCTTTATTGAAACCAGCAGTGGTCTTCCTTTGAACATCTCTCACTTTGCCAGTTATTATATGACGTGCACTTTCCTCCTTTAAAACGGCATTTATCGGAGAAGTCTTTTCCATCCTGGCTCTTAGAACAGCATTGCCCATTCGCCATGCACGACTCACAGAATGTAAAATAGTTTTATTCATGACATCACTCGTTTTCATCGGAGCTAGAACAAGTCCACCAGAACAACCCATATCGACTACAGTGTCACGGAAATGATGTTCTAATTGCTTAGCAGATGGGGTTTTGAGCATTACTGATCGCCTATCTTTATCGTGAGCTAGAACAGCTGGGTATGGTTTGGCACCATTATAAAATGGACAAAACATCTGCAACTCCGGAAAAGCACGTCCCATTCCATCTGCGTCAACTGTTGGTATACCCATGGCTGCCGAGACAAGTAAGGGTTCGACAGCATTACATCCACCGATCTCAGCAGATATCAGTGCAACAATTTTGATCTTTTTCTGATTTTTGCTCACCCCCTGTTTCGGAGGATGGTAATCATCGATATATGTCATACCTGCTTTATGGACAACTTCTACCCCTTCTTTGTTCTTGATATCTCCATCTTCGTATTGGCCTATATTATACAGATCATCCATGCCCTCTAGAGCATAGTTTATTTCAACCGAGGATGTGAGTTGTTCGATCAAAATCAATGGGGCTCCCATAAACGCCACGCAAACCACTCTATCATTTTCAGCATCGGTGTTTTTTAAAAGTCTTTCTGGAGTAATAACTCGTAATTTCTGGCCTCGTTTGACAGCATTAAGACAACGTAAACGGCCTAGGTATGGACTACCACCGCCACCACAGCCAAAAATACCGGCACCCAGCACAATACATTCTATATCCCACGCATTCAAAATCCACTCTCCTGTCTCATGATCAATATAAGGATCTGAGGGATGTAGTGCCTTTTCATAAACGTCATCCTCTTCTGTGAGTTTATTTCCCGAGGCTGTAGTGGTCTGTTTTGATCTGGCATCTGGGATCATGGATTCGGGGGTGGCCTGCAAATTATCATGAGACCATGCACATAAAGGGAGTCCAGACTTGTTCCAGTTTTCCATATCTCCAATAGCTTTAATTTTCACTTGAATGGCTTGTCCAGGGATGTAGGCTAGAGTTGAGTAATCTTTTTCAGAAATAACCGTTGATGAGCGACTTGCACCAGATAAAACAGTCTTTTCAATTGCCTGATTACAGGCATGAAATATGGCTTTTTCTGTAGCTTCTGCAAAGAAAGGATTCCGGGCCGATTCTTTGGCTAGATCAGTTTCCTTTCCATCTGGATCTTCAGTGACATTATGAATAGCTTCCTCGATTCTTTTATTCATTAACTCAACATCGACCATATCCAACAAGTTGTACACCAACTCAATTCTACTAGACACATGACATAAAGCTGCACCCAAAGCATTTGCTATTCCAAAATGATTTGGTAAAATAACTTCACTGGCACCCTTCAGTTTACGTTTAGCATCTATAAGAATGCTTCCACCACCAACCAAAATAACTGGAAGATCTTCGTCATCAAATTTCATTTGATCAATAGCCTTTTCTACCATTTGGTGTATTTTATCTACAGACAGCTTCACAAGTTCCTTATCAAGGTTTGCAACAGCAGAAGCATCTCCAAAACTAGCCAGCCCACTAGCCACTGCGACATCAGATGCAGTAAGAACTTCATCTGATTTGGTAAAAATCCTGGCTTCATTAATAAGATTATAACCAGCACTAAGAGGTCCAATGGTGACGAATCTACTACCATCTTTCAGGTGTGATAAAACATAGGAACCACCACCCAATCCAACACTCAATACGTCTGGCATTCGGAAATTCGTCTTCACTCCTCCGACCTTAACTTGCGTTGATGCTTCTCGGGGAAAGCCGTTTTTGAGCACCCCTACATCCGTTGTGGTACCACCAATGTCAACTACCAAAGCATCTTTTATTTGTGACAAGTAAGCTGCTCCACGCATAGAATTAGTTGGTCCGGAAGCAAACGTAAATATTGGATGTTCCAGGGCGTCATCGGCACTGATAATCGTACCATCATTTTGTGTCAAAAACAGGGGACATTCGAGACCCAGTTGAGAAAGAGCTGCTTTAAACCCGTCTATAGTCTTTTGGCACAATGGTTTTAGACATTCATTTAAAATAGCCGCATTTTCCCGTTCAAGAAGACCAATTTGTCCAATTTCACAAGATAATGTAACACTTGCCTCTGGGTACTCTATGCCGATAAGCTCCTTGACCCTTTGCTCCTGGTTCTGTCTAATAGGAGAAAATACACCAGAAATGACCACATATTTAAGACCTTTAACCTTCAGAGTAGCTACAACTTGGCGGATTTCCTTTTCATCTATGTCATCAATTGGACATCCATCATAACGAAATCCACCATTTACCAAGTGCACTGAACCATAAATTGTCTTCTTGAGAATTTCAGGAAAGTCGCTAAATGGTGGTAGGTCTTGAGATACAGTCCCACAAAGCCTAATAACTGCAACTTTTGCCAAATCCTTTCCCTGAACTGCTGCGTTAACGAAATGTGTTGTACCTATATTGACTTGAACAACGCCCACCTTTTGTCCATTTGAATGTGTCTGCTTTAAAACAGTATAAATAGCTTTTTGAACACCAGTTGTGACGTCACTTGATGTTGATTGTTTGGTTGTAGATAAAACGGTTGATTGTTGCTTATTCCTAGCAATAAGCACAGCATCAGTATTTGTTCCACCAACATCAACCCCAATGACTACTGGTATTATTTCATTCGCCATTTTTTTTTTCAAACGAAGGGGGCGTAACTACCTATATATGGACTCAGTCCACCGGTGGGTTCGTTTTGCCGCATTGTCCAACCCGCCGCATCGTGCCCAACTGCTTTTAAATGACCTGTAAAACTAAACTACAGGTTTCTGATAAAATCTTTAATGGCGTCATTTGTTACACATGAAACATAATATTTTAATCTGTTGTTCCGCTGCAAGTGTTTTATTTATAATTGGGACCTGTTAGGAAAACCGAAACTGTAATATATCTGGAATGGAAAAAACCAAGCACAAATGATGATACAAATATATAAATCTTTAAAACAAACGAGTTCAAAAAATTGCTTATAACTGACAAGAGTTATGTCCCTCTACTCCGTCCCACTAACGTCATACATGCTAGAAAAAGTTTAAATCTGCTAAACAGTGGGTGTGTACAAAACGAAGACTCAAAGATCTAAGACCTAAAAAAGGAAGATCCCACCAGGTAAAAAACCAAGACCTAAAAAAGGAAGACCCCACGAGGTAAAAAGCGAAGACCTAAAAAAGGAAGACCCCACGAGGTAAAACACGAAGACCCTGTGAAAAATTCCGACAAGGCATAGGAATATTCCATTGAAATTTCACTCCAAGGTAAAGCATGTCAATACGCCAATTTCCCCAGAAAAAAAGCAAACTCCATCAACCCTCCCTTCCCAGGATGAAACATAAATACGGACGTAAAAAAGGGTACAAAAGGAAGAGCCACGAGGTAAAAAACGAAAATCCTGTGAAAAAAAATGCGTCAAAACGAACCCACCGTCAGTCCATTGATTCATTTGTCATCTGTTTCCATGTTTAATCACGAAATTCACACTGCTATAACTTTTTCCCGAAAACTCGTTGAAAACTTTCGGCATAATACCACTAAAAAATCCGCGGATCAAGACCGATTTTGAAATAACCTGCACCGTCCTGAAATGTATCAAAATTAATACTGTGTGACTGTGTGGCCGTCAAAATAAAATGTTACACAAATACTCGCCTTCACAATGTAGAATATGTCGCGAGTACATCAATGATACGGAGAAAAAAAACGAATTAATTTTTTTTTTAAATGTATTTAATTATTATTATTAAAAGAAAATATTGATTTTTTTTATCTTAAATATGTTCTTATGCATATCAAACGACATTTTGTAGCCAATTATGCCGTTTTAAAAAGATTTTTATAGCCCTGCATTTAAATAATCCGTGGATCAATAAGTGGGACTATTATATAGGCGACGTATAATAGACAACGATTTTATAATGCGACTGGGGGGGAAGAACCCCCGGGAAGGGGTTTTCCTTGGGGGCAAATGAGATAAAAAAAAAAGGGGGGCTAGGAAGATTTTGGGGGGGAACGATCGTAAAAATTTGCTGTTTGAGTTAATTTTATCGCCTTGATGAGCAATTTATTATTCAAACCCCCTGTATTTAAATAATCCGCGGATTATTCTTGTCGAAGTCAAATACATCATAACACTGTATAGGCTAGTGTCAGTATACAGTGAATACATGTATAGATTTAGTTAGTGTTTACGCAGACCTACTGTATTAATAATAAGTAGGAGTATTATATAGGCGTTTTTTCCTGATTTATGTTTTATCAAATTTGGCTTTATTTTTTGTTTTGTGCAAACCCTCTGTATTTAAATAATCCATGGATTATTTAGTGGGACTATTATATAGGCGACGGACAAAAAAATAAACGATATTATACTGCGACTGGGGAAGGAGAGTCCCGGGGAAGGGTCTTCCTTGGGGTAAATTCGAGAGCAAAAAAGGGGTGTAGAAGTTTTTTGGGGGAAACGATTTTAAAAAATGCCGTTTTTCTGATTTTATTTCTTTGAAACCTGGCTTTATTTCGTGATTTTGCAAAACCCCTGCATTTAAATAATCCATGGATTATTTAGTGGGACTATTATATAAGCGACGGACAAAAAAATAAACGATATTATACTGCGACTGGCGAAGGAGAGTCCCGGGGAAGGGTCTTCCTTGGGGTAAATGCGAGAGCAAAAAGGGGGTGTAGAAGTTTTTTGGGGGAAACGATTTTAAAAAATGCCGTTTTTCTGATTTTATTTATTTGAAATTTGGCTTTATTTCGTGATTTTGCAAGACCCCTGCATTTAAATAATCCATGGATTATTTAGTGGGACTATTATATAGGCGACGGACAAAAATAAATAAACGATATAATTCTGCGACTGGGGAAGGAGAGTCCCGGGGAAGGGTCTTCCTTGTTCCTTGGGGTAAATGCGAGAGCAAAAAAGGGGTGTAGAAGTTTTTTGGGGGAAACGATTTTAAAAAATGCCGTTTTTCTGATTTTATTTATTTGAAATTTGGCTTTATTTCGTGATTTTGCAAGACCCCTGCATTTAAATAATCCATGGATTATTTAGTGGGACTATTATATAGGCGACGGACAAAAAAAATAAACGATATTATACTGCGACTGGGGAAGGAGAGTCCCGGGGAAGGGTTTCCTTGGGGTAAATGCGAGAGCAAAAAAGGGGTGTAGAAGTTTTTTGGGGGAAACGATTTTAAAAAATGCCGTTTTTCTGATTTTATTTCTTTGAAATTTGGCTTTATTTCGTGATTTTGCAAAACCCTTGCATTTAAATAATCCATGGATTATTTAAATGCAGGGGGGTATCAAAACACGGAATAAAGCTATATTTGTCAACAGCAATAATCATAAAAACGGCATTTTTGAAAATTGTGTAAGACAGTCTTATATAGCATAAGGAAAAAATAATAAACTCATCATTGTTCATATTGATGTTTATTTAACAAAAAATATAAAGTGAGTAATAGTTAATAAATAATATTCAGTATTACATCACAATCATAAATCATGTCTAACATTAGAGACAAGCAAATATATGAAAGTTGGAAGGACATCCAAGATATAATCGGGCCTGCCAGAAACTGGCCTCGGTTTTTCAGAAGACTGTTTTGGACGAAACATTTGAACCACTGGAACAGAATTATGATATCCACATTTGTCTATGTCAACGGAATGAATCCGTCTCAATTTTATTTTTGGGCAGATATGCTGAACTTGGCACGAGATAAAGCGGCTGACAACCACTTTAAAGCTCTTTTTAGGTAAGTAATCATACAGTAATAGTTACATAAAGAAAAATAAACATCAAATATATACAAAATCATGAAATGCAAAAACAATATAACAATATAAAGTAAATAAATGTAATCCCCCCACCCCCTTCTTACATTTTAGGTTGTTTGAAAGTGGTAGGCAATACAATCTGTACGCATGGAACGTTTCACAAAGGCAGTACCAATACTTAGATGGCAGGAAAAAATGCGTTACAATAAAAAAAAAAAAAAAAAAAAATAAAACATAAAATTGTGTTGTTTTTTTTTATTTGGGGGGGGGGGGGGGTGTTTGGACATGCGCAGAACAAAGCGTCATTACATCTGATTACTCATAACACACTTCATGAAAAGTCATTTTTGCAAACATTGCAACATGGAAAAGACATTTGGTAATCTTGGAAGAAGAATACAGGATAACATCCTTGATATGGAATTCCGATATTTCCAAAATCCCTGGAATATGTATAGCCTCTTATTGTGTGCTGATACTTATGAGTGGTTACGAACCAAAAATTTGCTTGCCAGAACTGTACCCTGTTATAATGAATGCAATGGAGTAATGACTTTGAAAAAGAATAAACTCCGTGCCGGTGGAGACTTATTTAGATGTTCAATTGACAGAAATCATACAAAATCAAATAATACTTATTCATTCTTTGAAAAAATTCATATCTCAATTCAAGATGTTATGCAATTTGTAAAAACTTATTTAGATAAAAATTCATTAAAACAATGTGCATTGGCTGCAGGAGTTTCATATAGAAGCACAGCAGTCAATTGGGCGTCCTTTATACGAGAATTATTCAAAGAATATTTTCAAAGATAACTAAAACCAAAAAATTAACTGGAATAATTGAAATTGATGAAAGCTTATTTGGCAGACGCGTAAAACATCATCGCGGCAGCCATAATAAAGGAGTTAAGGTAAGTAACATATATACACTATTTTTACATATTTACAGATTAAGAGTAAAAATAAAGAAATAATTAAATATGAAAAATTAATAACATAATGATCATTAAAAAAGTAACTAAAAACGAATAGTAATGTAGATATTTAACTTAAAATACAATTCTAAAAATATTTCAGGTATGGATATTTGGAATGGTGGAAAGGGACACCAATACAATCATTTTATACCCGGTTAGTGACCGAAAAGAGAGTACACTTATACCCATCATTGAAAAGCATGTAGAAAAAGGATCGACCATATACAGCGACGGGTGGTCGTCGTACTTTTCATTGAATGAAATCGGTTACGAACATTTTTCTGTCACACACAAATATTCTTTTACCAAAACATACGTTAACACAAACAGTCAAGAAGAAATTACTGTCAACACAAACCGAATCGAAGGTGCGTGGAAACACGATAAGGATCATTTCTAGAGAGTAAATGGAACAAAATTATCTCAGTTTGAGGGACATATGGCCGCAATCATGTGGAGATCTGAAACACGTGGTGGATGTATCTACAAGCGATTTTGGAACCTGGTAAAAAGTGTTTATACACTAGATGGACCTCCAAGCTACGAATACACCACACCTTTATTTGAATCCTGGGATATACAATCTACGGAAGATATTGATATATTGCCTGGTGAGTTGATGCGTTAATGGATATTTACATATGATGATATAAACTATATACATATTTACAAAATGTGATAAATAAAAAATTATATAAACAAATTATATGAACGAAAAAGTAAAATGAAAATGTATTTGATTAATTTCAGTGAACACAGATGCTGAAGACGACGAAGTACAAGAAATCACTATGACACCGACACCATCCATCGATGACATCCAGACAATCTCTAACGAAGAACCATCCTTGAATTCTTCAAACGGTGAGCATGGAAAAAAAATAATTATGTTAAATACAACTGAAACTTAACACATGAAATTTGGTATATATTATTTATTTATTTATTTTTTGTAGTTTCAGAAGAATTAGTAGGCCTACACATTCCTACCTCAACATCTCATTCTGGGGGTACCGCTATAGAGAAACGCCCAGGTAGAGTATGCTTTTTATTTGCTTCTGAAATAATACAAATAATTTGTGTCGTAAACCATTTAAAATAGTGGGTTTCATTTATTTCGTCGGGCAAGAAGTAACCGTCTGATAATATATTTCAGGAACTTCCAAACTAAGTCTAAAGAAAAAGAGGGCGCGAACAAATATTGTGTGCCACCCCTATAATTACAGAGAAAAAGAAACCATTAAGCAACCTTCAACGTCAAAAAAAAATCAACCATCCAATCCATACTCAAAAACTGCATTCGACTGGGAATGGTCATCGGATGATGACTTTAAAAAATAAATCAAATGAATATTTGAACTGTATCTTTTCTATGTCTGCCACGCGCACGTGTCTGCCACCAACTGACTAAATTACTGTATAAGAACAGTTACCCAGCACGTGCAGCACTTCCATTGCGCATATAAATTGCGTATGACGTCATGACCTGTACCGGCCTGAATCATTCGGCCAGTAAACCCAGTAAAACATCCGCGGATTATTTAGTGGGATTATGCCAAACTTTCCAATATGTCACATGAAAGCCAGGCCTATGACCATGAAAATTTTGAACTAGTATCAACATCCACTTGACTGTCACTGCACACAAAACCACTATTTTTAGAAATAACCTTCCGCCAATTATATTTCTCATTATCTCGAAAATTCTGAAAGAAAATGCCATTTCAAACATCAAATTTCAAATCTAGACCAAAAATGGGCATGCAAAAACCCCCAAAAGGAAGAGAGAAAGAGGATTTCTAGAAATAGAACGGACTAAATTCGTTTGCATACAATACATTTTTCTCTGTTTGAGTTGTCGAATAAAGAGATAAATATTTTCTTTCTCAGGTTTCAAATAATTTGGGTGGGAGGTAATAGTAACAGCCTATAGTAAAGGTGAGCGTTTGATTATTGATTACTGATCATTCGCGCATAGACAAACATACCGATAACACGTTTATTTTTTAGAAGTTTTTTATACGCCCATACATAAATGTGGGCGTATATTGTAGTCGCCCCTGTCTGTCTGTCTGTCTGTCTATCTGTCTGTCCACAATTGTTGTGAACACGATGGATTTTGACCAAATTTGGTGAGTGTGTTTGTTATAACTCAAGGAAGAAGCCTATTGAAAATCAGACCAATCGAAAAATATTCAATGAGTTATTGCCCTTGTTTTTGAAAATTTGTTGTGAACACGATTAAGAGTGTGTTTCTTGATAGATTTTGATGAAATTTGGTGTGATTGCTTGTTATTACTTAAGGATGAAGCCTATTGAAAGTCAGACAAATCGAAAAATAAATTGATGAGTTATTACCCTTGTTCTTGAAAACACATTCATCTGCCTGTCCACAATTGTTGTGAACACAATAGAGACTACATTTCTTGATGGATTTTGACCAAATTTGGTGAGTGTGTTTGTTATAACCCAAGGAAGAAGCCTATTGAAAATCAGACCGATCGAAAAATATTCAATGAGTTATTGCCCTTGTTTTTGAAATTTGTCGTGAACACGATTAAGAGTGTGTTTCTTGATGGATTTTGATGAAATTTGGTGTGATTGCTTGTTATTACTTAAGGATGAAGCCTTTTGAAAATCAGACAAATCGAAAAATAAATTGATGAGTTATTGCCCTTGTTCTTGAAAACACATTCATTTTGCGTTCAAAAATGAGTTGTGGACATGATAGAAAGATGGTTTCTGGATACATTTTGACCAATTTCGGTGTGTGTGTTTGTAATCATCCAAGGATGAAGCCTTCTGCCCGCCTGTCTGTCTGTCTGTCTGTCTGTCCGTCTGCCTGTCCACAATTGTCGTGAACATGATAGAGACCACATTTCTTGATGGATTTTAATGAAACTTGGAATGAGTCTTTGTAATGACCCAAGGATGAATCCTATCGAAAATGAAACCAATCGAAAAATATTTACCATAAGGCATTGCCCTTGTCCTAAAATTCCTTGTGAACACAATAGGGAGCCGGGTTTTTGATGGACTTTGATGAAACTAGGTGTGAGTGTTTGTTATAATTCGAGGATAGACCCTATTGAAAATCAGACTAATCAAAAAATATTTATTGAGTTATTGCCCTCGTTCTTTAAAGCGTGTTCACTTTATCAGCCTCTGATTCTTTGTAGACTTGATAGAGATCTGGTTTCTTGATAGATTTTGACAAAGATTGATTTGAGCCTTTTACATTTAAAATATTGTATTTACTGATACCTCTTGTCCACCGCCCGAATAACTAAGGCTGCCAATGGTGGGCGTATTACGATGGGCCATCGCTATTTTTTAATTGCATGGCAATCTATCGATTGTCACGCTTTGTTTTCGTTTTAAGCTCGCTAGCCCAAACGGAAAAAGATAGACTATTTCTGTTTTCACCAATGGTTTTTATATGGAATCAAAAATGAATATCTAACATGAAATTTTCGCTAACCCGAAATTGGCTAATTGCATAATATGCAAATAAGATTTCAAGCTAGTTCGGGCCCTAATAGTCGGATCGTTCTGAAAATTACAGGATATAGATAGACAGCGCAATTAAAACTACATCATCAAAATTTTTTTATCACTTCCGGTTTGGGCGTGGGGATTTCCGGTTTTTCGTCTCATGTCGGGCGACCCTGCTTCCCATGTAATTTACGCATCTAAAAAAAAAAACAGTATATTCTAGCTATACTAATTTTAAACCCCTGTGACGAAGAAAAATTAAATTGAATGTTGCGCATGCGCAGGTTTCAAAAACCTTGATACTTTATCTAAAATATGTTGGGAACAGAATTTTGATTTTCGAATTTGAATTTTTTTTATGCCCGTTCGAATTTTTCCTTGACATTTGAGATGTAGAATGTCCTTGACCTCAGCTGTCTATAGATGTGCTAATATTGCATGACAAATATTAACTTCCGGTTTTATAGCCCACCGAAATCTTACTATTTTGCAATTTTTGACGGTTATGTTACACTTTCGGGCTCTAATGTTCGGATCGATCTGAAATTTACAGGCTATACATAGATACGCAACACAATTAAAAATATATCATCAAAATTTTTTGATCACTTCCGGTTTGGGCGTGGGGACTTCCGTTTTTTTCATCTCACTTCAGGCGACCCTACATCCCGTGTAATTCAAGAATGTAAGCAAAACAGTATATATTAGCTATACAAAATAATTTGCATCCCCCGAGAAAAAAAAAATCTAATTGCTAGTTGCGCCTGCGTAATTTTCCGAGAATGGCAAATTTTCTTTAAAATTTAATTAGTCTGTCATTTATTATCCGATTTGTATGATTTTGGTATCTATTTATTTTATGCCCGTTTGAATTTAAAAATTTGAAATTCTATATCTTGTGACCTTCACCTTCAATGACCTTGACATTTTCCATATAGAATGGCCTTGACCTCAGCTCTCTATAGATATGACAATATTCAATGAAAAATATCAACTTCTGGGTTTTATAGACAACCGAATTCTGACATTTTTGAAACTTTGAACGGCAATACCTCATTTTCTTTTGAACACATTGACTTGAGATTTTCTGTTTTATAATAGCCTCAAAACTCTTCAATAAAGGATATATGCCATAAGTGCAGAAGCATATTTTAAAAAAGCAAAATGAAATTTTACAACTCCAGTACTAACATAAAATATATTCATCCCACATCAATGTGGTATACATCATTGGACTTCAAATTAAATTGTCTCTTAAATTCAAAGCATTAATTTTAGATAAATTAACAAAATAAATACCAATTTTGGGGTTTTATTTCATAATTTCTGTTTCAAATTGATCAGTCAGGGTGTTAAAGCCTGTTATATAACATGTCAATAAAACTGGTGGTTTAAATTTTCACACCTACTTGTCAAATCACTGAGCTGGGGAACAAATTAATCTGATTATGTAATTTCTTAACACCCGAAATTTTATTTTATTTTATTTTTTTTGGCAAAATATTTCCATTCAAATTCAAAACATACATCAAGTTAAAGAAGTAAATTCGCTTGTCATTGATCAGTTCGAAATTTGTTCGTATCTTATAGTAAAAAAAATTGCCTATATAGCTTGTTCCACAATTGTAGACTGAAAAGTACCGGAATTGAAAGCTAGCAGGTTAGAAGTTTCAAAATGTTCGAAATCCATGGGATAACGCACAGTTGCCAATCGAAATCTTAGGATTTTTGAAGTGCCACATGAAATACAAGGGTAGATTTACAACAGAGAAAATATACGTGTCCAAGCAAGGTGCAGCTATTCTTGGATGGCCTACACAAAAGAAACTAGCAATTGTTTTGAATCCTGCTGAAGGTGATCCAGTTTTACAAACATCAGATAATTTCAATATAGACTCTTTTGTACAGAAATACCCAGAAGTATTTCAACAGGAAACTACTCCTAAAGCTAAATATTTTAGTCATAAGATCCAGTGGAAACAAGGTGAAGTTCCAATACAGCATAAAGTCCGCAATGTACCATTGTTTGCTCGTGAATCCCTTTCCAAAGAAATCCAAAGACTATTAAATGATGGTATAATTGAACCAGTAAATACGTCAGAATGGATTTCACCAATAGTAGTAGCACTCCGTCCGAATGGTTCGATTCGTATGTGTGTAGATCTTCGTGACGTTAATTCCAAAATAGTCATTGAAAGACACCCCATTCCAAATATTAATGAGATGTTATCAACAATAAAGAATTCCAGTATATTTACAACATTAGATCTATCTTAAGCATATCATCAGATTCCATTAACGGAAGAATCAAAAGACATTACTGCTTTTATAACACCTGATGGGGTTTTTCGTTATAATAGAGTTCCTTTTGGTTTGGCTTCTGCTTCATCCCTTTTTCAAAGAATGATGACTATTATTTTCAAAGACTTAGATGGTGTTTGTTTTTTCCAAGATGATATTTTGATCTATGCAAATTCATCTGAACAACATGACCAGATACTACATCAAGTATTTCAAAGACTAAGTAAACATGGTCTAGCAGTGAAGTTAGAAAAATGTAAATTTAAAACTTCATCAGTAGATTACTTGGGACATACGATCACTTCAGAGGGAGTACAACCTAAAGAAGATTTAATCAGAGCAATTACAGAATCTCCAGCTCCAGAAAATAGAGACCAATTACGTTCATTTCTTGGTTTATGTGAATATGTTTCCAAATTCATCCAGAACTTTGCAGACAAAGTTGTTAGTGCTTTCGATAGTTCAACAGATATTGAAACAGTACTAACTACAGATGCGAGCCAATATGGTTTGGGCGCAATATTATCACAAATTTCTAATGGTGAAGAGCGTATAATAGCTTTTGTTTCAAGAACACTTTCAGACACCGAAAAGAAATACTCCGTCATAGAAAAAGAAATGTTAGCCTGCTTTTGGTCTATGAAACGTTTACGAACATTTCTATGGGGAAGATACTTTACACTACGTACTGACCACAAACCACTTATCTACATTCTATCTACAAAAAGTGCTTCAGCAGAGAAAACAAGCCAAAGAATTAATAAATGGTCATCACGTATGTTGGAATTTCAATTTAATCCAGTCCACATTCCAGGGAATTCCAATTTAGCAGCTGATTGCATGTCTAGATTACCTCTTCCAGCCAACTCAGCTGAATACAGTCATGATAATTTTCAAGATGAATGTGTAGCCAGCATTCAACAACTAACAAATGAAATGATTTCTACTCAAGAACTGAAAAATGAATCAATACAAGATCAAGATATTCTGTTAGTTGTCAAATTGTTATCTTCAAAATGGCCCGAACGCAAATCTTTATCTTCACAATTACGCTCGTTCTATGATGTGCAAGATGAACTCTCTATTACAAACAATATTTTACATAGAGGTGCACGAATCGTTATTCCATCAACTTTACAATCTAGGATTATACAAATTGCACATGAAGGACATTTCGGAATGACGTTAGTTAAACGAAGAATTCGTGATGCCTATTGGTGGCCAGAAATGGATTTACATATTGAAGAAATGATCAAACACTGTCAATCCTGTAACAAAAGTGATAAACCTTATAAATGTTTTACACCGCCACTTACACCTGTACCATTTCCAGACAGAGCCTGTCAAAAGTTAGCCATGGACATAATGGGACCATTTCCTAGTAACAAATACAAATTTGTAATTGTCCTTGTTGACTATCACTCTAAATGGTGTGAGTTCAAGTTTGTCACTGATGTAACGACAAATGCAGTCATACAGTTCTTACAACAAATATTTTCTAAAGAAGGATTGCCAGAATCAATTGTCACAGATAATGGTGTTCAATTCGTTTCCACTCAAATGCAAGAATTCCTTTCCAGGAATCATATTAAACATTACAAATCATCATTGTACAAGATGTAATGGTCTAGTTGAAAGGATGAACAGAACCATTAAGGAAGGTATCCAGATCGGAAAGTTAGATAACTGTGCAGGAAAGGATATTTAGTTACCATACAACTGCCAATGGAATAACAGGCAAAACTCCGTTTGAACTAATGCGAGGCAGAATTGCAAGAACAAGACTATCTATTGTTCCAAACAACACTACCGAAGCCAAAGAATATCATGATATTAAATCAAAGGTCGCGTTCAAACAAGAAAAGTACAAGACCTATTACGATAAAAAATCGGGTATCCGTAACAGTGATTTCAAAATTGGTCAATATGTTCGCGTTAAAGGGGCACAGTCTTGATTTATTTCGGACAATCATCCGACAGCCTCAAACACATGAAATCTTTTGTTTAGCTAATCAGAAATAGTCTACAGAGCTTTCCTTTGTAATTTGAGCCTTCAAATCCATGGGTATACATAATTATCTGTGTTTGAAAATCATAATGTCTTAAGATATTATGAACGTCCCGCCATATTGGAAAATCAAAGAGTTATAAATGGACTACTGAGCAGGCCCACACTGATAAAACAAAAAGAAAGTACATGTAATAACAATTGTAGATTTTGTCAACAGGACACACAATTTTCAGACTGACTGAAGACCAGCCGCGTACAGCACGGAAAAAAATAAAAAGTGAAATTTTTTAGGTATATTTCAAGGTATTTTGTGATTTTCTTAGAGCTTGAGTATTTCTGAGGACTGTTTAAATGTAACAAAGGCCCAAAACGACCCCTAAAAATCAAGATTGTGCCCCTTTAAATTACAACGTCATCAATTAAAAGGGGAGATACAGTTCTCTGAACCTTTACAAATCATGAAAGTGAATAAGAACTGTGTAGTGTTAAGTAACACATGTTCCAAATGTTTGTAATGATAATCAACAATCATCTTCATATATATGGAAAAGTTAAAGAATTTACTGGTACTTTTCAGGGAAACGAACCGCAAATTGAAATATTTCTAAAAGAATGGCTAACCAAAGTTCAAAGAGCTTTAGGGTAAAGTTTATCTTTATTGTTAGAGGGATGGGCTAAAACTAATTGAAAAATTATGCCTGATGCAATTAAATCTGACTATGATGCAATAATTCAGAAGTTAAAACATATATAGGACCCTTAGATAAGCATATCAAAGGAATGTTTAATGAAGCTCATATGGAATCTAATGAAAACTATGAAGGATATGCAGCTAGATTACGCATTTTATCCCGCGAATACACGGCAATAGGATGATACGAATGCTGACAAACATAGTGAAGAGCCTTTTTTCAGAAGAGAAGATACACGGGTGGCCGAAGTTCACGTATGATTAGAGACGTCGCAATGATTCCTGGAATAACCAAGATTGCACAAATACAAACCTGGACAACACTAGAACAAAGATTTCAGAAAAAGGTACACTTCACCTAGACATCGTCGCTACTCTCCTAGACTTGATGGCGGGGACCTAACAGCATATCGAAGAGTTTGTTTTAGAGATGGTGTTTGCTTTTGCGCATCAATGTCCGAGTCCTTAAAACCAATCAATTCCTCAATAATAATAACAACGCAATTCCACTACAACCTCCTGAAATCTGATCCAATATGTGTAGCAATAAAACTTGGAAGTCAACGAATACAGGCATTTCTAGATTGCAGAGCAGATGTTTCTCTGATGAATACTAGTAAGTGGTTTTATGACAGATTACCAAGTTCGTGTAGAATAGATTTCAAAACAGACAATGCTAACATACATTCTGCTAATAAAACTATGTTAAAACTATATGGAATGGCCACTATAGAGTATGATTTTCATGGACTACAATATGTTCACCAGTTTTATATTGTTGATAATTTAACTGAAAGATGTTTACAGGTAGAGACTTTCTTTTGAAAAACAACATTTCTATTGATCCAAACGCCAAGTAAGTTATACATTGTCCAAATCGAGGTGGTCTTCCTATACCAGTTACAACTGATCCTCGTGCCCTTATAGTTTCAAGAGTGGCTCTCAACGAAAATATTCAAATCCAACCAGTTGAACAAATTAATTTTACCAGTGACAGTAAATAAACATAAGAAAATAACATACAATGTTCTAGAACAGGGTTTTTCAACCTTTCAAGGGTCGCGTTCCCAAGCTGATATGTCGGAAAACTTTTGGGGGACGTGAACATTATATAATTGCAACAAAAAAAGAAATTGTGTCTGTGAACATGTTATGGTTTAAGATTTAAACCGAGCCGGGTATTTGTATATTGTATATATGAAGATAGTTTAATGAATTTTTATATATTCTTTTCGATAGTTATGGTAATATTTGAAATGAAATGGGGGACGCTAACTTTTCATTAACCAAATAGTTAGCTTGCCAGTCAAGGTAACATACGCCCACTGGCAGCATTGAAAAATTCTTCAATGCCATTGATCGCACGAAATTTCATCAAAATCCTTTGAAACCTGCAGCTTCTATGCAACCACAATACGATTTTGTTGCAATTTTACTAAGTCAAAAGCAATAACTCAAAAACTGTTCATGGAAAATCGTCAAATTCGAACTTGACAACAATCTTATCTATTTCAACACTCATACCCAGTTTCATCAAAATCTATTAAAAAGTGTAGCTTCTTTTGCACCCACAAAAAATCTTTGACCATATTTTAATAAATCAAGGGCAATAACTCAAAAAACGTTCATCAAAAAAAAAAAAAAAAATCGTCAATTAGAACTTAACAACTGTCTTATCGATTCCAAAGCTTACACCAAGTTTCATCAAAATCCATTGAAAATTGTTGGTTTTAATGCATTAACAATGAAATTTTGATAAAATTTTACTAAGTCGTGGGCAATAACACAAAACCCTTCAATTAAATATTGTCAAATTCAAAATTGACTGCCGTCTTATCAATCTCAATACTTTAACCAAGTTTCATCAAAATCCATTGAAAATTGTAGTCTCTATTGCACCCACAATAAAATTTTGACGCAATTTTACTAATTCAAGGGCAATAACTCATAAACAGTTCATAGAAAAATCGTCAAATTCGAACCTTACCGCCGTCTTGCCAATTCCAATGCTCACACCAAGATTCATCAAAATCCATATACAATTGTAGCTGTATTGTGTCTAAAACAAATGTTGACAGACCAACAGACAGGGGCGACGAAAATATACGTCCACATATTCATGTGGGTGTATAAAAATGGGGACATTGCTGGAAAAGGTTGAATACCCCTGTCCAAGATCCTAACTGTAATGCTACAGAGAAAACATATATCATGATTGCTAGGACACTGACCAATGTTAAGAACAAATCAGTAACGCTTATGCTGATGAACATGAGAGATGCACCAATATTGTTACATAAAGATGAACCAATAGCATGGGCTTGTACCATAAATACCATCGAAAGTATATCTGAAGGACTAGTTTCTCAACAGACCACGCCTTCATCTAGACAAAATATTTCAAATACTTGGAAGACCTTTAATGCTTCTATATGGTGGTAAATGACAAAAACACACTTACACCAAATCAATGCTAACAACTAAAAGAAGTACTCACAGAATATCAGGACATTTTTATGGAACCTGGTAAATGATTGGGATATTCTGAGAAAAACATGTCATACCATTGATACCGGCGATAGTCGTCCTATATATGAGCTCCCATGAGAAGGATCCGCTTCTAAATTACCTTGTGCCCATATTACTGTGCCCATATTTCCGGTGACCAAATTTCTTGTAACCAAGTTATAATTATTTAATGGATATACTGTACTCTTCAATTTAACAGATGGCCTTATAAAAATGATCTTAATTTATTTTCCCAATCAACAAGATAACAAATTAACAATAAATACACAATATATAAATACCTCTAATATAGATTGTCAAATAAAACAGATATTACAATAACAAAAAAATAATTCTCAATGCTCACTTAATTCCATAAAGCCAGTTAGTGTAAAAAAACTGAGTGACATTAATCAAAAATTGAAAAATGGTCAAAAATCAAACAAGATCTCAACAATATATATGATCATACCAAATTTCAACTGGTTGTTGCTTCTATTTAACTTACAATTTTAACACTTATCCACTTATCAGGGGCAATAATTTAAAAAAAACAGCTTCATTGAATATATCAAATTCCAACTTAACAAAGATCATATAAAATCTGTAGTCTCTATTAAAAATGAAATGTTGGACAAGTGTAGTATGTTTCCATAAGCTTACAAACACGCTGCGTATATTTGTAGTTAAAAACTCTATTTATTTGAAAATTGTAAAGCACACACGCAAAAGTATTTATATGCGACTCTGATAATTAGTGATTTTTTACGTTCATGGATGTTGTGCTGGTCTTAAAATAGCAAGAATGACTCAAGGGTATTCCCAGGAAAGTTTTACTGACATACATAGGCTGAATTATGTCTTTACGCAAGGTTATTTACAAACACAAGTTGATATGTCAGGTACTGCTGACCATGCACACCCATACATATACATCTTTACATTGAGGACAAAACGATTTTTGGCCTGAATCAATATGTTATAAATAATAACCAACAATACAAGGAATTTACATGGCAAATCTATTGAGATTTTTTTTTTAAACACATAAAATATGCTAAATCAACTCCTAAAACTGCATTCATAACTGTAGCAGCAAGCATCTTTTATCTTAGGAAGAACAGATATTATTGTTTGTACACTGTACATGTATAGTCTTTCATCAATAATTATCTCAGTAGCTTCTGAACATCCCTTGAAATAATAATCAAGGAGAGATAAACAAGGCAGTCATTGAATTTTTCAATTGTTCAATCTGATATTATCTATTCTGTAATTCTGGTGAAGATAAAAAGCTAATGGCAGTCTGTATTGAAGTTAAACAATATCCTTCTTCCCCCATTATATACCTACAATAAATGAGATATATGAAAAAATCTATACTTATTGACATGACTGCTCTTTAAGTATATATACTTTTAAGATGAATATATTAATCAAGTTTAATAAAATCTGAATATTTGTGTTGTTCTTCTACTCAGAAATTTTGAGACCAGATACTCAATGGAATATAATAGTTTCTATATAACTGTAATAGTGTATTTGTATCACTAAACCTAAACTTACCCTTCATGAATAAATTCTGCCATAGCTTGACATTCTGATAACAGTTGTGGTAAACCACTTTTAACAACAACATAGGTTAAAATAGGTAATAAATCATCTGCTCCTCTATAACATAATAAATAACTAAAAATCATTTATAATAGAGTGAACATAAATAGTTTATCATTATATACTCAATATTAATGTAACAAATACAACTCTAATCCACAAATATATAGTAAGTTGCATATAACAACATTTATAGAAATATAACTACTGTACATGTATATAACAGATAAATATTGTTAGTTAATATCTTAAATAACATAAGTATAAAACAAATAAATATAGTAAGGTTATCTCTATCATAAGTAACACCAAATTAGTAAAGAAAGTGCTAATTGAAAGCCTGGCATGGACCAATTTATTCCTAAGGAACTCTGTATATAAGTTACCTGTTTGAAGTCCTATCACACATTATAAAACATGAAATAATACTTACACACATGGGGTAGAAGAAATTTCGCCATCTTCTATTTGTTTTGTTGAATAAAAATTCTCTACACACTCACATATCAATCTACATACATTAACTGAAATTTTAATAACATATATCATTGATGATTAAAATTTTCAGATATTTTAACATCATTTAAGTGCATCCCTTAAAATCAGATGACAAGTGTAGTCTCTTTCGTCTCAACAAACAAACAAATTTTGATGCAGTTTCACAATGTCCACGTCGTCCAGGGCAATAACTCAAAATCTCTATTAAAAATTGTCAAATTGAAAATAAAAAATAGCTAAAACCTAGTCTAACTGTAACAAAACAAATTTGATGAGTTTTACAATATCAAAGGCAGCAACTAAAAAACTTTCATAAAAAAACTTGTCAATTTTGAACAAAATCTCATGAATATCAATGATCATTCCAAATTTCATTAACATCAGATGTTCATGGTAAAATGTCCACAGCCAATTCCGTCCCAGAGGTTGACAAGAGTTATTGATATACATGTATAATATTTTTCTGATTTTCAATAGTTCCAGAACATTGGTAATAAAACATAAAATATTTTTTTGATGGGTCTGATTATCAAAAGGGTTCATCCTTGTTTGGTTACCAACACTCTACACCAAGTTTTGTTAAACCATCAAGAAACCAGCTCCCTACCATGTCCACAAAGAATTCAACAACAGGGGGATTAACTAAACAACAAATGTGGACATTTGAACAAACATGGAGTTTAAAACTAGCTTATGAAGTGGAATAATTTCTTTGAATTACCCAAACTTTTTTTTACACCCATATACAGTCTGAAAAAGCATTTGAAAAATTAGTAAGCTTTATTTGACCCAAAACAATTTCAGAATGCATGAGTGTAAACTACATGTAGCTTGCCGGGCAAGGTAATGTATGCCCATTATCAGAATTGATAATATATGGGGCAATAACTCACACAGATTTATCAAAATCCATTTAAAATTGCACCCCCAATTCAATTTTGACGCAAATGGCAATAATTAAAAAACAGTTGAAAAATTGTCAAATCAAACTTGACTACAATCTTATCAATTCCAATGCTCACACCAAGTTTTATTAAAATTGTAGCATCTATTGGGTCCACAAAAAATGTTGACTGACAGACCGCTGCATGGACTGGCAGGGGCAAATCGAATAGTTCACATTTTAATGTGGGCAAATAAAAATTAACAATAGGTATTTAAAAAATAATACTAATCAGCCGGCTAACAATCAATAAAATCTAATAAGAAAGAAATGTACACACCAACACATTCCAGTTTACTCAGCATAGTATAATGGTCTTTTAATTTTCTTATTTCATTTATAGCACTTTGAAAAGGTAGTTTATCTTCAATATCAGAGACCAAGCATAACTTTCTTGACACACCATAAGATTCCGGTAAATCACCTTGTTTAATAGTCATACAATAAGCTAAAGCTATTTCTTCTGTTCTGTTGGACAGTCTGAAGAGTAAAATTTCTTTCTGTTGTATATACTTAAGAAGAAGTAATTACATGTGTAAATGTTATGACTTGTTATATTAGGAAGATAATCATACTCAGAATTGGGAATTGTTAGCTTATATAATGAATAATACAGTTCACAGCTTACTGTCGAAACTTTTGCATTCTTAGCCATATATATCCATAACTATTTGAAACTAAGAAAAGTTGGGCTAGTGTCAAAAATTGTTATTATTACTCAATGCTCAAGTTTCATCAAAATCCTTAGAAAATTGTTGCTTCTATTGCCTCCACAATTAATTTTAACATGATTTTACTAAGTCAAGGGCAATAACTCAAAAACTGTTCACTGAAAAATCGTCAAATTCAAACTTGAATGACGTCTTATCCATTCCAATACTCATACCAAGTTTCATCAAAATCCATTAAAAATTATTGCTTTATTGTACCCTAAATAAACTTTCGACTCAAAAAATGTTCATCAATAAAATCGTCAAATTCAAACTTGACTGCCATCTTATCAATTCCAATGCTCACACCAAAATCCATTGAAAATTTAAGCTTCTATTGTGTCTACAACCAATATAAAGACAGGGGGGATAATTCAAGAACCGTTTATCGAAAAATCATCAAAATCGAACTTCACACCGTCTGATTCCAATGCTTACACTAAGCTTCATTAAAATCCATTGAAAATTATAGCTTCTTTTGTGTCTACAATAAATAGCGGGTGTATGAAAGCCATATGTTTATGCTGAAACCAACCTGAATAAATTTAGCAGGTATTTCCAAATTGGTTTGAAAAAAGGTTCCTCAATGGAGGCATAGCACTGATCTTGTCCTTCTGCACAACCAAGTTCTTCATAGCCTATAGAAAACATTACAAGAAGTTTCTCAAGAGCATTATGAATATCTTGAGATACACCTTTTAAATGACGAACATAGGCTTCTTCTGACATTGTCCTCACTTTATCTATCTCAGATGGACGTCTAAATTTGTATAAATTGTCTCTAAATGTAGAATTATTGTGCACATCCTTGGATGACAATACAACATAAGCTTCTGAATCTTGTCTTTGCAAATTAAATTCTACTTTATCAAGTTCTGATTTCTCTGCAAGAATCTCCACATTTTTGTCATCATCATCATCATCATCAAATAAATCATCCATATTCTCTTCACTATAATATCGTTCCAATTTCTTTGACAATGAATGAACACTAGTATGAATATTCTTATTATCCATCGATAACTGTTCTGTCAATTTGGCATTTTGGTCTACTGCTGTTTTTAAATCACTTATGGTGTTTTCAGTGAAGCTTTCCAAATTGTTTTTGCATTCAATGTTGACAAACTGCTCGCTATATTCATGATTTTTACTATCATTTACAGTCACATCAATAATATCGCTTACTATAGAACTTTCATCAGTTGTATTACTAAGACATTCATTCTTCCAAACCTGTTTATCACTATCCTGTTCATCATTCACCCTTTCCAGTTTATTAGTATCCTTATCCTGATGGTGCTTATCACTATCCTCCTTATCATTCTTTTTACTCTCAGAACTTTCTTTTGAATTGTTGTTTGGATGTAAACTTTCTGGTAGAGGAACATGTATTTCATTTAAGGTAGTCATCTTTGTAGAAACCAATGGATACAGTTTTTCATAAATCTTATACTGATACTTCATTAATAGTTTGGTCAAAGGATGGTCTTCACATCTGTAAAAGGAAACTATTATAATTAAGACAATTTGACACATGGCATATTTCACAAATAAGGTAGGTTCACTTTGAATCTGTAGTAAGGTTATGTGTCTGATGTCCAGACATGATGCAGACGAGTCAACCTACCTTGTCTATTCAGGTTTTAATATCTACACAATATACTAAATTTGAATGATGATAACTGATTGCTGTTTTAGATAATAAGGATATCATCAACTTCAAACTTGTCTAAGATCTCCTAGCTTTCAGCAGGCCAACAAGAGATGTTGACAGATGAAGCAGTCTTATTAAAATATAGAGCTAACTTTTGAGTTAGTAGTGGTTACGTACAAAGCCAATAGGTAATAAAAACATTCGAAACGAAACTAATAAAATATGAACGAAAGTTAATTAGACCACTGATGAAGTATTTTGTTCTATAAAAGCTATGACTAGAATGTATGAAAAAGCTTTGGAACTGTAAATAAGAATAATTTAGCAGGTAATGGTAGATAATTTTCTGCAAGATAAATGAACTGATAGTGAATGATATTACCAAACTGAATGGACCGATTTTTGAATGAAACTCAAGTTACTTTTTGATACATATCTGTCATATGTGTCAGGAATAGTTCTGATTTAATTAATTATTCAATTTGCACTATTTTTTATTCAAAATTGTTTTTGTTCATGAAATTGACAGGATGTTTAATGACATAGACAAAGATGTTTGAATGACATTGACAAGGATGTTTGAATGACATTGAGAAGGATGTTTGAATGACATAGACAAGGATGTTTGAATATCATAGACAAGGATATTTGATGAAACAGACAAGGATGTTTAAATGACATTGACAAGGATGTTTGAATGACATTGACAAGGATGTTTGAATGACATTGACAAGGATGTTTGAATGACATTGATAAGGATGTTTGAATGACATTGACAAGGATGTTTGAATGACATTGACAAGGATGTTTGAATATCATGGACAAGGATGTTTAATGACATTGACAAGGGTGTTTAAATGACATAGGCAAGGATTTTTGAATGACATAGACAAGGATGTTTAAATGACATTGACAAGGATGTTTAATGACATAGACAAAGATGTTTAAATGACACTGACAAGGATATTTGAATGACATTGACAATGATGTTTGAATGACATTGACAAGGATGTTTGAATGACATAGACAAGGATGTTTGAATACCATAGACAAGGATGTTTGAATACCATTGACAAGGATGTTTGAATGACATAGACAAGGATGTTTAAATGACATTGACAAGGATGTTTAAATGACATTGACAAGGATGTTTGAATGACATTGACAAGGATTTTTGAATGACATAGACAAGGATTTTTGAATGACATAGACAAGGATGTTTAAATGACATTGACAAGGATGTTTGAATGACATTGACAAGGATTTTTGAATGACATAGACAAGGATTTTTGAATGACATAGACAAGGATGTTTAAATGACATTGACAAGGATGTTTGAATGACATTGACAAGGATGTTTGAATGACATTGACAAGGATGTTTGAATGACATTGACAAGGATGTTTGAATGACATTGACAAGGATGTTTGAATGACATTGATAAGGATGTTTAAATGACATAGGCAAGGATGTTTGAATGACATGGCCATGGAATGGAGGGAATGGCTATATGCCCACATTAATGTTACAAGACTAATCTTACCGTAGAATCTGTGTTACTAACTGACTGATAACTATCGGGTCTTTTGGTGAATTGGCTAACTTTATTCTCCACTCTAATAACCATTTCTACAATGTCCAAATATTCCATTACATGTCTGACAAATTTACAAATAGATGCATGTATTAAGAAACGTTAATTTCCAACACAGAAAAGCATTGAACTTCTGAATAAGTAAAAGTATACTGAATCTCTTAGTTAACTAATATAAATAATTCATGTCTTGAGCTTAGGCAATCATTGTTAAATGATAATATATATGTCCACTTTGATAGAGATTAAACACTTACAGTAAAGGAGGGAGGAAAAAAAAAGCAAAAAAAAAATGTGTGAAAGCCAGACTTAACCTTAATTTTCATACTTTCTCAGTGTTTGTTGATTTAATTAAGAATCATGTAGGTAATATATATACACACTGGTAGCATTGATTTTGAATAAAAATTCTTTTCTTGGGTGATCAATGTACAATATTAATAAATTTCGTAAAAAACTGTCAAGAATTTTACCAAATAACCTTGCAATAACTCATTAAATATTTTTTGGTATTTTTGATTGTTAAAAGGGTTCACTTTAGTTGAAATTGTTTGTTATCAACCAAAATTCATCAAAATCTGTAAGGAGTGTTTACGAGCCCAAAACCGCACACATTTTAAAGATTATAGGCATAAATTCATATTAAATATTTTGTGATATTTCTTATTTTTAATAGGGTTCATCCCTGGATAATTAACAATTTCAGCAAATTCTGTCAAAATCTGTAAAGCATTATACCTCCTTTAAAACTAATTTGATATAGTAACAAAAGAATCACACTTACTGCTTGTTGCTCATACTCTAAAATTTTCTTATAGATTTGTCTTTGTTCTTGCTCCTCTTCAGACATACCAATAGGTGACATAAACCTCCTTAAATATAACAAACTTCGTATCTTAATAATGACTGACTTTTACCGCCTGAATCTGTCAACACAATAGTTTATTGTTAGCTGTTTAAAACACGTCCTGTGGTCAGAGTTTCTATTGATTTAATTTTCATTGTTTCAATTGAATTGAGCGATTTCTTTAGTTACAGTTTTATTATCTGTTTAAATGACCTTCCACATTTCCTTTTTTTAATTTATTTAAATCTTGATGTTTAAATACTAAATAATTTTCCAAAATTTAATCATTATAACTTTCCATTTTTTTCCAAAATAAATTAGAAATATGATGTTCAATGTTAACTTTTCAACCACCTATCTTATTTTGTCACTTCCAAGAACACACAAATACCACTATGAAGCATAACATCATATTGTTCCAAATAACAGAAATTTGAGATAAACTTTTCTCTTATTGAGTACAAATTTACTGAGTTGTATGAAATATTCATTATTTCAATATATAGCTGAAACTCAACTTTCTAACAGTAATTGAACATGCCCTAAAAATTATTGAGAAACCATCTCCCAATCTTACCTTGTAGCCTGTTCATCCAGTCTTCTCTGTGTTTCTTTCATTTTTTCTGATAACTGATTGACATTAAGGTACATGTATGTATAATAAATATCAATATTTAAATCATGTTTGACCTACATTTCAAGATGATAGTATTTATCATATTATACATGATCTAGTCTACTTTTGTCTTTTTGACTGCCTTTATATTTAACCAGAGTTTGTTAGATCTAAATAATCTGTATCTAGAATATTTTTTCACCATTTGCAATCAATTCTTGTCGACCTAAATCTGTATATTTTATATATTACACATGCATATTCTTATTCAACTAATCTCTAACTTCAATATCATAAACTGAGTGATATAGAAATTATATCACAAAATGAAATGCATATTCTGATTCAACTATCTATCAACTAATCTCTAATTTTAATATCATTTACTGAGTGATATAGAAACCAAATCACAAATTGAGATGCATATTCTGATTCAACTATCTATCAACTAATCTCTAATTTTAATATCATTTACTGAGTGATATAGAAATTAAATCACAAAATGAGATGCATATTCTGATTCAACTATGTATCAACTAATCTCCATCAAAGGAGATTTACTTTTAAACCAAGGTGATGTAATTATTTTTGAATCAGATCGCATTTCTATGTTCTAAAAATTCCCTCATAAGTCTTTTTTTCACAAAATTGGCAGAAATATCTAAAATTACACCAAACTGTGCCCAACTGCGAGAAATAAATAAGCAACAACCACGATTTCCATTGATATCAACAATCCATTGAATTATCATACCAAATGTAATTCAATCTGAAACAGTAGGGGTAATTGGACTGCTGCACATTTGAATTGAAAAGACAGTTTATCAAGACAGATATTATCAGTGTCCACCACACCTTATAGTTAAAGTCGACATTTGACAGACTTTATCCTAATGACATCTTAAATATTTATGGCATAATCATACATTTGTTCAAAACATCATGAAACTGTCAATCATCATCGAACATGATCCAACATCAAAACTAGTTTAAGCTGCTAACAATTTATACACTACATTGTTTTATTGATCCATTTCAAACAGTTAGGAAAGATTCCAATTGATATAAATAGCATATTTCAAAAAAGTTTATCAGATTTTAATATAACACGTTTTTGATAATGTCAATTTTCACCATTTCAACTATATATTTATAAAAAGGATACAGCCCGTTCTTGTGCATTAGCAATGGCCAAATTTTCTGCCAGTTTTCTCTGTACAGTCAAACTCTGAAAAAGAATTAAAAAAAAAAATTTATCATTTGACTTAAATTTCCTACATAAATATCTGTAATATGCCTCTTCCCTGAATGTAGAAAGATATATGGTTGCCTGCATAGTGAGACACTTTTTTAAGTCACAATTATCACCATTTGACAATTATATTCATCTTCTCAAAGCGAAAGAATATTTTTTTAAACCTTCTTGTTTTCCTTTATAACCTATTTGAAAGGTTTAGTTTGTCCTTTTGTTAGTTATTGAAGTACTGAAATGTTAAATTGGTCAATATCATCAGGATACTCAATTTGAAAGAAATGATGCATCATCCTATACATACCAATATCTATGTGTATATACTATCAAAATTCATTAAGCCGGTTTAAATAGGTATAAACTACTGATGTCATCACCAAACCTATTACAATTATTATATAACCAGATTTACAATCCTAATATGATGAAATTAGTCTATTTATATGATTAAGGTGTGACTGAAGTGACTTTTTTTCAATGATTTTATGATTACTTTACAAGTTCTGCCTAGTTGTCACCATATAGTTGAGGACCAATGAGTGGAATGTTGTATGCATTGGGTATCAAGTTAAAACAGTAACATGTCAAAACGGTAACAGAAATTTTGGAAAATAACAAAAGTATATTTTGTATAATTTCTTTAATATTTACTATGAACTTTTTTCTGTTAACAAAATTTGTTACCATTTTGACATGTAATACCGTTTTAACTGGTATTCATCCATGGTGGTGTTCATATTTGTTTGATGTAAATTTATAGTTTTGTGTATATATATGATGATAGCCTGTATATTATTCTTTTGCGGTCATGTACAACATAATTCTGTTCATTTAGAATTTACCTTTAACCCTTTCAACCCTAGAAGCCGGTATGCCGGTTCATCCTTATATGATATATACCCTAGAAGCCGGTAAACCAGCTGTTGTCAAGTGACGTCATACAACGTTTATGTCATACAAATTAAGAAATATTGCTTTGAGCTCAGGGTATATGACATTCCATCTAAATCCATCAGGGTTCAAAGGGTTAATAAGGTTAAAACTACCTGGCAGCTGACAAAATATTTGAGAACTTCACTGGAACTTCCGGACAGATAGATATGGGTGATGACAATATAATATGTCTATTCAAACTTGATCACTAATATGTACATGCATACATTGCAACATCTACATTTCCAAAATTAATTTAGCACAAAAAAAACTGTACCTTCATAAGCTTGTTAAATATCAAGTAGATGTTTATATTCACAAACACCATTATGAACACAAAGTTTACTAAGGTTTACAACTCAAATCCAAAGTAAATGTGTTTTCATGTGTTATGTTTCTTATGTATTCATGAAAATCTACTGCTTGCCTTAGTGACACAAAGGTTTTCTGTTCAATCAGCCTGCTTTCTCTTGAATAACTTACCAACCTAAGATCTGTTAATCACTTTCATAAATCCAATTCTTGACAACAGAATTATAACGTTTTGAATACAAGGTGTCACTAAAATTGAAATGCAGTCTTTTATCTACCAATCAGTGTTTTATTTCATCTTCTTATTAGTGTTAATCTCTATAACAACTGGGCTTGGGTTTTAACTTATACTTTATTCCCTTTCAAATTGTGGCTTGTCAGCAATAGAGACCCAGCTTCTAAATTTGTAGTGATCAGAAATTAAAGGGGCAGTTTGGAACATTATCATTAATAAATCGTTCCTGTAATTATATCTTATATATGCTGTTTACATCAATTTATCTACTTGATCACACTGAATTTGTTTTTAAATGTTTATTCAAAAATGGATCATACTAGTTGTTAATTACACAGTTTGACCTCTTTCTGGTGTTCAGCTAAAAATGACTAAATATTATCAATTGACAACTTCTGAATATGTGGGAGACATGTTTCTCTACAAACTTACATTTATTTTATCTCAATCAGTCTAGTAGTTTCTTACACCTCACCAAAATCAAGTTAATGTCAACTTTACGAAGAGTTTTGGCGTGTAAATTTCAACAGATTGGTTAGGAAAAAAAAACAAAAACAGACTGCCCCTTTAACTAATCTTGTTTTAATTGCCAAATAAATTTATTTGGTCTCTCATTCATTCTCTTATCTCTATTTGTTTTTGTTAGTTTATGTTTTACCTTTATTGTAATTACTGAATAACTTTCTCCACTTTGTGGATGGTCAAGTGGTCCAGAGGGTTGACATGTATTGCTGGCGATTAGGTGCCTGACTCTGAGATCGCTGGTTCGGAACCCGTTCGGGTCTCAGCCAATTTTCAGCACGAGAATTTGTGCTATACCAAGAAAGTGTTATCCCAATAACGAAAATATGGTTGCAACACCACTTTCTAAATGACATTAAATCATCTCATGTAAGCTGTATACTATGACTTATATATTTGTTTGCACATTGTTTTGATATAAATACTATCAAAAGCAGCCAATAGTATTGATTTCATCCAAGCTGTCGTTGGGTACTATAGCATGGCGGTTAGAGCGTTGGTTCTTTATAACATCCGTTGAAAATGGCACACATGAGTTCTAATCTCGACCGGAGTGTGAAAGTCCGATGACTTTGAATAAGTCATCTTCACTCATAATTCCAGTCCACCTAGCTGTAAATGGGAACAGAGAATCCAGGAAAGATCAATGCCAAATTGAGATTTGTCCAAGGCTCAGCTGGCAGAAAGGTTCCCTGTCACGGCAGACTGTGTAAAATATAGTTATTTCTGATTTCAGAAAGATATTTTGTCTTAAAGGGATTTTTATGAAGTTTTCTAATGTGTATCGGGACACATTTCAAGTTGGTAATGAGGTTCTGTTTATGTTTCAAGTCAAATCAAGCTTTTTTATCTCTGTTTCTAATCCATAATTCATGTATTCTTGTGTTATTTATGAATGTATGTGAAATGCTAAAGTGAGACTTTATGTTTGATCATTTGAATAAGTTCTTTCATGTTTTTAGAGATAATAAATGAAATACCAAAATACATAAGAGGAATGTGTGGAAGAGACTGAAATCAATCTTGTGCATTGATCTTGTTGACATTACTCTTCACAAAGTTAGAGGTCATTGGTTATCTTTCCATGATACTGTTAATGGACTCAGACCACTAAAACATAGTATGTTCTATTTTTAGAAATCCTCTTGCCATTCTAATTTTAGAAATCCTCTTGCTCCCTTCCTTTGTGGTTTTTGCATGCCCATTTTTGACTAATTTTTTGTCTAGATTTGATGTCTGAAATTGCAGACATACTGACATTCTTTCAGAATTTCTGAGAAACATGTAATGAGAAATTTAATTGGCAGAGGGTTATTTCTAAAAAATAGTGGTTTTGTGTGCAGTGACAGTCAAGCGGATGTTGATAAAATGTAGGCCTAGTGGTTTACTTTCATTTTGTTATGTTCAAAATTTTCATGGTCGAGCTATATTGAAAATTGGAACAGAAACCAAGTATTAGCCAGGATTTCATGTGACATATAGGAAAGTTTTCAACGAAATTTCTTGAAAAAGTTATGGAATTTTGAATTTCGTGATTTAACATGGAAATAGATGGCAAATGAATTGATGGACTGAGTCCTGAAATGAATGGAATTGATATTCAAAACAAACGTGCTTTTTGACATTTTTGGCCTTTTTATGAATGGAAACTACAAAAAAGGTTGGTATCTCTCAATTTTTGTGAAAATTTAGAATTTTAGGGTCATATATTGAAAATAGGCATTTTAGGGCCTATGGCCAATAGGCCTGTCATAGTACTTTGTATTGAGTTTTCAAAAATTCCTTTTTTTCCTTTTTTGCACTTTCTACTTTAAATATCTAGTAAAACAAGACATTTTGAAGAGGCTATGAAGTCCTAATAAAATTCCTAATGCAGTTATTCCTTATTTCAACCATTTTAATTTGGTTTTTCTTATGTATTTTTCAGACTTCAAGAATACGGTTTCTATAGCTGCCCTGAAAGTCCACCTTGTATGGTATGCTTTTTTCTTGGAATCAGGAGACTGTAGAATTTTTTTTAGACAGTAAAAACAGCATGAATTATCTCTGGAGCAATTTCAAACTCAAATTTATGATAATTATGAAGATTTCAGCAAGAACAGTCAGAATGAGTGTGAAGACATTGAAGGCCAACTAGGTAACAAATGTTGCCATATTTTCTGACTTTTTGGGGTTTGTAGGCTGGATTTATGTTAGAAAACTCAGTAGTATTTACAAATTTTATTTATTTAGAGAAATAAGAAAGTTATTAGGGCTTGGCGATATTGGTCAAAATAAATATCGCAATATTAGAGCTGATAATATCGCTATATGGGTATATATCGCGATATTTTGTTTTCCTGAGATATTGATCATTCTGCTACCATATTGCATTTTATTGCTCCTTTTATAAATGTGGGGTAACGCCAACACCAAAACTGAGTCTTTGAGCATGTACTTGTTCTTGAAGGTCAAGTCTAATGAGCCATTGTATGAGAATTTGTGGCTATGTCAATAGTACCACTAAAACATTTTATGCTAATGATTGTATACGAATTTTTAGAATTTCCTCTTTCTCCCTTCCTTTGGGGGTTTTTGCATGCCCATTTTTCACTAATTTTTGGTCTAGATTTGAAAGTTGAATTTTCTTTCAGAATTTCTGAGAAATCATGGAAATAGATGGCAAATGAATTGGTGGACTGAGTCCTAATATGTGATCCCAGAGTTATTCTTCCTGTTTCAAAGATAACAATTTTCTAAACTTTGACTGCTCTGGCATGTGAGCAAATTCACATTCTCTTGCAATTTGCCACATCAGCAAAGTCCCACTTTTATTGTTGACAAAATGTTTTTTGGTTAGGTATTTTGATCTACTATATTTTTTTTTTTTCAATCATTAATTTGATATATCTGTAACTTACCAAATTGGCAGCCATTGCATTATTCTTACTCATAGTTCCTAATCTAGCTTTGTATGCTCTCATTAATGACTGATTTTGTCGGTAGGCAATTTCTGTTGGTGATAAATTTCTGAAAAATAAAATTCACAAGAAATTTTTAAGAAGGTTATTTCAAAACAAGGTAATAATAATGTACAAAGCCCAAATGCATGACAGAAACTGACTCAAAAAATACTTTTTATCACTTTGCTTATAAAATCAAAAGTAAATGCAATTGCTAAATACATGTATCTATTAATAATCTTTTGCTTGCAATTGTAGCCTTTTCATTGCTATCTGAGTAAAATCTAAAATTTCCATGTAAGGCCATGAAGAAAATATATCTTGGTTTTCGGACAATTACCTGGGAAAAAAATGGCACAGGTGGATTAATTTTTTTTTTTTTCCAAATTCCCTCCCCTTAATCAAAATAAAAAGCAGCAATAATGAAGATGAGCTGGCGGGTGCATTTTTAAATTTCTCTTTTTATAAAACTATGCCTTTAAATGGATGAATGGTAGAGACAGTCTTAATCTCGCAGGCAAACATCTCCACTTTGTAACCGTATAAATCAGGCCACCGTCTTCCACATATTGGCCACGATTCTGGGCTCAGCTAGTTTCCACACGGATTCCGGTGGTTTCTTTCAATAACACATTTACTTTAGAAGTTTTTTCCGTTGGAACAATTGTCCAGGGTAATGTTGTAACCCCCTTTTCTATCATAACCGATGCCAAAGCTGTCATTAATTGTTCAGAAAATTTAAAACAATCTCAAATCGTCTAAATTTTTAAGGCATGATGCGTCCCAGTTCAAGAATTAGCAGTTATTTATTAATTGCAAAGATGATGCTTGCAGGCTAAGTATTTTTATTTTTTTTAACAAATAAAATGGTTTGAAGCGGAATGTTTTTGCCTGTGCCGGAGAACCAAGACACTTTAGTTTTGTGGCCTAATAGTACATTTGCTAAAAAATCTATTTGGATTACTGTCTCACTGGGTTGCCTTGAGTGGTCTCTTTATAAGGTTTCCACTGTAACAGTAACAAACCTTTTTAATGAAAATGAACTACTTGATGGTTGTATGTGTAATGGAGGTACAGGTGCAGCAAATCGACTTATTCCATCAGATTTCTCAAATTCAGGCTCATTCTTATTCATAACTGCATTATCTAAAAATCAAAAATATCTCAAAATAAGAGAAAAAAGAACAAATTCTGTTAAAAAACAGAAATGACACTAGTAGTTGTCAGACAATATAAGGTTTTTTTTAAATAAGAATATTTGTTGAAACATTTCATTTTTTTATATCTGATTACTTTACAGTCAGAAGCTTTTGATTTCCTACAATTTTTTTTAAAAAACACTAAACAAAAAACACTTAATTATTAAGTCTTAAGTTTTTAAGACATTTTGTGGGTCAAGAAATTCAATAACTCATATGAGAACAAGGTCTCATAAACATACACATTCATGTCAAATTACATCAAAACGGTAATCTCTTTAATTTATATATTCTGGTATCCATTTTAAACTCTCCAAGTGTCATCAATTGTGACTCAAGCCAGGTTGAATATAGAGGATTATTCAGAAGGATTCAGTCAAATGTTATCAAATTCGAGATTTGACTAGTTATCATCAATATATAATAGAAAATACCAAGTTTCATCCAGATCAAATAAAACAGTAGCCTCTTTTGTGTCTACAAGTCTTTTACTAGGATTTAGTTAGGCAATAACTCAAAAATCATTCATCTGATTATCACTAAATATGAAGTTGACCAAATCTCATCAATATATATATACCGTATATCAAATTATAAAACTGTAGTTGCCTCATGTCAGCAAGCTAAATTTGACATGTTTAACTAAATCAATGGTAATAACTCCAAACTAAACTTGAACTTGACATCAATATATATATATATATATATAGGTTTCATGAAGGTTAGATTAAAACTGCAGCCTCTGTTAAACCAGGCAGAACAAAATTACAAGAACATAAAAATTTTAATTTTTCCAAATGCAAATGATCAAACTGTCAACTATCCATATATACTGTTATTTTTCTCAATAAAATATTACAGTACAACAACTAAATAAAAATCACACCGTCCTCAAGTCTCAAATTGTTTAAAGATAGCTTGCCAGGCAAGGTAACATACGCCCACTTCAGCAAACAGAATATTCCATGTTTTTTCATTTAACGAAGGGCCATAACTCATAAACAAACATCTGGCGAGATATTATCAAGATGAATACACATACCAAGATTCATTCATATCGGATGAAAACTATAGCTTCTATTGCATACACAAGTACATTTTAACGTTTTTTCATTTAATCAAGGGCCATAACTCATAAACCGACATCTGGAATCGTGCCATTTTCGAACTTGTCCGAGATATTATCAAGATGAATACACATACCAAGTTTCATTCAAATCGGATGAAAACTACAGCTTCTATTGCGTTCACAAGTAAATTTCAACATTTTTTCATTTAATCAAGGGCCATAACTCATAAACCGACATCTGGAATCGTGCCATTTTCGAACTTGTCCGGGATATTATCAAGATGAATACACATATCAAGTTTCATTCATATCGGTTGAAAACTATAGCTTCTATTGCATACACAAGTACATTTTAACGTTTTTTCATTTAATCAAGGGCCATAACTCATAAACCGACATCTGGAATCGTGCCATTTTCGAACTTGTCCGAGATATTATCAAGATGAATATACATACCAAGTTTCATTCAAATCGGATGAAAACTACAGCTTCTATTGCGTTCACAAGAAAATTTCAACGTTTTTTCATTTAATCAAGGGCCATAACTCATAAAACCGACATCTGGAATCGTGCCATTTTTTAACTTGTCCGAGATATTATCAAGATGAATACACATATCAAGTTTCATTCAAATCGGATGAAAACTACAGCTTCTATTGCGTACACAAGTAAATTTTAACGTTTTTCCATCTAATCAAGGGCCATAACTCATAAACCGACATCTGGAATCGTGACATTTTCGAACTTGTCGGAGTCATTATCAAGATGAATACACATACCAAGTTTCATTCAAATTGGATAAAAACTACAGTTTCTATTGCGTACATAAGTAAATTTCAACGTTTTTTCATTTAATCAAGGGCCATAACTCATAAAACCGACTTCTGAAATTGTGCCATTTTTGAACTTGTCCGAGATATTATCAAGATGAATACACATACCAAGTTTCATTCAAATTGGATAAAAACTACAGCTTCTATTGCGTACACAAGTAAATTTTAACGTTTTTCCATGTAATCAAGGGCCATACCAAGTTTCATTCAAATTGGATAAGAAATCTGGCCTGTATCGCGTACACAAGTAATTGTTGACGGACGGACCGACCGACAGACGGACAGGGGTGATGGCAATATACGTCCACATTTTCATGTGGGCGTATAAAAATCCTTTAAAACTTGATTATATAATGCTACAAAGAGTGAATTTCAATCTCCAAGCTACATGCTTATTGGACAGGAGACAATATCTTTCTATTTGGAAGCCCCACATTATTATAGATGGATAGATAAAAATATTCCAGACAATTTCATGGAA
Source organism: Nipponacmea schrenckii (assembly GCA_030562195.1). NCBI lineage: Eukaryota > Metazoa > Mollusca > Gastropoda > Lottiidae > Nipponacmea > Nipponacmea schrenckii. Next base: position 33,573,160 of record JAUJPP010000007.1, read on the forward strand.
TGGTACTATGAATTTGTAGTTGTAAATACTTACTAAATTCCTGGAATAATGTAGATATTCTATCCATACATTGTTTACCCAGCATAATCTGTTTTTCAACATATGGTGTCAGTAATACTTTATTTCCTAAAAACAAATCTGTTCAATTAATGGATTTTCAGATTTTGTACTAGAAATTGGATTATATCATTTGACAGATTTCATCATATTGTTCACACGATAGTGAATATTTACCATTTAAGGAGGTTGGAGCGAATAACCTATTTAAATTAGAAGTTTCTAATTTTTTGCATGGTGGTAGCTTAAAGTATCAGTATTGAGAAAATGCAAAATTTAGCATAGGTCACCGACTTATTTTTTGAGATAGAGGGCGTTATTTCTGTAGGGGTGGGGCACAATACTTGACCTATTTCTGACTCTCAATTCACAGTGTTTTTACACTTCTATAATATTGATTTTTGGCAAAAAAAACAACATAATGTGATTCCAGACATTTCAGTAATACTTTGGTATTAGCAATATGCTAAAATACAAATTTTCAGACCAAAAACGTTTGGCAGGCCGGTGAGTCATTAAGCTTCCAGAGACACTCAAAGACCTATAACTTGCTTATCTTAAATTAAAATCTGTAAAAAATTTATCTTTATGTACTCAATTATATAAGAAATCATGTGAGCCCAAAAACTTAGGGGGACACCGAACTCATTCTCTGAAAAATCGGGCCTGAAGAGGGGTGGGGTCCAACAAGATAATGAGCTAAAGGGAGATAACTCTTTCACTTCATTACTTTTTATTCATAATATATTCACATAGTTTTTCAATGACTAGTTTTTCCCCACCGAAAAATGATCCATCAGATAGTTCAATGCTCTCAACACCAACACCAATCGGGTTCACGGAAACTAGGTGTCAAAGTATGTTGCTACCCAAGAGGAATGTTGCTATCCATGACTTTGTCTGGTGTCGTCATTCCGTTTGTAGGGACGTGAGAGGAAGATTTGTCAAAGACACATTAGACTGGCTTTCTACTTTACATGTCCTCGCCGATGAAACTTTTGTTTTTTTCTCAAAGGGTGATTTCTTCGCGAAATTATCTTTTTTCGAGAATTTAATGCTTTCCCATGGAGACCGCCATGACACGGGATATAGGTAAAGACGCGAGTATGGGACGTAACTCAGTCTGTAGTTTCTCGCAACACACATGCGCAGTGGGATGCGCACAAACAATACGCTCCAACCTCCTTAACAGCATCTTTTGCATTTGAATATTGGACATGTTTTTTGTTGAAAATGTTCAAGACTAAAATTTAATTTTTTCTCAAGTGTATTCTTAGTCTAGAGTAGGAATTTGAGGTCTGAAATTAAATTTCTTTGAGATTTTGTGAGATGAGATTTACAAGTGGAAGAATATTTATAAAAATAAACATGTTGTCAAGCAAATGTGGAAAAACCTGGACTTACTTACCATTACTTCGAACATTCTGTAGCAAATTACTAGCTATACTCAAAATACATTCTACATACTGGATATAAGCAGCCTGAAATAACAGCAGGGTAAAAAAAATGTTGCCACTGTCATATGGTGGGGGTGGACAAATATCTGAGGTTGGCCAAATTTCTAACCCATTTATATCTTATTACGTATTTCGATAATTCAGTCCAAAACATATTGTCATCGTTCGGATTATTATTTTAGTTTACAATAATTACTATTATCAAATAAAAAAATTCTTTATCAGACCAGAAGTGAGAACTGGAAATCGAGGTATTTTTGCTCTTGCATCTTTAATGTCAGTTCAATTTCATATTTGAAAACTTCAAAGTATTTGTCAACTAACAATCCTCTACCCAAGATTGCAATTTAAAATTGAAGGGTCATCGGAAAAAAATTTCAAACCCTGATTTCTCGCTTAATATAAATGGTGGAATTTTAAAACTTTACCATTTGAAAAGCATTATGATTCCAATTTTAAAAATATTTTCAACTTCCGGTTTGGCCTCAAATTATCAAAATTATAGTACATTACACCTGAAATTATTTCTAAAATGTACTCTTGACATCCATCCAACCTGTATTTGTTTTGAAAAGGTTAATAAAATAGAATCAATTTGACCCAATATTCAGTTGGCTTTATAATTTAACAACTGTTTGTTCTCAGTTAAAAATCCTTCTGGGTTACACTAGATTTTGGTCTTACAATACAATAAATACAAGTTACAATAAATTTGAGCCAAAAAAATTTTGGATCTAGAAAAAAAGACCTTGAATGCTCCTTTAAATTACTTCAAAGTTGAATTGTGAATGAGATCAGATTAAACTTGATACTAGGCTCATGTCTAACTCTAACCAGTTTGATCTTCACAAATGCTTTTTTGTAGGTACTCGACTTAGTTAAAATCTGCATGTGAATGTAATAGAGATTTGCAGTTTTTTCATCAAACTTTGAAACTTTGTATGCTTAGGGTTTTTCAGTCATTTGGTACACCTTTTTTCACTTTTATATTCGATTGCTTTCCCATTATGAATATTTTTTCTTTCAAATGGTATATGTATATAAAATAAATATTTGTATTAAAACCATTATTTCCAATTCTCGACTGGCACTGAAGGTATTTATATCTACCTGTTGGTTTTGTTCATCATCTAATTTTAAAGCTTCTCCAATTCCTCTCATAACCTTCATAAACGACTGCTCCATATCTCAACATTTACTAATTGCAACTATTCTTTATCAATGATCCTGAAATGGGTAAAAACATACTGTTCAATAAATAATACAACCGTATACTGTAAGGCTACAAATTATTGCGAGATAGAAATTAATGTGTTAAATGCAACCTATCCGCGATTGCATTAATTTGTATCCGCATTTTTAATGTATATTTGCAAGTGAATTATATGGAGTTAAGTATTTAAATTGAGACCGTGCGGATTAAGTAATTAGGTAATTATCTCTAAATTTGAAGCTGATTAGTAATCAAGATGTTAAAAGAACAAAAGATTCTCACACTTGACTATTTAAAGACAAAATCTTGATCATTGTTCAGGTCTTCATTAATTAAACACTTGTGAGACACCTGTCGCTGATCGCACTAATTTGTACTCGCATTTTAGTCTCTATACCCCATGTCGCATTAATTTGTTGACGCATAATTTCTAGCCTTATAGTACACTCACTTGGATGCCAAAGCTTTCTTACTTGATCATGACTGTTATTTATACACCGTACCAATTTGAAACAAATAATTAAAATAAGTTTAATAGTAATATAATTAACAATTAATCTGAAATTGTACATAGTCTATTCAAACTGACAGCATAAACTTTAATATACATAAAAAGAAAAAAAGAAAAGTTTTTTTCTGAAATTTTGAATGGAATTTGAAAGGAAGGGGAAATTGGGGGGGAAATTTAAAAGGAAAAGGGGAGAAAGATAGTGGGCCCCCCATGTAAGAAGATGGTTTCCTAAACCCTCCTCCAATGGCTTCGAGCCTTTAAAAGATGGCCTCCTAAACCCTCCTCCAATGGCTTCGAGCCTGCAGAGCTTGCCCTTCATTGTTACTAAACCGGGGGAAAAAGTTATGACACATTTCGCTATCTCATTTTAAAGGGGCTGTTGTGCAAGAGCAGAGGCTTTTTCTGTCGAGTCTTGAGTCAAGTCTTGTTCATTGTTCAAAGTTTATCACTCGACCATAAAACTCTTAAATCTTGCCTTGAAAAATGGCAGACAACTTTGTCTGAAGATTTTAAATCTCTAGAATAAGGTAGTAGACCCTTGATTCTGATTAGCTAGAATAAGGTAATAGGCCTAGTGATTTTAATGCAGTCACAACACAATATAAATGAAAAGATAGCCTTGCGAAGCAAGGTGACATATGCCCACCAGCAGCTTTGATTGCATGTACAAATCCCTGTTTGTTGTCCATTCACATTTGATTCATGTCTATTCCATAGAGAATTTTAAAGGGATAATAGGTCTTAGAACGAACGAACATAAAATTGTAGTTCTCATGAAAGGTCAATATGAGTGTATATTCATCAGTGAACTAACCTGGTGTCATAAAATAACAGAATCTCTTAAAATCTTGAAAAATCACAAAAGTAAGTCTATTTAAAAAATGCTTAATCAATTTTTTAAGCGTTTTTTCAATCAAATGCATCTTTATGGATAATTACTTAGTTTTTTGGATATTTTTTTTTTATGTTATTTATGGCAGTAGGTATATTTACTGATGAATTGAGCTCTTACTGGCCAAGTTTAAATTTTCAAATTGTATGTTCATTCTAAGACCTATTATCCCTTTAAGCATTCAATATAAAAATCAATCCATAAAGAATTGTAGCCTGTCAGAGCTGAACCCTATGGGTAATGGGGTAATAAACATCAAGTCAAACACAATATTTCAGTGAAAAATTATCAGATTATCACGAAAATCAATAGGGATCATCTTCATAATTACATAGACCCACAAAATAAAAAGAATCCATAAAAAATTGTAAGACACGATATTTCAGTGAAAAATCAGATCATCATGAAAATCGATAGGGATCATCTTCATAATGACTCTGACCAACAAAATAACAGGCGGTTGCCTAGCAAGATACGCCCACTTTCAAAAATATATTATCTGTTTGGACTAAGTCAAGAGCAATAACTCAAAAAACGTTCACCGAAATGTCATAACTATTAAACATATCAAACATCTCATCAATAGGCCTATAAACGTTAACACTAATTTTCATTCTTATCAAATAAAACTGTTGTCTCTATCAAGTCTATTTCAATGCCTTTTGACTAAGTCAAGGGCAATAACTAAAAATTGTTCCACTATAATGTGGGCGTATAAAAATCATGGAATCCTATAGAATTGTAGTCTGTAGAGAGAGCACAGAGTATAAATATCACAAAAATGTAATAAATAAGATCTAGGCTACGGCTATGGGTACGGCACTCTTAATTCATGAAAAATTAATGGTTGTTTTATTGTGCCAATCTATGGTATAGAAATTAAAATCTAGATCTATGTAGAACATAAATTACAAATATTCATACTGTTTTCTGTCTTTAAAACTTGAAGCTAAAGATAGCTTGCCAGGCAAGGTAACATACGCCCACTTCAGCAAACAGAAAATTCCATGTTTTTTCATTTAATCAAGTGCAATGACTAATAAACCAACATCTGGAATCGCACCGTTTTATAACTATTCCGAGATGTTATTAAGATGAATACACATATCAAGTTTCATTCATATCGGATGAAAACTTCTATTGCATACACAAGTACATTTTAACGTTTTTTCATTTAATCAAGGGCCATAACTCATAAACCTACATCTGGAATCGTGCCATTTTCGAACTTGTCTGAGATATTATCAAGATGAATACACATACAAAGTTTCATTCAAATTGGATGAAAACTACAGCTTCTATTGCGTACACAAGTAAATTTTAACGTTTTTTCATTTAATCAAGGGCCATAACTCATAAACCAACAATTGGAATCATGCCATTTTGTAACTTGTCTGAGATATTATCAAGATGAATACACATACCAAGTTTCATCAAATTGGATAAAAACTACAGCTTCTATTGCGTACACAAGTAAATTTTAATGTTTTTTCATTTAATCAAGGGCCATAACTTATAAACCGACATCTGGAAGCGTGCCATTTTCGAACTTGTCCGAGATATTATCAAGATGAATACACATACCAAGTTTCATTCAAATTGGATAAAAACTACAGCTTCTATTGCGTACACAAGTAAATTTGAACGTTTTTTCATTTAATCAAGGGCCATAACTCATAAACCGACATATGGAATCGTGTCATTTTTTAACTTGTCCGCGATATTATCAAGATGAATGCACATACCAAGTTTCATTCAAATCCGATAAGAACTCCGGCCTGTATCGGGTACACAAGTAATTGTTGACTGACGGACCGACAGACAGACGGACCGACGGACGGACAGGGGTGATTGCAATATACGTCCACATTTTCATGTGGGCGTATAAAAAAGGCCTAATTCCACTTCTAGTTTTAGATCACCTAGCCTAATGTTGACTATATATTAGGCCTAAGGTGTGCCCAATTAAATCATATAATATGTCAGCATTAGGTTATAAATCACTGCTGCAAATTCCATTAAATAAGAATATAACATGCTATTTTATTTTTAAATTGATCATGGCAAGGCTCCATTTAACTTATTTTAAGATAATAATATAACTGCTTTCTACTTATTCGGGTGAAGGAACTAAAAAATCCGTCTGGATATCCCAGACTAGACCAGTTCTTCTACAGAATCTTTTGTAGAATCTTTAATAAATTTTATATTTTAAGATGTAGTTTGATATTATCTTGTTTTGTTAAAATATGTTGTTTTTTTAATTACTCGAAAGAAAAAAAATTAGTTTTGGTCAATAGCGACTGGGTCTAATTTGGGTCATCGAAAATTAACGAAGCGGGACACGGTTGCAAGATGGCGGACGAGGAGCCTATTTTGGTTGATGGCAAAACATTGAACGAATTAAGGGTAGTGGATTTAAAAAAGGAACTAGATGCACGACATCTTTCAAAGAGTGGTAGCAAGCAGCAACTAATAGCACGCTTAAAAGCTGTAAGTAGAGTTTTTCTTAGTAAAAATTCGGTAATTTACCCCGATCAGATCTATATCTATATATTATTTTGGATTTTGACACAAGCGGCGAAAATTACTTATCAGTCGGTGCTTTTAAGAATGTCGTGGAGTTGACTGGTTAATGTATTCTGAAAAGTTCCCCTAAAGTTACAGTATAACTTGTCATATTGTCGGCAATGTTTTGATATATGGATCTTTTAGATCTAGTATTGTTTGTAACTATTTTGTTTATGTATGTATGCCGTTCGCTTCCGTCCGTAACAAATTTGCTAGAAGTCTTTTTTGAGTTTAATAATAAGTATGATAAATGCAACTAGCCTACGGAACTCAAATTGAAATGCAAAATATAGTTTACAAGCTGGATGTGCTTTATAAAAGGGATATATAATTATAACATAGTATCTGGTAGTTGATCTGGTAGGTCGCTTAGGTAAATGGAAAAAATGACCTAATTTATAGCTTTATACCGTGTAACTTGTCTATTAAGGCCACAACTGTTCACATTAATTTAAAGTCGTTTATTTATTTCAGCAACTTTTGTTAGAAAAGTTACAAAATTCACCAGTTGACCCAACCAGTAAGTAAAAGCTCCCAAAATTTTACTATTACTATCAGTTTCAGCTAATGACCAAATCTAAAAAAATGTTTTACATTAACTTAATATTGACATCTTACTTTCTGTCTGCTCATTCTACAGACTGCTGGTGAGACTGCCAATCATATCATGAGATATAAGGTTTGAATAAGATAATTTTTGTGTATGATTTTTGTGTATGATTATTGTGTATGCCTATGGATAAAAGGCAGCACTTTATTGCAAAGTTTGAAATGACATGTGAAAATCAGCCATATCATTTTTGTGAATACTGGTACATTAAATTATAAATAAATTTTCACAATGGCCTTTTTTGAATATAATTTATAATCCCAGTTAATTTTAAAGAATATTTATTTTATTTTTTAGATAAAGTGCCCAATTCTGAAGTAAGCTTTTCTTCTTAATAATAAAGTAACAGAATGAAGTAAAATACAATTACTGGTCATGTGGAAGTCATTGTCTTTTGCACATAAATGCCTTAGGAATCTGTGTTTTTTAAAGGGGATCAGTCTTCATTTTCATTGGTTGATTTGAGTCTTGAATATATTTAAGTATCCCTGTTTCTGAGACTTATACAAATCAACCGAAAAAAATGAAGCCTGTGCCCCTTTAAACTATTTTGATAAAACTAAAACTGGAATCTAAAATATAAGAGAAATTTCACCCATGATCTCTTAAACTGAGACGCTTTGAAGTCTTGCACGAACTTTTAATTATAGATGGAAGGGACAAATTCCCAACAAAAGTTACCATGTACACAGTGGGTTAAGATTAGCTGTATAGTAATATTTTCAAACAATGGCATTCTGTATATGAAACTTCACTGAATACTTCACTGTCTGCCATTTTCGAACTAATATGATCCTGCATCATTTTGGGCTTGACTGAAATGATACTTTTCAAAATCTTGGCCAAATCAATTTGGAAAAGAACAATATCAAAGGATGTGAAACTCTTGTACTGCAGCTTCTGAATTTCAGTTTATTTTTGTTAGTTTTCCTTTCAATTTCTATTTTTGTTCTGTTGGTGAAAATAAACAAAGAGCCATTTATATTTTGGAAACCAGTCACGTCCTGTATTTAAAATTGCAGTCTAGTTTAACAAAAAATTAAGTGTTTAGTATTCGATAAGTCAAATTTGACATTTTTTAGGATATTTCTTCCCTAATAAAATCAAACCATGGGCAATTGCATCGCGTTAAATTTTTGGAATTAAAAAATTAATAAACAATATGTCCAAAGGTTCAATAAGTCATGATGGTTGCCACTATTGTTTGTCCAAGTGTCATTCTAATATATGAAAACTCTTAATTTTTCTCCAGCTTGAAAATGAAGTCAGTGGACAAAGTTCTTTTATCAAGGAATATCTGGCCAGGCAACAGAGAGCTATGGATATGCAATTTGAAGAAAAGAAGAAAATAGAAGAAGGTAAAGTTACTACAGATATCATCGTACTCCAGGCTAAACTGCATATAAAAGTTTTCGAATAATATTATTATATCAAAATGTATCATCTAATATGCATTGATTTCTGTGTATATTTTGTTATCGTAATCAACTTTTATATTCTCAAGCAGGGCTCTAAATGCTCAAAAAAAAAAATACCTGGTAATATTTTTTTTCATATGTCCTCTTTTATTTAACATAAATTTCGGAAATTATATCCTATATGGTTATTATAGTCATTACACGACTACTCCTGCCTCCGAGTACAATACGACGCAATTAGAAATGCACCAATTTCAACGAAATCTTTCCTTGCTTTCGTTATTTTTGAAAATTCCCAAACCTGACGAAGATGGTGAACTTATATGGTTGTTTGGCTTTGGAGAAACTGGATGGAAAAGATGGAGATAAGAGTTTAGGGACAAAGAAATTCACATCGTCTGCAAAATATATCTGAAATGTTTAAAAATGGGACTGGCATCTTTTATTACTGGGTATTCAACAAAAAAACCCTGAAGATTTATGTGGTATGGTATTTGTAAAAGTCCTTACACTACACATTTACAAGTTGTGTAAAAACAATACGTATAGAAAGATACCAGTCACACATTACAGAAAAGGATGCATCTAGAAAGATCAAAGACTAGATTAGAGAATTATCAAAACCACATTCATACATCTATTTACCTGAACCAATGCAACAAATAATCTACCTCTAGTAAACTAACAGAATTAAAGTTTTACTGGAAACACTAGTTCAATTACAATTTAAGATTGAGGGAGATTAATAAAGTAGCTTCAAATGTGAATGCTTTCTGAGATTGTCTGTTTACAGCAGAGCACAAAATTCTTTCTTCACCAACAAAAATGTTGTAACTAACATCATTCTAATCGTTAAAGACATATACAGAATGTGATTGAAGATAACTCAAGTGTTTCTGTAAAAGGTGATTAGCAGAATGAGAATCAAAGTTTTATGCGATATCTCCAAAGAAAACTATCACCAAGTTCAATATTGCACATATTCATAATGATATTCATAATGACACACATACAGAAACATTAAAAGAATACATGAAGAATTGTACCCTGTAGAGTGAGCATGAGGTTAATGTGAACAGACTGACTGAAGGGGGCGATTAAAACATACCCACATGTGGGTGTATAAAGATGGCGAAGAATCTTGCAATCGGTATACCAGTATATTAAAAGATGTCTGCACATTTGACTAGATAAACTTTCCTGAGAAATGTTTCAATTAAGAGAAGGAAACAATTAGTTCTGATTCTGCAAATACACGAAAATCTTTTTTGAAACATTACATATATAGTTATATAACTCTATGTCCGTTACAGAAAGAGTTTTTACTTTTAAGAATTCTTCTTGTTATAAATGTCTAAAGAATTTATTGAAATATTGTCACATAAATATGCAAATATATTGAACTTGTGAAATTTACAATATTTATGCCATTCGATGTTACCAAGAAAACTTGTGTAATTTTTTAAATGCAAACATTCCCTTGTTACTATTGTTGTTAACACGATAGAGAGCTGGTTTCTTGATGGATTTTGATAAAAATTGGTGGGAGTATTTGTAATAATTCTAGGATGAACCCTATTAAAAATCTGACCAATTGAAAAATATTTACTTTAGAGTTATTGCCCTTATTCTTGAATTCTTTGTTAACATGATAGAGTGCTGGTTTCCTGATGGATTTTGATTAAACTTGGTGTGAGTGTTTGTTATAACCAAAGCATGAACCCTATCGAAAATCAGACCAATCGAAAAATATTTAATGAGTTATTGCCTTTGTTCTTGAAAACGCTTCTGCCTTTGTTCTTGAATTTTTTTGTGGACATGATAGAGAGCTGGTTTCTGGATGGATTTTGATGAAATTTGGTGTTGGTGTTTGTAATCACTCAAAACATAAACCTTTTTGAAAATCAAATATTTTGTATGAGTTATAGCACAATAGAGAGCTGGTTTACTGATGAATTTTGATGAAAGTTAGTGTGAGTGATGGCTATAAACCAAGGATTAAAACTATTATATATATGCCATCTATGAAAAAATGGGAAAACAGTAATTGGTACCAAAAAAAAAACTCTTACTAAATATAAATCATTTCTGCTTACAAATCATATTGTTAGGTGTTTGTTGATAAATCATAGTGACATTTTAACACATACTGAACAATATGTATAAAAGTATACAAATGTTGTATTCCTAGTGCACTAATGGACTCTGAAAACGATGACTTTTTAAGACAATTGCAATTATTGAAACCATTCTAGGGCTTGGAAATACCCACAAAATCAATGGTATTTAAATGGTTTTTAAAGCACAAAAACAAAACTACCATTTATTATTATAGGTCTTAGAATGAACATAAAATTTAAAATTTGGTCATTAAGATCTCTATTCATCAGTGAATATACCTGCTACCATCAATAATATAATATCCAAAATAAACTAAGTATTGTAACCCATAAAGATGCAAAACGCTTAATAAATTGACTAAACCATTTTCAAAAATGACTTCATTATGTGAGTTTAAAAGATTTTAAGAGATTTTGTTACTTTATGACACCAGGTAAGTTCCCTGATGAATTTATACTCATATTGACCTTTTCTTGAGAATTAAAATTTTATGTTCATGCTAAGACCTATTATCCCTTTAATGACTTCCAAATATTGTACCCTTTTTGTGTGTTTAGTATAAATAGTTGAATTAGCTGCCATTTATAAATGTGTAAAATCATTCGCACAACTTATTCCCAACAAGAGTTACTAATAGTGGATTAACTACATGCTTTTGATGCATAAATCATGTTGAAGATCGAATATATTATATAAAATTATACTAATATTCAATTTAATTAAGTTTCAAGTTTTAAATCAATTATTTATTATAATAACTAATTTTTTTTTTTGTACGGTTATTGATATGTTCAAATCTGAACGTGTTACTTGCTTTGACTGCCAATCAAATTGAAGTTGACCAGAAAATGGCAGATATAATTTCATATTTTCAAACTCCTTGCCGCTGTCTAAAGTTTGAAATAAATAAACATTACCAGATGTTCACATTAATTAGAAGATAAACACTTTATGTTTTAGATTTAGAGGGGGTTTATTCGATATTTAACCATGCTTGAATCATTAGAGACCCTCGACCGCAAGCGGTCTCTGGATCTAATTATTCAAGCATGGTTAAATATCGAATAAACCCCCTCTAAATCTAAAACAGAAAGTCGTTTATCGGAATTGTACCACAAATTGTGATTATTTTGTTCCCGGACTCTTTTTTATGGATAATTTAGACATGGGTTATTCGGTTTCTATGACGTTAGGTGCAGTATGACGCACATAACAACAAACTGCACGTGCGCTATCAAATGAAAAAGAAGACATCCTTTTTTTCATTAACATTCACAAGATTTGTAACTAGCTCGCTGAAATTAATTTGCCAAATTTCAAAGACATGATGTCAAATTGCTATTTAACCCCATGTATTGGACCAATCAGAACTTTGTTATTTGTGGTACAATGGACTTTAATATATGTTGCTCTATGTGTGAAATGCGCATTTGGTTGATTGTTTGCAATTGCTCTTGTCTTTGCCTGAAAGGCAAAAGAGACCGAAAGGTAATATAAGTGTGGCAAAGAGAAGCACCTTTTGTCTATGATTTTGACAACCATTTCCTTACCTCTCAGAAAAATGGGAAGTGGAAAATATTTGAAATCACACAAAAATTCACCCATTCCTTTTACTGGTATTATGAAAAGTCAATGCATGTATCTTTTCTGTGTTTGTAGGATATTAGTAGTTCATATTCATTTTTCGTTTCTTTCTTTTTTTTTATGTATAAAATTGGCCGACTGTAGTGTTATGTGGGCGCATTAGACAGGTTTTACTGTATATGACTGTGCATGTTTTTGTTGACGTGATCAAGTCATCAAACTCTCTAAAGAGTTATTGTTATGTACTTACCTTTTTACAGAAAAACAGAGGAAATCTGCTGATGAAAGCGAATCGACTGGAGATGACGATAATCACGATAAGAATGATAACATTGAGAAAGAAGAAAACGCCTCTTCACCGGAAGTAGATACCTCAACAGTACAGGAAGTAACATATGCGCACGAGGCTCTTGCCGGAAAAAAAAATACACCAGATCCGATCATCGACGAAGACGACGAAATGGCAAGACGTAGAAAACAAATTACTGCAGTCGCCGCAAAAGACAATAGTTAGTACTAATTCTTCAATAATTAACAAGCTTGACGAATGATTCGTGAAATTTGAATGCCTTTTATTTAGATAAGGTCTATTTAATCCCGATGTTAACACACCATGTCCATGTAACCTCGCCGTGTGTTATGATATGTACAAAACTTGTAACGAATACTACATATTATTTTCTCACGCTCGTCGGTTAATTGAAATCTACTAATTATTTTTAAAATTCTTTGAACTTGTATTTATATCTAGTGATGACTTTGTTTTCATAGGCTGCAAATTTAATTATTGAACAAATTTCAGAATGCAGATATGTGCCCTAGGCCTATATAAACTTGTAGATAAGGGCTAACCCTTCTGACTACTTGTTGACTGCTAAGATGCACAGTTACATGTGGACAGGTAAAGAAGAGTCTGAGTTCCCCAAATGTTCCCCATGAAAAAGATAAATTCTGTTTTATTTCTTTAATAAACAATTAATTAATTAGTTTTCGCTTGGAAAAAATGTTGAAAGAAATAAAACAAAATTTATATTTTTCATGGGGGGATCAATTTGTGGAACTCATGGGCATCTGTAATAGACTATCCTGTCCACACGTACTTGTGCAAAGATGAAGACAATCTATTATATGGATTTGCGCAGTGTAGACAGGATTTATGACCTTACTTCAGCCTGTTTTTAGTCATACACTGATACCTCAGAGCAGAGAGCCAGTCAAAATTGACAGTGTTTTCTCTATTGCACATTGCTTGATGAACTGCTGTATCAGTAAGAAATACTTGTGTTTGGTTTTGAGTGAATAAATTTTAACATATCTAGGACTTGATCACCCAAACAACCATCGACGGCTGCAGACATAATGACTTGTAGATCGAGCCGATGTCACTCTGACAACCAATAAGAGCTTGAATATCAAGGGATTTGAATTTTTTTGATTTTGGGAAAAAGACAATTAGTTTGGCTTTTATCTTTTAAAAAAAAATAACAATATATTTTCCTAATTTTATACAATTCATTTTATTTTAGATAGTGATGTTGAAAACAACCCCAAAAAAGGTGTAAAAGATACCAATGGTGAAAATAAAACTGAAAAACCAACTTCAACCAAAGAGGTACAAGAAGAAAAAGAAATATCCCCACCCCCTCAGAGATCATCAAGGTATGCTTTGTGACTGAGAATGCATGATTTTATGATATTTACTATCGAACAACTTGGTATTATGGAACTCAGGGTTCGAAATAAAGGTTATCACATGGCAGTTTGCGATGTAGTTTTTGTTAAAAGCTTTTTTTTTTTGGAGATATGTTATATTTTACATTTAATGAAATAAACGAAAATAAAGTATTTGTCTGATGCGTGGCAAATGATTATTATCATTTTTTTATCAACCCACAAATTTATTTGAGGTGTATTTTGTAATCGCCCCATCGGTCCGTTCACATTTGTTTGTGCTCTATAGGCTACAATTCTTTACAGATTCTTTTGATTTTGTGGGTCAGTATGATCTCTATTGATTTACATAAAGATCTGAGAATTTTTCACCAAAATATTGTGTCCGACTTATGTTCGTGTTTTCATAGTACAACTCTGCTCACTCTACAGACAACAATTATTTAAGGATTCTCTTGATTTTTATTTTGTCTGCTTAAAATTCCAAATAGAATGGTTATGAACCAAACGTGAACGGACAACAAACAATGATTTGTACTTGCAATCAAAGCTGCTGGTAGTCGTAGGACATCTTGCTTCGCAATGCTATCTTATGAATAGTGGTGCACTTGTTTGACTTTCTGTTTAGAAATACGCACTGCACTGTTCGAAAATATTTCATGTGTGTTAATGCCTGTGTTCTTGATAACTCATTCAATTTAGCTCATAAACCCATTACAAGGCATATCTCTTGACTGAACTTTGTGAAGTTGTTCGAAGGGTAAACATTATTAAAAATAGAGTTATTACACTTGTCCAGATTTTGATAAAAATATATATTGTTAAGTTGAATATACCAGAACTTTGGATTGCACTAAGTGTTGCCATTTTGAACAGCAAGATATCTTTTGCATTTTTCAGAAGCAGAAGAAAACTTAATGATGATCATGTGACCAGACAGAAGTTAAAAGACCTGATGAGAAAAAAACGGAAGATGTTGAAAAAAAGGCTGAGAAGAAAAAAGATGAAGAAAAGGAATTGAAACCCATTCCACAAGAAAACAAGAGTGATTTGAAGAGACAGTATGAAGAGACGTCAAAGGACAATGATGATCAAAAGAGATATAAAAAGATCAGTAGAATAGAGGAAGATGAAAAGAGTACTGATAAAGAAAATAGCCCTGAAGAAAAAATTGATGATCACAGTATTCAATCAGTTGAAATGAAAACCTCAAAAGATTCTTATAAAGCTGACACTGAAGATGAAATCAAAGATAGTAGTCCTGAAAAAGAGATCAAGCAAGCATCCAGTAAAGGTTCTGATGATCCAAAAAGAGAAGAGTCGAAAATGGATGTTGATGAAATCAAGGTTGTGCAACAAGAGAGGAAAGGTAGACAGTTAGGCTCATCATCCAGTTCAAGAAGTCGTTCAAGATCTGGTAGTCGTAGAGATCGCTCATCTTCAAATTCCTCTAGTTCATCAGATTCTAGTTCCACAGATTCTTCAGGTGATGAAAACCCTGTGAAGAAACAAATTCAAGGTACAGTCTTCATGAAAGATTCTCAGATTTCCTCTGAGCAGTCTCCATCTTCAAACAGATCAGTTTCGCCCAAGTCTAAAACTTTGACATCATCACCAGTAGCCAAGAAAATTACACCATCAAATTCAAATGAATCAGAAAAACTCTCAGGGTCTTCTTCTCAAATGAAATTGCAAGCATCAGAAGCTGAGGAAAAGTCACCCTCGCCACCAAAGAAGATTTTGGTTCCAAGGATAAAGAGATCTCCAGAAACTAAAGAAGGCACCCTTGCTGAAAGTTATGAGAAAACGGTAATATGACACTATATGAAAAAGTCAAAATGCAGAAGGCCAAAAATATCTGAATTGCACAAATTGATATAATGCACTAAAAGTTTACACAATATAGATTTCATTATGTATTTAAGGTCTCTTTTGCTAATTCATGTCATTTGACAAATCAAATTTGCATTAGTAAGATTTAAGTAGAGTAGTAAAATATCTAAATAGAACAAAGTTTCATCAAACTTATCATGATGTTATGAAAGTATATGGTTTGTTATTGACCTATGCTGTCATGTATTATTTCCAGGGTCAAGAAATAACCAAAATGGCAGTTGAGACTGAGAAAGAATGTGGAAATGCAGAAAAAAAAGAGGTCAAGTGAGTAATTTTAGATAGGTTTTTATTTTATCTGATTTTAATAAACTTTGTGCGATCATTTGTGTTGAAATCTTGGTCAAGTTGGAATCTGACAATTTTTAAATGAACGTTTTTTAGTTATTGCCCTTGAGTGAATGGTTGTCATCCGATTTGAATGAAATTTTATGTAATAATCTGTATTGACGAGGTCATTGACAATTTGTTTTTGAGTTATCGCACTTGACTTGGTAAAAATTGTTAATGAACACAATAGAGTCCACAGTTTTCATCTGTCACCTTGGTTAAGTTTGATATCTTATATTTGATATATACTTTGTTATGAGGGAAGTGGTTGTATCTTCCTAAACAACTACCAGTAGTAATGATAATATATAGTTTCCATCAATTGAGCAAAAGAATTTTTACCCTCATATAAAACAGAATGCCCTTTTAAACATAATGGTTTTTTTTTGTAAATTTTGATGAAGGGTGGAAATTGAACTTACTACTAATGAAGATCTGGAATTTAAGCCGGACTCTAAAGAAGAAATGTGTTTACAGGAGGTAGAGAGAAGTATTCATTATTCTGTTCAATATTATTACCAGGGATGGAGTATAAAACTTTATTTTTCATGTCGGTTCAAGTATATTGGTTGATATTATTGACCAAATAATCAAAATAATGCATTCTTGGCCTGTATGTCTTTTCTATTACATTATCACAATTATCAAAAAAAAAAAAAGCAGGGAAGAGTATTCAGTTTCAAAGCATATAACTTTTTCTCCAAACTTGTCCATGAGACTCAAAGATATTTTATGTATTTCTCCATCCTTGGTTCTACTTTTTGTTATCTTGTTAACTTGTACTAGGACAAGTGCTGGCACCAGACAACCAGATTATGGCCCATAGAATTTCAAAACAAATTGAAGACCAAAATTAGTTCCAATAGTAGAAATCCTTGATTGAAGATGGAGACTGTATTTATTCTCTTATGATCAACATGCTCCAATGTTTTCAAGAAGGTGGTAAAGAGAGCTGTAAAATGGCATAAAGCTGTAAAGTGATGATGTCACAGACAACAATCTAGTGGTGCACCATGCAAGTGATATAATTCTAGTTTCTGGTGTCCCCATAGATCAAGGTCACAATTTAAAAGTGAGCCATTTCCAGCTTTAAATCTAGTGATCCATCAATGTCCTCAATGCAACGCTTTGTTGCAATCTAGTGATAAACAATCTACAGTCAATGGCAATGTTCCAGATCACAATCTAGTTTATGAACAATAAACAATCAGTGATATTGCTTGAGATCACAATCTAGTCAAAAACAATAGGTGATATTATTCCAAATCACAATCTGGTGATAAACAATCTACCATCGATAACAGTGTAATGCTGCAATCTGTGATATTATTCACGATCACAGTCTAGTGATAATCTATATTCAGTGATATTGTTCCAGATCATAATCCAATCTAGTGATAATCTATATTCAGTGATATTGTTCCAGATCACAATCTAGTGAAAATCTACATTCAGTAATATTGTTCCAGATCACAGTCTAGTGATAATCTATATTCAGTGATATTGTTCCAGATCACAATCTAGTGATAATCTATATTCAGTGATATTGTTCCAGATCACAATCTTGTGATACACAGTCAACAATAAGTGATATCAGTCCAGTTCACAGTATAAGCTATGCCATCTACAATCCATGATATTATTAAAGATCACAATTTGGTGATTAACAATCTACAATCAGTGATATTGTTCCAGATAATGATCTAGTGATAAACAATCTACAATCAGTGACATTGTTCCAGATCACGAGTCTAGTAATATACAATCTACAATCAGTGACATTGTTTCAGATCACAGACTAGTGATAATCAATCTATAATCAGTGATATTTTCAGATCACAGACCATTGATAGAGAATGTTCCAGTTCACAGTCTAGTGATAAGCATTCTACAATCAATGACATTGTTCCAGATCACAGTCTAGTGATAAAAATTCTACAATCAGTGACATTGTTCCAGATCATCAGTGATAACAATCTAAATTAGTGATATTTTTTAGACACAGTCTAGTATATTCAATCAGTATTGCTCCAGATCACAGTCTAGTGATAGACAATCTATAATTAGTGATACATGAATTTTGCCAAATTGCGGTCCAGTGATAATCAATCTATAATTAGTGATATTTTTTTGATGACAGTCCAAAGATAATGTGCAATCAGTAATATTGTTCCAGATCACAGTCTAGTGATAAACATTCTACAATCAGTGACATTGTTCCAGATCACAGTCTAGTGATGGACAATCTTTAATTAGGTTTTTTGCCAAATCGCAGTCCAGTGATAATCTATAATTAGTGATATTTTTTTGATGACAGTCCAGAGATAATGTGCAATCAGTAATATTGTTCCAGATCACAGTCTAGTGATAAACATTCTACAATCAATGACATTGTTCCAGATCACAGTCTAGTGATGGACAATCTGTAATTAGAGATATTTTGCCAAATCGCAGTCCAGTGATAATCTATAATTAGTGATATTTTTTTGATGACAGTCCAGATAATGTGCAATCAGTAATAGTGTTCAAGATCACAACCTAGAGATAATCTATAATCAGTGATAATGTTCCAGATCACAATCTAGTGATAAACATTCTACGATCAGTGATATTGTTCCAGATCATGATCTAGTGAATCAAAAACATATTCAGTGAAATCATATTGGTACCAGTTGTTCTATATATTTGGCCTAGTGTTATAAAGTACCAGAGCACATATGTATGAAAATCCTTGTAAACATGAAAACAAATTATGAAGTGATTGTAATTATTTCAAATTCAAATCGCTTCCATAATCACTGTGATCTTTTTCATTGAATAATGAAAAATGTTGAATATGTGAGTGTCATATGTAACTGAAAAGTACTTTATCCTGGACATGTTCTGTGATTAAAACTATTCCTGTCAAGTATTTAAAAACACAGCAGACTTAATTGCCTTTTTCCTGAATATATACAGCTAATAATCCAGTTACAGGCACCCCCAAAAGAGTGACAACACATAAAATAACAATACCCTCAATTTTCAACTAACCATCTGACATAGCCAGTACAGATTTTGGTGTAAAGTCAAACTTGGTATATTACAATGCCTCCTTACTTTAAATTGTATTTTCCTTAATTTGCAATAGTAATTATGGATTTCATGGCACTTAAACTGACTAGAGATTCTGAAGACATAAAATCAAACTCTTTGACGTTTTAATTATTATATCTTGTTACTCAAAAATTCATGTTTTAATATTTTTCAGGTTGAGACAAAAGAAAATTATGTTCCAAAGCCATTAAGAAGACGGTCACTCCGAGGCAGTAAGTTAAATTCAGACTTTCCTAACTAACCTTTTACATGCTTGCTACATTTGTTTTTCAATCTTTGTAAGAACTGCTTTTTATAGGCCCATATCTCTGAATTTTGGACCTGTCAAACTATCTATTGTAGTTCTTTGTTATTTTTCTAAGCTGATGAAGAAAGAAAGCCTGTAGAAGAAAATGACGAAAAGAAAGAAAAGCCAATTAAGAAGAGAAAGTGGGGATCATCAACCAAAACTACACAGAAAAAATCTACAAGTTTAGAAATTTCAACTGAGTCTTTAAAGGTAGAAAAAACAAAATAGCCATTTCCCAATTATATTCATTGATAGTGAAAAGGAAAAATTGATCCAAGGGTCCCATTGTGTTACAATCTGTTAAATAAACATCAACAGATAGTTTCCAATATTTCTGAATTCCGTCCAGTCCAGAGTTAGGTTGTCTATTATCAATGGTAGGTTTGCCATTTTGGCTGGTTAACTCTGTCTTGAAAATATATATAAATAATCCACAGAAGTACAATCAATGTACATAAATCACATAATTCTGTGAAAAAAATACAACAAACTGGGAATTTCACTTTCTGTTTCTATATGTCTTTCCTATTAATATATACAGTCTCAAGAAAAGATTAGTGGCCATTTTAACCTTCAAATGTAAATAATTTTCTAACAATTTTCTTTAATGTATCTTATTTCAATAGTGAGCTGTTACCAATCTTAGTTTAAAAATGAGTTTAAAGATTTTTAATTTCTTCGATATGAGATAATTTATATTCTAATACACTTAAACAATTCTATCAGCTGTCAAAGCTTTTTTTATACAAGTAGCCTATAGTCAAAGGCAGGGCTGTTGATATTGCCATATATGCCAGTCATGACCTACAGTCAAGCCAAAATCCAAAACGACCCTTTGCAAATAGGCTCTGTCAGACATCAAATATAGGTCAGAGTGGTAAAAGGAAAAAAATTAAAACTTAAATTACTCAACAATAACGTTTAATCAATGAGCCACCTAACACTATCTGTTAATTAATTTAGTTAATTAAGGGTTTACCGTAAGTCAGGGGTGGTTAAAATTAACAATGAAATTATTGACAATATGATAAATAGGCTACCGGAAACGCTTCCAGTTCACAAAGATCGACCATCTCAAACTACCAACAAAAAGAAACAGTTGACATGATAATCTGTCAAGTATTTAATCCTATAGTTATACCTTCAAACTTTCATTGGTCATTATTCACGGATATTATCGTATGTCCATCTATATCATGACAATTATTATTAAACATTATTTTCAAAATGGGAATATTGATCTTCTAATGGTAAAAGAATTTTCCAAACTTTTGTCATACTCATTTAATAAAAATGTCTTGTAACAATTTTTTTTTATACGCCCACACATTAATGTCTGTTTCTCTAACAATTTTTTCTTAAAGAATTCTTTGTGCACAATGAAAAGCTGGTATTTTGATGAATTTTGACATAACTTGAATGTTTGTAATCACCTAAGGATGAACCGTATTGAAATTCAGACAAAAAGGAACTATTTGGACATGATCTTCAGTCTTTGACATTAATGTTTATTGTGTGATTTTGCTTCAGGGATTAATCTGTGATGTGAACCCAATTTTAACGGAACCAGTGTTAGATTTAGGAGGAGATAATGAGGTCCTCTCTGATAAAGAAGAGGATAAACGAGATATTAAAATAAGAAGAACTGTTGTCCAGGTAAGTTTGAATATTTAGGGGGAAAGTTGACATTTTAGAGCTGAATGACTAAAGTTAAAGGGATACTGCGTCTTGGCATGAACATAAAATTTTACATACAAATATACGTCTATACATGCTTGTGTAACATGTATAGCATATGTTCGTGTCAGCAGTGTTGAAATAAAAATTAAGAAACATTTCAATAGATTTTTGCCCTTGTTCTTGAATTCAGCAACAGTGATTAAAACTCAGTTCTGATTAAATGAATCTGGCAAAGTTTGAAATTATCTGCTTATAGAAAAATGGTTATAAAAAAGCTTGTGTCATATGGGAATGTTACTCTCAGAATAAATAATTTACTGACCGCCCAAGGGGAGGTGCGGTGGCTAAGTGAGTTAGACACTTGCTCCTTAACCAAATGGTCCAGAGTTCAACCCCGGCAATTTTGAGATAATTTTTTCGGACAACTGCATGATGTTGCCTGTCTTCATTAGCCTACAAGATCCAGAAGAGTGGGATGTAAAACTCTATTCATTTATGGATGACCTCCCATACAACTAAGCTGGGTTGTGACATTTGATTTGCTTGTTGTAGGTATCATTGAATGAAGGACGTACAGTTGAGGAGAAAACAGAAGAAAAGGAAGAGAAAAAAATGAAAACTGAGGAATCTGATGAAGGAGAAATAAAAGATATCCAACCACCTAAAGGTACGTCGGGGGGAAATATGAAAAAGGAATGCCTACTTCAAGATCATATGATACTTGAATGAAGTACTCTGAGTAATCCAACATATGTCTGTGTCGTGATTTATCAGCGGAATTTAGTTCAGCGATGTTTTGTTTTCTTTAAGATGAACCACTGATTAGTAATTTGAGTTATTTGATTTTGAGTTAACATGGTGCAGCTGAAATTGACTGTATGAAAACAACTTTTATATTGCAGAAACTAAAGTTATTCGAAGATTAAATCATCAAGTTATACAGGAACCAGAAGAACCTAAGGCTGCTCGACGTTCACCATCACCACCTAGAAATCCTTTATCCAATATAGTACATATTTATAACCTAGTCAGACCATTTACATTGGGACAGTTAAAAGAATTATTAAAACGTAATGGTGAGATGGAAGATAATGGATTTTGGATCAATAACATCAAATCTCACTGTATTGCTGTGGTAAGTTAATACCTTATGTAAATTTCAAAATTAACTAAATAAACAAAACCCGGATTAAAATCTTAGTTCAAATTCCTGTACTGATACTGTTTATGAGAAGTAAAGTAGATGACATTGGTATGTACCTTAGCCTGTTAAACATCATGTATTTCTAGTAGTTCTGAAACAAATGTACATATATTCAAAACCCAAAG
Organism: Nipponacmea schrenckii; assembly: GCA_030562195.1. Lineage (NCBI taxonomy): Eukaryota > Metazoa > Mollusca > Gastropoda > Lottiidae > Nipponacmea > Nipponacmea schrenckii. Next base: position 33,595,882 of record JAUJPP010000007.1, read on the forward strand.
TCAATGCCTGAAAATGATGATTCCATGATTTAAAGAATCTTGATGAAAATGAAAATATCATGTATGGGTAAAAACACCTTGTCTCTCTAAAATGTTTCAAAATTGACCGTCAAACATGTTGTCAAGGGGGTTTATACACTGTTTCAAGGGACAAAAGAATTCCAACAAGACTCACAACTTTGATAATCTATGTCAGGTGATTTTCATGAATTTTTAGGTCCCTAGAATTTCTTTACAGTGGTGTTTGAAAAATTGCAAGTAATGATATATTTTAATCTAATTGTTGTTCTTAGTGTATGATACCTTGCCTTTTTTTATTTTACGTAGTATAAGGAAAAGGAAAGTGCTGAAGAAGCTCGAAAAGCATTACATGGCACAAGATGGCCACCTTCAAACCCCAAAGTTCTTCAGGTGGATTACTCAACTAGACAAGAGGTATCAATTTTAATGTCAATCTATTCCTAACTTGATTTGAAACTACTTGGAAAGTAAGCACTAGTCTAAACAAACTGTTTACCTTGCTGAGACTAGAGGACTTGAAGGACTTCTCACAATTATTAGATACTTCATTACATTTGGTCCATATCACCTTGTATGTTGCATCATATAGTTACATTTTGTGATATTGGAGTCCAATCAGGTATGGTCCCACATGAATCTCAATAAAAAGAAGTATACAAACTGATAATGGCTGATGTTGATTGTCATACTGAAAATATTTTTAATACCTCTTGTAAACTTATGGTGGCAAATCTCTTATACTTTGAGTCATTGCCCTTAATCTTAAACAGACATACAAATTGTAGCTTGTAAACCCAATGATTTTGCCAATACTTGGTTTATATAACCTTACTACTCCAAAAAGGTTCATAATATGTCATACTGATACTGCACTGTATTTTACTTTTTTGCACTGCCACATATGTGTTATTCAAAAACAAAGGCTTGTATGGTAAATTATCTACAGTATTCAGAGACGGCTCCAGGGAATAACGAAAGACGGTCGCTTAATGAAAGTGATCTCTTATGAGAGGATGGGGTCAACTGCAAGACCATTTTGTTTGGATGTGTCCGTAGGTCGGTCCATCTAGAATTGCTTGTTAACTCTCAAGATGGCACAATTCTTGTAGAATTTTGATGAAACTTGGCATGAGTGTTTGTTAGCACCCAAGGATGACCCCTATCGAAAATCAATAATGAATATGATTCATTGTCTTTTTTATTGGCCATCTTAAAAAGGGTTTATTATAAAAACTTTTAAATTTATCACGAAGCTGGCTATTCTCTTAAGCTTTTTTGGGTTATTTTTGTTTTTAGTTTGAGCAATATAGAGATAGTAATGAGACAACTGATGTATTGAGACATAAACCATCACAGGTCACACGAGAAAGAGAACAGGTTCCAGAGAAGGAAAGAGACAGAGAAAAGGAACGGTTACATGTTGGTGATAGAGATAAAACAGATAGAGATGCCAAAAAGAAGGATGCAAAGCCACCTATTAGAGAATGGGATCGTGATAAGGTTAGAAATAGATCACGATCAAGAGAGAGAATAAGGGGTCGTGAAAAAGACCGTGTAGAAAGGCATAGATCAAAATCAGCTGATAGAGAAAGGAGGAAGAGAAGTAAAGAGGGCAAAGAAAAGAAAGGTAAATTATGACTATGATAAAAGCTTTGGTTTTGAAAGATTTGCAAAACTTATTATGTAAATATTATATGCAGTTCAGGAACTGAAGATTAGAAAAATACTCTAATCTGGATATTTTAATGAAACAAATTGCCTGTTGATAAATTACTAGACTGAAAACATCTGTCTCTATTCAGGTCTCATAGTTATTTATATGGTTGGTGTAGAGACAGAATAACTACTCTTTTTTGTGGTAACTTACTGCACTGCCAAATGTGTGAAGGGTTTCAAACCTTCCTGTATTTATTTATATTAGAAGGTACAATTTTCAATGGATTTTGATGAAATTGGGTGTGAGCATTCTTATTGATAAGATGGCCGTCAAGTTCTAATTTGACGATTTTTTGATGAATGTTTGTTGATTTTTTGGCCTTGACTTAGTAAAATTGTGTCAAAATTTTTTTTGAATGTGCACTAGTTTTCAATGGATTTTAATGAAACTGGGTACGTGTATTGGAATTGATCATAAGGCAGTCAAGTTCGAATTTTGTAATTTTTATTTTATGAAAGTTATTGCCATTGATGTCAAAATTTTATTTTTGATGCAATAGAAGCTACAATATTCAAAGGATTTTGATGAAACTTAGTAAGAGCATTGGAATTAATTATACAAAATTGAAATATTTCATTTAATGAACGTTTTTGAGTTATTTCCCTCGACTTAGTAATATGTCAAATTTCTATTGTGGTTGCAATAAGAAGCTGCAATTTTCAATGTATTTTGATGAAACTTGGTGTGAGCATTGGAATTAATAAGGCTGCGGTCAAGTTTTAATTTGCTTATTTTTCAATGAGTTATTCCCCTTGACTTAGTAAAATCCTATCCTTAATCTTAAATTTAAGTTCGAGCATTGGAATAAATAAGGTGGCTGTCATTTTCGAAATTGATTTTTTTGAGGAATGGTTTTTGACGTTTTTAACTGTGGGTGAATAGTTTTTGAGTTGTTGCTCTTGACTTAGTAAAATCGCTTCAAAATGGTACTGTGGTTGCAATAAGTTTTCAAAGGATTATGATAAAACTTTGGTTGAATGATAAAAAGGCAGTAAAGATTGAATTTTAAGATTTTTCCTTAAACTTTTATGAGTTACTGCCCTTGATTAGTAAAATTGCATCAAAATTGTATTGTACGTGCAATAGAAGCTGCAATTTTTCAATGGATTTTGATGAAACTTGTTGTGAGCATTGGCATTTGTTGAATTCTTGCCCAATTTATTATTCGAATTAAATGCTGCCTGTGGGCATATATTACCTTGCCTGGCAAGCTATCTTGTTATAAATTATTATTTCCATGTGTTAATATTTATCTAGAGAAGAAAGTAGAAGATGAACCGCCAGCTAAATTATTAGATGATTTATTTAAAAAGACTAAATCTACACCCTGTATTTATTGGTTACCTTTAACAGAAGAACAGGTAAATATACTTTTGGCCTGCACTTTTAAACTGTAAACATATGTCTTTTTGAATACCAGAATCATGGCCTCACATGTTAAGGAGAATATTGTAAATGTGAAAATTACTTGATTTACCTAAATAGGATGGTCAATGAGCGAAAGAACAACATATTTTTGTAGTCTCATATCTTGTGTCAGCTTCAACATTTGAATAATCACTGTTCCGGAATGGATTCAGGAACTAGGTGACTCCTTATGTCTTTTCTTGTTGACACTTTTTTTTATACGTCCAAATTATAATGCGGTTGTATTTTTTCCTCACCCCCATCGGTCCACAATTAGTTTTCAGCTGAAATCGTCCATGAAATTTGATTTGATAAAGATAATTTTTTCAATGAATGGATTTTGAGTTGTTGCCCTTAACTCAATCAGTATTTAACCTATTTAAATGAAATTTAATGTAAACATTTATGTTGATGTGTTCATGTATATTGATGAGATCTTGAGTTATTGCCCTTGACTAAGTAAAACTGCGCATACAATTTTTGTACATGTTGGTGCAAAATAAGCTACAATTTTTTAATAGATTTGATGAAACTTGGTATGAGTATTGAAAAAGATAAGATGGTGGTCAAGTTTTAATTTGACGATTTTCCATGAACAGTTTTTTAGTTTTTGCCCTTGACTTCAATATTCATTCAGTGAATGATTTTTGAGCTATTGCTCAATTTATTATTCAAGTTCAATGCTGCCAGTGGGCGTATGTTACCTTGCCTGCCCAGCTATCTTTACTGAATTTTGTGACTGAAATTTTAGTCATATTACAATGAACATTAAGTTTGTTTGGTTAAAAGTTATGTTTTTTCTAGTAAGCAAGTCCATTTTTAGAAACTTTCATTACATTTTAGTATCAACAGAGAGTAGAAGCTCGAAAAGCTCGTCAACTTGAAAGGGAGAAAAGGAGATTAGAAATGGAAAAAGAAGAAGAATTACAGAGAAAACAGCGGTTGGCTAGTGGGGATTCTGAGAAAAAGAAAGACAAGGATAGGGTAAGTAAAACTTTTTTAATACATGATAATTAACTGATTAATTGTAAAGTTATCCCTGGAGTTGATGAAACCAGCAATCATATTTACTAATACAGCCTTGCGCATTTTTCTAGGACATTACATGTCGGCAAAGAGCAATTCTTTCATTATGTTTAATGATAAAAAAATTTGCAATTGGGGAAGGGGGTGGAAGGAAATATATTGGTTTGGTCAGGTCAGCATCTAACTTATATAATCTACTGCTATTTGGTCCTGTTCAACTCTCTCCTTAATGGTGTCAATTAATGATTACAGCCTCAACCATCACCAAAAACTAAGTCTCATGGTAGACGAAGTCAAAGCCCTAGAGGTAAACAAAAAAGACCGAGTCCAAATCGTTCCCGTCCCAACCGGAGTCGACAGTCACGAAGTAGAAGTAGGGGTAGGTGGTAAAGAAGAATATTACCTATTATTAATATGTTCAAATAATTCATTTGTAATATTGATTCATATTAAACATTTTAATAAGGGCATTGGTTATGCTCTTTCATAATGCTTGTCGCGATACACCAGTTTGTCAATGATTTTGTAGTACTAATTTGTTCATAGGATTAGTGTTTATCTGTTGAAAACTTGAAACACTCAATTTTATTATTTTTATTTTTGGTTTGGATTTCTTACATTATTATTACAGAATATTCAGATCTTTATGGTCCCAAGGAAATCAGATTTGATATCAGTAATGATATGAAAAACCAGTTCTGTTTTGACAAGTTCGAATCATTATTGAAACAAACACAATAACCTGGATATCTATAATTGTTTGACTATTAAATCACATGTAATTATTTTGTACTAGGTTAAAGTCATCCATGTTTAGAGTTAAATGTTTTAATAGGCCTATCATTTCAATGGTTTTTTTTTTAAAGAATTGAAATGATGTACTTTGTTTTTGTTGATATCTATTTTTGTGTACTATACATTTGGTTTTAAATAATTTTATTGTAAAATAAATTTATCCTAGAACTCATTCTGTTTTTCTAATCTCATACGAAAAGAATGTGAAGTATTAAATTTACTGAAGAAAGACGTCAGCATTGTAATTATAAAGAGTGACAAAGGTTCATGTTGTCACTCTGAAACAATGTCTTATCTGTCTGCCAAACCTGATTGGTGTGAGAGACACTGATACACTTTGTCTAAGATCCATAAGAAGCCTGGTTATATCTGACGGTGGTAATGAGTCATATGCAGTGTCAGAATACATTGATTAGTTCTTACTACCACTAGCATGTCAACATCAAGCATACCTTTAGGACACAACTGACTTTGTCCATTAAATTAAAAATCTTCAAGTTCCTTCAAATGCTATTTTAATTTCTATTGATATATATCAATAACACGACTGGCCTAATGGCAATTGGTAAAGCACACACCAGAAGATTTGTCATGACTGCAACGATTTTACATCCAATTCTAAAACATATCTACAAAGTAAGGGTACAGGCAGGGGCAAACAATTTTCGTGGTTTGATCTTACTCTATAGAACAGTTTTGGAAATTCTTTAAAATTCTCCACAACAACATCCGTCCATCAAACTAACGGCCAACGTCAGCCACTAAAGCATAGATTTTCTCTATACCACTGTTTTCAAATGATATTCTATAACAGTGACTAATAGATTAGATATTAAAGTATATTTTAAAGAAACCGACAATCATCAAGTTTTGCTCATTTCATCCAAAACATACATTTTCTGGTATAATTAAGTCACAAATTACGATTTCACCGCATTTGCACAAGATCTTCTGACGATTGTTTTCTCAAAACTCAAAGAGCGTGGGTACTGTTAACAATTTTTACACACATTAATGTGGCTTTTGAAAATGAAACTTCTGTCAAACAAAACCATCGTGTGTCTAAAAACACACTTCCTAAGGGAGTCAAAAAAAAAAAAAAAAACACAATTCAAAAACAAAATGACTTTATATGCTTAACTTGGATAGGAAACCTCGCTGATCGGTTTCTTCACAAGCTTTATATTTACAAGGATCATGCCTAATGACATTGATCTTCTGGGATTAGCTGTATACATTAACGGACTTAATGAGGCAAGAAGAAGTACACAAGGTCACCAGATTTTTAGGAAAACGAAACGATAAGCAGAAACTTAATATTTGTCTCGCAACACAAAGTTTGATATGTGATTTTGAGAGAAGTCATTTTGCTTTTTGAAGTGTGGTGGTTTTTTGACTCCCTGAGGAAGTGTGTTTTTAGACTCACGAAACGTTGGAGGAATAAATGGTTTAGTTTGACAGAAGATTTATTTTTTAAAGCCACATATTTTCATCCTGTCAAAGCATCATAGTTTTCTAAAACTGAGATCTTCATGAGTGGTTTTGTCCAACTTTCATCTTTATTCAGAATTAGTGTGGGTGTATATAGTCGTCGCCCCTGTCTGTTATAAACAGATGATAATAGCACTCTAGATTTAAAAACTTCACACAAAGGTGTGAAAATCTTCAAAAGTCACATCACATGAACTAGTTTCTATAGACAAAATTTGAATTAATATTATTGCAATGTACTTGTCATCAGCTTTCTAAAAATATCTTTTAACTGTTAAAAAATGGAAAATAAGCGATTTTAACGTTTTTTCATTAAATCAAGTTCAATAACTCATAAACAGACATCTGTAAACGCGTCGGATTAAAACTCTGACCTGTATCGCGTACACAAGTAATTGTTGACGGACGGACGGACGGACAGGGGTGATGGCAATATACGTCCACATTTTTATGTGGGCGTATAAAAATATTAAACTAGAATTTCTCACAATTATGAACGTATTTCGACAACCTTAGAATATTGTGGAGCTCAAATTTGCAATTGCCAGCATCTAGGCAATATAATAATTAGGTCACATCTTCCGTAGCTGTTAAGGATGGCGACAAATATTAAAATTATCAATTTTTGCTATGTTTAAGAACAAATATCTCTGTGGATTTTTTAAGTAGGACAGATTAAAAAATATCTGCATGTAGACAATTTTCAAGGTCATTGATTAAGTGGGTCAACACTTCCGTGGGCGTTAAAGTGACCGAATATGAAAAATTTCAAATTCAAATATTTCGAAAAGAAATTCGAAATTAAAAAATCACTCTTCATAGAAATGTGGCCAATGATTAAATGTATCTATGTGCTAAATTTCATCGAAATCGGTCAATCAACAGTGCCTGTATTAGGACTTGAAAACTTGTAACCAAAATTCAAAATGGCGGCCAATATGGCAGCTGGAGCTAATTTTTTAGATCATATTGACACAATTCACAAGTTATTCATAAAACAGTTTGCACTTTTTACCTAGCTGTGTTAGATGGTGATGAGAACATAGTCTCATAAAAGCACTGGCCTAGGTCACAAAGTAAAGATTTATGATAAAGCAAGGTGCAAGTTAAAGGTTAGGATAATTAGATGCGTTAATTATGGATGTCTCTGAAATATTATCTGAAGTAATATAATTTCTTTATCTGAAATAGTTGAAAATATAAGAATTAATTTTCTTCTGATATATCGATAATCAGCTAAAGAGAAAAGCCAAATATTTTTATGTACCTATAATAAATAAAGAAATATTAATGTAAAATGTAGTGAATTCAGAATAAAGGAAGTCAGGTAATTTAAAGCTATTGGGGATTGAGTCTACCATGAACTAGGATATTGCTGAGATTTTTATTTCTTTTGTACGCTGTAACAAGTCTCTTGCTGTAGACATGAGGATATTGGTTTTGAAGGCTTTGGTAGTGACGTTTGACAATTAGGGAGGCATTAGTGGCAGTATGATTGTAGGTGGTAACAAAAGGTATTATCTGATTATCATGTTGGATATTAAGGCCATTTGGACATACAGTTTGAAGTTGGTCCATCCAATAACTCTCGCGCTGTAATCTTCTTTCTTTTGACTTGATGTTTGGCATAGGTTGTATCTTTTCAATTGGCATAATCAACAAATCTTCAATGGAATGGTCGGGTTGGTTAAAATGATTAGAAATTGGTCTATTTTTGCCATGTACTATATCGTAACGATGGCCGTTAAAGCGAGTTCGTAGCGCGTTCTTAGTTTCTCCAATATATTGTGTTTCGCATTTTTTACATGAAATTAGGTAAATTAGATTTTGGTCGCCGCATGAAAGTTGGTCAGATATAAGAAAAGTTTTGCCGGTTTTATTGTTTTTGAAAAAATGAGAAATAGGTACATGCTCGCAGGTACGACACGTAGAACCACCACAGGGTTTGGAGCCAAATTCATTTATAGGCGATGGAGGGGGGTTATTTTTCTCCAGAAGTTGTAATAACGTGTCGTTTTTAATTTTGCGTAGAAATCGTTTTGAGTAACCCCTCTCTCGTAATTTATTGAAAACTAGGTTGCATGCAGAATCAAAATCGGTCTGTTGAGTACAAATCCTATGGAACCGTAGGATTTGTGATTTTATAATCGCAGAAAACGTATGCTTCGGATGAAACGAGCTTTTGAACAAAAGTTGGTGCGTATCAGTTTCTTTAAAAAATACTTTAATGTCCACTTTTGAAGTTTTTTCGAAATCGTTTCCTTTGAACACCGTAGTGTCCAAAAAGTCCATACTATTATCGCTAATGTTCGCCGTTAATTTTACTGAAGGATGGTGATTGTTTAGTATCTCGAAGTATTGCCAAAAGTTTTCTAATGATTCGGTCCAAATGATAAAAATGTCAAGAAATCTGCCGTAAAAAAGAGGTTTAAAAGGTGAAATTTGGTCTATTTCGCGTTCCCATTCAGCCATGAAGATGTTTGCATAGCTTGGAGCGAAGCGTTTACCCATAGCTGTTCCAGAAATTTGAAGGTATGTTTTTCCATTGAAAAAGAAGTCATTACGCGTTAAACATATCTGCAGGAGTTCCAAAATTTCTTTATCTGGTCTTTCGTCGGATGGATTTCTAAGAAATGCTTTACGGACAGCGTCTAAACCAACATTGTTATCAATGTTGGTATACATACTCGCAATATCTAAAGAAATAAAATATGCATTAGGCGGAACATTCAATTTTTTGATTTTTTCAATAAAGTCGGTGGTATCTTTTAGATAAGACGGATGTTTACTTGCCAAAGGTAACAAAAAATAGTCAATATATTCAGAAACTCGGTATGACTCGCTAGCGCAATCAGAAATAATTGGTCTGCCCTTGGGAATTTTATTCGCGACGGTCCATTCGGTTTCAGGATTTTTGTGAATTTTTGGTAAAGAATAAATATGACGTTGGCGTACGTTGGGTTTTGCAGAAAGGTAGTCGTATTGCGCGTCAGAAAGAAATTTTTTTGTAACTAAATTTTTCAAAATGTCGTTGATTTTTATAGATGTTTCCATAAAAATTGGTCTGTCTAGTTCGCGATAATGATTTTGATTACTTAACTGCTTATCTAATTCAAAAATATAGTCAACGCGATCCTGTATTACACAACAACTGCCTTTGTCACTTTTACGGATTATGATGCTGTCATCATTCTTTAATATATTCAATGCCCTACGCTCAAAATTGGTCAGATTGTTCTTCTCGTCTACCAAAGGTAACTGAGAGATTTCTTCATACATTTCATCGCAAATATCAATAATACCATTGTCTATCGCGTTGTCTGGTGGATTCCAACCAGTCTTTTCAACAAAATTGGTACGTTTTCCGCGACCAAGGCGTTCTCGAAAGAAAAAATTGAGTTTGAATATTCGCTGAATTTCTTTTACCGATGATAAAATTGGTGAATTAGACAATGGCTTTGCCGTGGGAATAAAAGTCAATCCGCGATCCAAAAGTCTTTCTTCTACGGGAGAAAGTTTACGTGTGCTAAGATTTAGAATTGTTTGCCTAATTTTAGAATACTTCCTCCCGCGTCTAGTTTAAATGGGAGACCCATTTAACGTAGATACTTCTAGCAGTGGAGGCCGTCCAGTGGACGTGATCGGAGCAGACGTCGACCATTCCATTGAACCTTGGGATGGTAGTGGAAACAGGAGAAGGCTTATGGTAGTCAAGTTATTGTAGCGGCGGAGATTTTCTGTAGCATGGGGCTCGACTCTTTGTAAACTGTTAGAAAATGGTATTTGGGTTGCATAAATGGTAGCTGCAGGAAATTTAGATTTGGCAAGGTTCAAGAGTTCCAAAATTTTTTTATAAATAATTTCACCAGTCTCCTGTCTGTTGTTGATGCCTACATGGAAGATAACCTTTTCTGGTACGTTGGTGGGTTCAGCCTTGAAAAGGATATTAAATATATGACGGATGCGGGCTCCTGGGTAGGATTCAGCTAGGGTGTTGAGGTCTATTTCTGGTACACGAGAGATATTGGATGAACCGATGATCAGGACAGGTTTCAAGATTTCCGGAAGGCTCCAATCAGATTTTCTGTTATCATGGTCGTTTCTTCGTGGTTTATTGGCTGGTTGGTGGCCTAAACTCAGACGTCGCCTGGTGCCAACAGATTGTCTAGGTGTTTCTGGGTTTGACTTCGAGGTTCTCTGTTGGTTGTCGGCTCTAGTTATTGGTGACAGGGGTAAAGGTGAGACAGAAGAAGAAAGAAGTGTCGTGGAATCGATATTTGTGTTATGTCGTTTAGGAGTTGGTAGAATTTCTGGTGAAAATTGTTCTGCGACCGGAGGGGAGTATTGGCGTTTCTTTGAAGATTTGGTAAGAGCCGAAAATCGATTGGTAATTGGTAGTGGTTTGCTAGTTGATGGAGCAGACTCTACAGTGTCTACAATCATGCGGGTTTCCGAAATATGGTTCTGGCACGTGAGAGAATTTAACGTACGAGTGTATTTGTCTAAAGTTTCGCGTTGTAGTCGGCGGTATGATTTATTTGCCCAATTAACCGCTTCTGACGAGAACTGTCTTAAATTTTGATCAGAAAGGTTGCGTGACTTCACAAAGTTGATTTTTTCTGCAAGCATATTCTCATAATGAGATTTTAGTGTCAATGCCACGTCTTTAGCCCAAGCTTTATTAATGTTTTGAATTACAGATAAAATTGATGTATTTCTTAAAGCTGGTTTAACAAACCGGTTTAGATCATTGATTTTGAATAGGAAACCGCGAGTGGGCGAACCATTGTTTGCTTGCTGAGAAATTACAGACGCGTGATGTAGGCACTGCAGAATCTGAAATAAAGCCTTCACAATGGGATTGGTATCCTGTTGCTGCTGTCTGTTATTGGATTGTTGTGGCTGCCTATTTCCATGCTGTTGTCTATTGTCAAAATGCTGTTGCCTATTACCAAAATGCTGTTGCCTGTTACCAAAATGCTGTTGCCTGTTGCCAAAATGCTGTTGCCTATTGCCATAATGTTGCCTATTGCCATAATGTTGCCTATTGCCATAATGATGTTGTCTATTGCAATAAGGATGTTGTGGGGGAAAGGGGGGTCTCCTAAGGGAGTGTCTGGGGAAATGCCAGTCGTATCCATAGTCCATAGTAGATCAAAAAGCGAAGTGTAAATAGGAAAATTGAGATGATATACTTTGAAAAAAAATTTATATTTAAATTAGAAATAAAAAAATAAGTTAATATAGTAATAGAAAACTTACAAAATAACTCAAAAAGGGAAATAACAAAACATATACATAAAAAAGTCCTCAAATGACGCGATCCGGATTTCGGATATAGTATCCTTCTTCAGGCGTTTAATGATGGCTGTGATAGACTGCAAGTTACGTAATTACGTCATTCAAACCAAACCGGAAGTTGAAATTTAATAATAATAATAATAATAAACTCTTTATTTTACATGGGTCAGAATTAGGCCCAATACACAAGGACATGGTCCTGTCTCACATTCAGCCAATGGGGCAATACGTTGGAAAAAAAAAAAAAAAAAAAAAAAAAAAAAAAAAAAAATTGAAAATACATAATATCTCAATATACAATTCGTCTGAAATACTAAAAATACACAAGTACATGTGTATCAAATGGACAGAGATATGTTCCAGCGATCAAGTACATGACCACAAAATAAATATACAATACTCCACGTACAATTTGTTTAAAAATACACAAGTACATGTGCATGAATGGACAGATTTTCAACCTACAATTAGTTTATAAAATGGATGTAATATATAGTTCCCGCGGCCATGCACACGACCGCAAAAAATCACGTATTATTACAACGTACAATCTATTTTAAAATACACAATTACATGTGTAAATAATGGACAGATTTATCTTCCGGCGATCAAGTACATGACAGCAAAAACCATATATCATTTCAATGTACAATTAGTTTTAAAATACACAAGTACATGTGTATAAAATGGACAGATTCATCATTCTGCGATCAAGTACATGACCACAAAAACCAAGGAATAGACAAGTACATCTGCATGAGCCGATCAGACATCAAAACATACATAAAAAAAAAAAAAAAAAAAAGGAAAAAGAAAAAAGAAAAAAAGAATTGCCAAAGCGTCAGTGCATGTGCTGCGAGCGGGCTACCCAACCCTACTCCATTTTATGTTCTTATTTTCTATGGAGGGGGAGGTAGGATTTGTCCATGCTCAAGACCAGCTTTAAGGATGTTTACTCATCCCCCGACAGTAGTAATTTAGATTTTCAAAATGGTTCAAGTTAGGCCAAAATAGAATTGTTGGTGGTGATATACCTGTGGGAAAGGGAAAAATAAAATTAATAAATTACTTAAATCATTAAATCATGGAGAAACACAATTGTTAAGATAGCCATCAGCAAGGAAGCCTGTAGTTGGTGAAAAGAATACCCGTGTAACAGGAAGTATGCTTATGTTAATGAAAGATTACCAAGAATCATCCTTCGAAAAGTCTTAAAATCTGATGCTGATTTAATATTTTCGTCTAGACCATTCCATAAAATTGATCCTTTGTATTTAATACTTTGTTTAATCAAATTGATTCGTGGTTTTTGCACCACAAGTTTTGAATTTATGCTAGAATAAGGCGTCTGTTTATAGCTAAAGAGGCTTGAAAGGTAGGAAGGTGACAAGTTGTTCAGAGTTTTATACATAAATTTATACGAATTAAAATTATGCCTGGTTTTGATGTCAAAAATATTAAGCCTTTTAAGATTCAGTGACAAATCAGTATTATACTTAGAACCAAGAATTAATTTAAAAGCAATTTTTTGTTGCCTGTGTAAAATATCGGCCGATGCAATGTCGTGCGAATCCCAAATAGTTGAACAATAATCCAAATATGGTTGAAAGTGACATTTATAAAAAATAGATCTATATTTTTCAGGCATGATCTTTCTTAACTGTCGCAGTTGAAATAACTTAGTATTTAAAATTTTAGCAACGAACTTTACGTGCGGAGTCCATGAGAGATTTTGATTCACAGTAACACCTAGTAATTTAAAGTTTTCAACTTGTTCAATAAATTGATTATTAAGTTCAATTGATAAATCTGATGAATATTTTCTTTTTTGAGAAGTTGTAATTAACATACATTTGGTCTTATTTTCATTTAAAATCATGACATTAAAGGAACATCCAGTTTAAGATTGCATCAGTATCTTCTTGCAATTTTAATTGTATGTCTGTAACCGATTTACCATTAGTATAAATCGTAGTATCATCCGCAAAAAGATCACAGTTAGAGTTAATATGCAATGGCAAATCATTAATATAAAGATTAAACAACAAGGGACCTAAAATTGATCCTTGTGGTACTCCATACTTTATACTTCGAGAAGACGAAAGAGTTCCATTGACGTAACAACGCTGAGTACGATTCGACAAGTAACAATTTATGAAGGTTATTAATGCATTCGAAAATTTGTATAGTTTTAGTTTTTCAATAATTATCTCATGGGAAATCAAATCAAATGCTTTTGTAAAATCAAAGAAAATAGAACCAACCATAAGATTATTATTTACTGCATCATAAACGTTTTCAATTATGTTAGTCAGAGCTGTTTGACAAGAACTATTAGACCTAAAACCAGATTGGTGCGAGTACAATAACTTATTATTATTTAAGAAATTATTTATATGTTTTGAATAATGTCTTTCAAGTGGTTTAGATACACTAGATAATACAGAAATTGGTCTATAATTATTAGGATCAGATTTAGCGCCGGATTTATACAGTGGTAAAACTTTTGCTTCTTTGAATTTATCAGGAAATATATTTGCATCAATGCATAGATTATATATATGTGTCAAAGGACCACTTAACGTAAAAGCACCATATTTGAGAAATAGAGGATTTAATTTATCTAAACCAGCACTTTTGGTTGCATTTAACGAAGTCAACTGTTTAAAAACTTCATATTTGTTAATGTAGGGAATCGAACATTCTTCATTAGAATTTAACTTAGAAGTGACAAATTCTTCTATTTTATTTACGAAATAACTTTTATCAATATTTCTATGAACATGCTTTTGATTAATCAATTTGGATGCAATATTTGAAAAATAATCATTGACTACCTCGGGTTCTAAAGGAATCAGATTAGTTGAATTATTAGCCTTATTAGTTAAGGAGTTGATAACTTTCCAGATATGTTTTGAGTTTTTCTGATCTGAAGCAAGTTTTATGTTAAACTGCTTTTTGGCTTTATCGATCATTTTAATGACCAAATTTCTACACTTCCGATATTCATCATCTTTGCCTTTCTTTTTCAAACCGTCTCTCATGCGCATTAATTTTAAAATTTCAGAGTCTAACCAGGGTGACTTTATTTCATTTTTGACACGTTTTAACTTTAATGGTGCATGGGTATCAATTATTGGCTGAATAATATTATACCAAGATTCTAACGCAATATTGGGGTCAGATTTAGTATAAATTTTATCAAAAGGGGCTGTTGCAAGATCATTATTAAATAAAGCTACATCAAAATGTTTCATACTCCGGTAGTAAATATAAAAATGCTTAGGTTTTGGAATATGTGCGCCTTTTTTATTCCATGTAATACAAGTTGGGTAGTGATCAGATAAACCATATACCGGGACATTAACTTCAGTAATACTACTTTCATTAGAAACGATAACATGATCAATGATAGTAGAAGATGCTTTAGTTACTCGAGTAGGAACTTTTATAATTTGTTTTAAACTATATAAAGACAGTAAATTATTCCAATTTGAATTTTTTCCATTTGACACATCAATATTAATATCACCTAACACAATAATTTCTTTATTTTCGTTCCAAACCTTTTCAGTCATTTTAGCAAATGAGTCTAACCAGCATTTATTAGAATTCGGGTGCCTATAAATGCAACATATTAATAAGGGTTTATGTTTAGTGAGATTTATTTCAATCCAAATTGCTTCTATATCAAGCGATTCTAAATCTTCCCGTCTCCTACAATTTAAATGTTCTTTAACAAAAAGTAGAAGTCCAGCTGAACTATTATTACACTTATCTTTTCGAAATGGCAAGTGAAATCCTGGAGTACTGAAATATTTAGTTGGTACAAACGACTTTATGTGAGTTTCAGATAAACCAAAAATGTCAAAATTTGAAATAAGTTGGCAAATTTGAGTCTTTTTATTTACCGCATGGCAAACATTTAAGTGACCAATATGAAGACCCCGCTCTTTTAAAAAGTTATACATATTATATGGTTTAAAACAATTAGTAAGATAGACGTCTGGCTGTTGCTGAAAGTGAATTTAAAATACAATTTAATGCCTGTGGGTTATACCTTAAAGGATAAATAAAAGGATTAGATTTTCTGTTCTGTCTGACAACCGAATCTACAATGATATGAGATAAAATATTAGTTCCAAAATTATTTAAATGAACACCATCTTGCACCAGAACTTCACGAGGCGACCTACAAATGAAAGAATCGTAAATATTAATATACTGACATCTATTGTCATGACAAAACTGCCGTAGAAAATAGTTAAATTTTTGGCACCGCATCTGGAAATTAAAAGGATTAATTCGAGGGATTACAGAACATACAAATATATTAATATCGTTATAGTTAGTTAGTAGGTCCTTCAATAAATTCTTATAGTCATTTACACATTGTTGAAAAGTTGCTAATTTCCTGCTTATGTCATTTCCTCCGACAGAGAGCACAATGTTTTTGATAGACGTACATGTAGCTTCACCAAGTAATTGTAATAATCTCGGTTTAAGTTCGCTAATTGTCGATCCACTGTTGGTATCGATGACACATAATTGTCCTAAATTGTCTGATAGTCGTAACGAAGAAAGGGACTTCACGAGAGAACTTCCAATGACTAAGGTTTCGGCACACGCGATGGATCTTTGAATGGGCCGAGTTGTAAAATCATGAGTTTTCTTAAAGGCTTTAGTTGTCTTCTTAAGGTTTTGCTTCTTTATAACTTCATTAACTTTATCAAAATTTATAGGTTGAGTAGGTTTAACAGTGGGAACTGGCACTGGTATCGGACCTGAGACCGCAGATAGTTTCTTGGTTAAGTCATTGATTTGATCCGAGAGTCGCAAAATCTCAATTGACATCTTCTCTATGGCGGCTTCGCACTTTGATTTTTCAGTTGAAGTACAGAAAGGAAAATCAGTTTGTACACTTACACTGGTATTTAGTTCACAAGTTTGAGTTCCGACAGTAGAAAACTTTTGGCTTACATTGGGCACAGAAATCTTGTCCAGATTGTCACTTATTTCATGATTAGGGGGAATAAACTTAGAAAACACAATCTCGATCCATCTGGAACAGTCTGTACCCTGAACATGGAGATTATTTTTCTTGTTGTAAAATGTTAACGTAGTACTTAATTGATTAGAAGGAGACAAGGACGAATGAAAAGTTTTGAAAATTTGGCCATTTAAGGAGTCATCCTTGAATAAAGAATACTGGTTCGAACAAAACTGAAGTATAAGTCTGTACGTTTCTTCCTTATTAAATGAAATAACTATAGATTTAGTATAATGTGTATAGTCTGCAATGTCAAAATTAAAATATGGATGGTTCAAAATAAAGTTTTTCCTTTCCAGACTTAAAATGCTGGTCGATGTCGATAAAGTCTTAGTCGGTCGAGATGGAGTTGAATAGTTTGATCTTTTGGAATTTTGATGTGGAAAGTCTATTTCACTGTCGCTATCAAAGTCAGAGTCTGAGAAATTACTCAGGAAATCGTTCAGTTCCTTCGAAATACTGTCATCCTTGTGCAAATTTGAAGTAAAATCACAAGGTACAAAAAAGTTTACGACGTCGTCAAGTAGATGACGTCACCAAACAAGGTCATCTTTGAAAAAGAAAGCCTTTGCTGGCATACCACAAATTGAAACTTAAAAATCCTTTGAATAATCACTATATAGATGTTGATTACAGTTCTTCCTTATCCTTGAATGTATTGGAAAAACACTGGTTATAAAAATCTAACTGAATTCTCTAATATAAAATTCACTAAAACTAGAGTAGCATTAGAAGGTCGACTGATTGACGTGACGTCATCTGCCTTTGACTTGCAATTTTTAATTGAATGTCCAGGTTTTAAGCATTCGTAACATATCCTTGCAGATTTTAGACAATCAATACGTTCTTGATAAGGTTTTTTCTGAATTGTTTTGCATTCTAATAATTGATGTGCATTTTTTCTGAATAAACGGGTTTCTGAAATGCTAATTGTTCTTTTGATTGGATGAAACAGATGTTGTCAGAACTTTATGATTGCTAAAAGATCTTTTAGGTGTATTTGAACTAAAATGTTTATTCTTATCACTTAATGCTTCCCTACCAAATGTTGGGTCATTGGATTTACGAGCTTCTCGTTTAACAAATTTGACAAGATCATGAAACTTTGCCCTCTTATGTTTATCACTATCTGAACTACAGTTCCCCATTTATCATGTAGGTTGAAAGGAAGCTGTTTTACTAAAGATTTAAGACTGTCACGATGATCTAGTACACCAATATTTGACATACTACCAACTGCATACTCGCACTCACATAGGAATATAGCAAATTTGTCAAGTTCCTTGGAATTAGTTATTTTAGGCCAAGCAAGAGCTTTATCAATATAAGCT